>WBNP01003410.1:0-14310 GCA_013401095.1 Passerina amoena | reverse complement strand
AAAAAGAAAAAGAAAAAGAAAAAGAAAAAGAAAAAGAAAAAGAAAAAGAAAAAAAGAAAAAAGAAAAATACAGCAATTCAGGGAAATCTCCACATAGTTTTGAACCGGGCAAGCCACCAGCAATGCAGCAGAAGGTGGTGAAGAGGAATGTTACAAGGACCATGGCAATGTGTTGCCAAAACATCCCCCAGAAGGAGATGAAACAACAGGGACATTCTCAGTATCCAAATAAGGTGATAGGGCATATGGTCTGGGCATTTGTCCTGTGGCTATGCCACATGTATAAGAAATTTCAGCAGAGCAGGCAGCACTGGAACACAACACACACGTCCTGTCACACTGAGATCTGAACACAAACAGGTCACCCTCAAAGACAGGAAGATAAGAGAGCAAGTCCCCACTGCAGTCTTCAAGTAAGCTAGTGGAAGAAAATAAAATCACACAAAACCCTCAGGGAAAAGTCAGGGAAAATTCCTCCTGTGACCAAAACTTCAAAAAAGAAACAGATGGGGGAAAGGGGACCTTGAAAGCAGGACTAGAAGCTCTGCAGACAGAGTTTGAACATACTGAGGAACACACTGCTCCACAGGAGCTGCACAAAACAGAAGATCTCTGAGATACCTTATCTGTATGCACGTTTTGCTGGTGCCAGAGATCCCAGCACTGCCAATAAGGGGGAGGTGTGGGGTGAGGGGAACAGCTCTGGCAAGCCTGGTTCACACAGAATGAGCAGAGCTCCTGAGTCACGGGTTAATGTGCCTTATCTGTGCAAGATCTGTGTCAAAAACTGTCCTCTGAAATACAGCTTGGGTTCAGAGAGAAGAACCAGGTTTCATACTAAGGCAGCTTTCAGTGAGGGGTAGAAATGTTAGTCTACATGTCACTCATGTCAGCGTTAACGCATGAACAGCCAGTGAGAACTTATTGAGAGTAGAAAATCAAGTCATTTTTTTGTGAGACATCTGTCTTATGAACTACTTCCCATCAAAAAAAAAAAAAAGGATTTTTTTCCCTGGATTTCATCACAGCGAGAGTTTTGCTGTGATACAGACAGTGTTCAGTTTATTAGCACCCAGTGCTAATAAGACTCTCACAAGATCTGCTTGGATCCAGACTTACTTGGGATATCAAAGGTACTTTGTAACCTTTTACAGATATAAAAGGTACTTTTGTAACCCCGAAATGGTGTTCTTAGCTAATAAAAGTATCTCAAACACTCTTTTTACTGTCATAGCATGAGTATTGGAATACATTTTGAATATAGAAAACACATTCCTGTCTCTCATCCCTTCTAGGAGGTTGTTAATAGCCAAAATAAAATTCATTAAAGATTGCTCAAAATAGATTTTTTTTTTTGTAAACTATCAAATAATTTTGAATAGCAGGGAAAAAAAAAAAAAAAAGAAGAAGGCTTTCTGCTACCATGAAGAAGCCATGACACAAGGTAAGTAAAAGGACCAGGAATCCAGATGGCATGTTTTACCTCCTGGAGCTGTGATGTAGCATACGGATACTGCTGGCCCAAGATCTCTGAACACATCAAAGTGGGTTGAACATATGGACACATACTTACAGTACAGCTCTGTGAGACCTAAGGTGCTGCCTACACATCAAAGGCAACAGCTTAATGCTTCACAGGGTGTTGACAGTCTCTCTCAACACTCTCTGTTAACAATAAAATGTGTGACCCTTTAAATTTTTTTAAGCCCTTACAAATTTGACAAGTGCTTAAAATTATTCTCAGTAAAACATCTATAAATTGAAGATAGCCACTTCACTAATGCAAAAATAATTAATTTAGGAAAAACCTGTTTTAATATTTTAAACCTCAAGTCATCATTCTGAAATAGTAGTCAGTCATTCTATTTCTATGGATCTGGTCAATGACTATCTGCCTAGCTCTTCTAAAAGCAAGAAGAATTTAAGAGGCATAAAGTATAACAGAAACAGTTTACATCAAATTGTTTCCTCCCTCCACATGTGTTATCAATATCCCAATATACTTAAAAGTAAATGCAAGCAGCACTCACTTTTATAAACTTCTAACCATGACCATATACTATGCTACAAGAAAAATTAGTTTGTGTATTATTAAACCTAGTTTACAGGACTTAAAAATGTTAACATATTTTCCTCCAGTTTTGCTTTTAGAAAACCAGAACCCGATTAGACACCAACTGACAAAGTAATGAATGCCACGGGGAATGTGGAAGCTCATGTGCAAGCAAGGATCAATTAATAATGAAAGTTTTTGCTGGAGGTACTGACAAACACAGTTAGGAAAGTTGTAGTAATTAGGAGCACTTAGAGATAAGATAATTCAGCAGCATGTGATGCTACTGGTGCTTAAGAGATGTGATTCCATGAATGTATGTAATGTGATTTTTTTTTTTAATTTGACTTCTTTTTAATAACCTACAAGATATTTTCAAATGCCTGTGAGCATGATTCCTAACAAACTGAGACTAGTGAAACACCCATTCAGTACCAGCCACACATTAAAAACATAGCAGAAGTCTAATTTACTTTTTTGGCTGCTATAAAGGGAAATTTCCCATTTTGTTCTTGCCTTTGAAGGTGGCATGCTATCAGATACACTAAATTCAACCCCAAAATAGCAGACTCTTTGTTTTGTAAAGTACAAAAACCAAAATTATAAAAGAGCACAATTGCTAGGTAAGGAGGGTCATATTTGGATTAATTGTTAATTTATATATCACCTTTAAAAATACCATGCCAATTTTACATAAGAATATTTCAGACATTCAGCTAATTCAATTAGTCAGTGTATTTTGGGGAACTAAAAGGTTTTCAAGAAAATATAATAAACTAGAATGTTAAATTTTATGCAATCATTTTTCTAAATAACTTATTGATAAATTTACTCTGCTTCTGCATTCCCATGAACAAAGGCTGTGACAGCAGCAAACACCCCCAGAACACGTATCTGCACAGGAGGAGCTTGGTTGCTAAAGCAACTTGCACACATCACAAACGTGATGTAGGGTTTGGAAAACTCTGAATGAGCAAATATTTTAAATTAGAGTTCAAATCTATCTAGTCAGCTTCTTTAAATGATTGTGTTATTAAAAAAGGATTTAGCAGTCACTTGGAAAAACAGACAACTGTGCAATACGTGATGCATAATACTGGCTGCCAAGGATACTGATGTTTCACCACAAGAATACAAGAACCTGTACATCCTCAGCCATGTTTCTGTATTTTTAAAATTATTTCATTTAAAACAGATCAGCAAACTTCTGTGATCTCAGCAGTGCATAGGCAGCTTGTTAAGAGTTGTATCAGTGTGTTTCAGAGGAGTGTCTGTCCATCCATTCATGTCAAAAGTTCTTTAATGTGGAAATGCTCAGCACTTCTTCACATACAATTGTGAAAAAATGCTTGGATATCTTCATTACATTAAGATCACTATGCAGAGGTTCAAAACTATTTAGATGAGAAAAGCAACAGAAATGATGAGCGAATAAAGACAATTTCCCCAAGATTTTTCCCTGCCAGGTATTTAGTTATAGAACTCAAGGGCTGTATTGAGACCTGGGCTACTTCTGTCTATTTAGGCAGCAATCAATATATTCCCTTCTCTTTCCATTTTTCTTCATTAGAACTTTTGTTTGGAAGTGAACATTGTCATTCTTTGCTACCTACATTAAGCAATCACTCAGAGGCACAGAAGTACTGCCAATTACCTAGTGAAAGCAGCTGATAAACACCCATGAGGCAAATTACAGCTGGGAAAATTCAAGTCCCCTAATTTACCAAAAGATTTCACAAAATCGAAACACTCCCCCTTCCCCCAAATCAGCAGTTGTTTATATAAGAGAGGTTATATGCCCTCCTGCCTTCTAAAGAATAGAAGGAGAAAAGGAAATACCATCCCAAACCACATCCAGCCTAAGAACCAACCAACCATAAGGAGATTCTATACACACAAGTCTTGAATGAGGTCACTTTGGGAGGCTTTGTGATGTCATCTGAAATGGGCAATATATACAGCTGCATCTTAAAAACTGCAGCAGAAATGCTACTTAAATATTCCTCAGAAAGGAAAAATATGCTTGGCAACACAACCAAAAGCTGCGATACAAGCATTTTGGAGCTGGGGCAAGTTGTAGGCTTCTGTAGGCTTTCTTCACAAGCCTTTGGGTTCTTTACACAACCTCCTACCTTGGTAGGGCTGCCACACCTCTCACATGTCCTACACAGGAGGCTGCAGGCTAGAACATGCAGATGTTTTCTCACTACTGTTAACAGGGAAGTCGGCTGAGACCCTCCCTTTATCCCTTCCTTACCCTGTTTTACCTTAGTCTGCACACCTGAAGTTTAGTTTTGCCACTCTGAAAAGAACTAAAGCATAAAGGTTTTCATTTGTAACAACCAAGTATCTAGGAAATAAACCAGACAGATGGATTTAAAAATAAATCTATCTATCTATCTTCACACTGTCAATCTGCAGGTTCAAAAGAAGTTCTGCACAGATCTTCTTTACTCGTAGGTTAAACAGTGAAGTCTTTGCCATCAAAGATCTAAATCAGTAATTTTATTTTCAATTCTTTCTCCCCTCACCTCTAACCTGAGGAAAGTTTCAGGGTATTAGAATTTCAAGAGCAGAAGTCGTCAGTGACTAAGAAGGACGAATACCAGAAAGAACACTACTAAAACTCAGAGATGTACAATTTTCCAATCCAGAAACTGACAGAGGACATGTAGCAAGACTGACAAGACTATTTAATTACAAACAAACAAACCCAGGAACATTTACAAGTACAATTAAAAATTTATTCTTCTCTTTCTGCATTGAAGTGAATACATGTTTACACATAATGTGACAAAAAAATCATCTGGATACTAAGTACTAATTAAGATTGCAATTGTATTTTCCTTTATAACCATCAAGAATATAAGCAGGGAAACAGAAGAAAGGAAAAAAACACATAATTTTGCCTGATTTATCACCCAGTGCCTCTGGTTTTACTCATCCCCAAAACCTCACTTACAGGACACTTTTGGCAAAAGTCCCTGAACATTCTGTCCCCCCCAAAGATTCAGTACAGTTTAAAAAACAGGTTCAGTGGCACTTCAATATGATTTCAGTAACATTTGAGATACAGTGCACCCAACACTGCATGCAATTCACTTTGCTGTAAGGCTGACTTAGACATAAGGCAAACATTACCTTGGCTCTCAACTATTCCATGATTAGACACCCTTAGTACACATACCCCTGTTAAATGCAGAGATGCCTTGATTCCCTTCATTGCTTTTCCTTCTGATCAAGAAAGCAATTCAGGGAGATGGTGTGCTATACTAAACACAAACTGCAAGGCATCAAAATGTTAAAACAAACAACAATGAATAAAAATAAACTATATTCACATATTCAAAACTTATTTCCATCCCTTAAATAATTTTATCTGCATTTACAAAATACATACACTTAAATATCTTTTAAAGAAATAATCATCTAAGATATCACAGATGATGATTTACTTTTCATAATCTAACTGCCCTATCTCTGGAATAAAGATAAACACTGGACAGTGTTACTACCTAGAATGTTTTCCTATTATAATAAATTTTCTTAAATATACAGTAACTTCTCTTTAACTATTCCAACAGATAGTGCAAATAAAGACATTCTTTGGGTCACAATTTTAAAATATTACCACCAACGCTATCCTCAATTTAATATTGTTTTAGTAAATAAGTAAGAAAATATTTTAAGTGTACACATCTTCTAACATCTGTTTAGCAACACATTTTCCTCAGTTACCTTGGCTTAATGCAGACCACAAAAAATGAATAAACTACAATATTGCTCACCTATCCAAAAGATATGTTATATTCATACTTAAATAAATATATTTAGAAATCTACCTGTAAGTTTCCCATTGCTTTCTACGTATTGTTATTATCCAATGGCCTACTACATCAAATCATATCAAAATCTTTAGAGACAACAAAGATCACTTCAGAAGCACTGCTCAAAGGCAATGAAATAATGCTTTGAAAACCTAAGCACATGTTAGGCCTACACAGATCCAAGCAGGTTGTAGAATACAATAGTTTATGCTTGCTTTAGAGTCAACTACTGCTTTGCCCTAGCCAGAGACAAAAAGCTTATCTTAAATATTATCTATCAATGGCACAGCAACACAAAGAGCCCTGTTTGCTATCTGATGTTGCTTGCTGGCTTTGCACGTTTGTTTGCAGTCACTGGCACCTGGTGGTTAGTTCCATTAGTGGTGTTTGTTGCTGAGCCATTCACAACGATGTAATCAACCTTGTTTTCCAGTTTCACCAGGCGTTGTAAGATGTCATCCAGGAGAACAGCAATTGTTCTCTTAAGATCAGCTGAAGATAATGGAAAAAACAAATTACAGCCTGTTATTTACTCTGTGTGGAAAAGAACTGCCATTTCAACATATTCACATCTTAAGATTTGCTATTCTCCCTAGCATACTTTTTGGAAAGGAGTGCAGACTTACAGAGCAGGAGAAAGCTGCAGTACACAAAGATTTTTTTTGTTTTTTTAAATGACAGAAAACTTAATTACACAGTAAAGAAAGGAAGTCCTTGATGACAAAAAAAGGTGGGAGGAGAAAACAGGGAAGAAAAGAGAAGGCAGTCTCTTACTGTGATAAAAATTAATTTTAATAATGAAAGGATTAATGGTTTAAACACTTTTTAGTCTCCTATTCCTCTTGGGTTGTTCCTGCACTTCTTGTCATCACAGACTTGCTTCCTTCTTCCTTAGCAGCAGCAAAAAGACTTCAGACACATTTTTGCTGCCTGCACTCTTACCAAAGGCCTGCAAAGAGCATCCTACAACAGGCAAAGCCATTTAAGCAAATCTTAAGGGGATCAAAGTTCATTACTATACATCTTTTGAAAAACTATTTTTAAAAATAAACAATTTTAGTTATCTTTTCAATATTTCAGAAGATAGTAAATACTGGCAACCTGTTTATCAAGTTAGGTACAAATTCACAAGACAGGCAAATCAGAGATATGATGCATCAAGTATTACAGCTCACAAGACAAGGGACGTTGTCTATTATGGCTACTTCTAAAACAAGGAGAGATTCTGCCAAATTCATAATTGCCTTGCAGTCTCCAGACTGCAAACTCAACTAGTATCTTCTTTTTTCATTGCTTTCTCAAGGAGAAGAAAATCCAAGAAATAAAAGCAGGAAGTTAGCAATGAGGTACTAGAAGAATCTGGAATGTTGAAGTGACTTAATATAAAACTTTGTCCCTGTATCAAGCATGTGCTTACTCCTCAATAGCTGAGGATTCAGAAAAAGACAAATGTGCTGTTACTTCTGTAAGTAACTGTATTCATGTACCTGAAAAGATCTAAAAAAAAAATCCTGCAAAGCAAAAATTTCATGTATGAAGCTTGATTTTGCAACTCATCTTAATCTTCAATTTCACTGCATAAACTAAAATCAAATCAGTTAATACAGAGAAGCTTTTTTCTGCTGAAGAGCATATACTAATTAAAAAAAAAAAGAAAATGTATAACTTTACAGTTTACAGAAAAATAATATATTCAAGTAACTAGTATGGCTTATTTCCTCTTACCATATCCTGACATAGAGGCTCCACCACCACCATTCATCAGGTTTTTATTTTCTTCTGCCAGTGCTTTGACATATCTTTTACTGAGATCTAATATCTGTCCACGCAACTCAGCACTGCTTTGGCGTCTTGGATACTGAAAAGTGTAGCGTAGCAACATCAAACCCCAAATGATTCCAAAGATTAGTAAAAACATACTCAGTTTCTGGGACATATTTTTTCTTGAAAATGTTAGAAACATTTCTGATGAAGGCCACAGGCGCGTCCTAATTTCGAGAAAAGTAACTGAATTTGGCTTTGTCTAATTATATTACATATTAAACAAAAATAATATTTCTATGAAATGAAAGATCTTCTGGCTGGATCATCTTGAATATATCTTCTCATGTTTTAGCTGGTCTTGATTCCTGAAATTTGTAAAGAATCACTTGGTTATTCAAAATTGCTACTGTTGTTGAGATCAAGAACAAATATCAGTTTCAAAATATGGTATTATTGCATCACCTAGCAAACAAGTTTTTATCTGCTTAGAGGTTCAGGTTCAGTTATATTTCCTTCTCACCTGTTATTTACAGGGTTTCCTCTTCCTATTTTTACCGATTTTTATTCTACAAAAATCAAAACTTCTGTGCTTCCACAAAGCACCACAAGTATTTTAAATATTGGAATTTAAACTGACATTAAACTCAAATGCATTTGAAAGAAGATGCAGTATCTAGAAGTGACCTGTATAATATCTCTGTACAATACTGTGATGAGTTATACATCTAGACACAAGGTCTTGTGAAATGATTCACTTGATTCTTACTCTTCACTTTCAAGTACAGCACAAGTGTGAACAGACAACACATGGAATGATGTTTCTTGGTTGGTTAGCTAGCTCAAAGCTTCCTCTCCTGGCTTTGTACACCATTAAGGTTTTTTATTTGTTGTGGTGTCTTATTAATGAATAAAGAGATAAAACCAAAATAAATTGGCACATTGCAGTTCAGCATTTTACTTCGACTTTAAAAAATGTCTTACCATAGTACCCAATTCTGATCCTTCAAGAGATGAAGGCTTCAGGAGGAAAGCAAATGGTAGGAAAGCTTCATCAGTTAAATAACAAATGCTCAGACAGTTTGAAGCAGTTTGAGCCACACATCTTCAGGGATATCTGTACTGGGAAAAAAAAAAGATTTAAACAAAAAGTGAAGATATCTTTATTTACTTGTGGAGTAGTTGCAGTCAAAGGCTTCAAGCTACATGCTTTTAAAACAGAACTACATTTTCAAACCTAACTTCAAGCAATCGTTAGGGAAGAACATAGAATTACTCTCCATTTTATTATGAATGCATACACTTGAATGCCCAGTAACTGACTTCAACATACTTTTAAAAGAAAGCTTGGTAAGAATCTCATGGGCATCTCCTTCTTCTTGTGTTATAAGGCAATGATAACAGATGGTCGATTCATCGTACATGTACATGCACATATATTTACAGGCATCATTCTATTACTAATTTTTACCCCTCAAATAGATCCCACATTTTTAGACTCTTTCCATGTGCATACCTCATATTTCTCATTTTTCACCCATCTCTGATGCTACTCCAATTATTCAATACTTTCTTAAAAGAGGATTTCTATTATTTAACATCATCCAGATAAAGCTACTTATTTTACACAATAGTTACATTTTTCCTCACTATTCCCAGCTCTTCCCCACATACTACCTGACACAAGCACTTTTTAGACTGAAATTACACATGTAAAAGACTTCCTCACCAGACTTCCTGTGGTGTCACTTACACCTTGGTTTCTGTCAAAATACTGAGACCGAGTTTCTTGTGCTGCTGAGCTCCCATCTAACCCTAACTCTGCCTCCACGGCACTTTTCATGCCCTGCACTGACCAGTTCCATCGGCCCTGTGCCGACAGCCCCTGTCTGCTGCCAACACTCTTCACATAATCCTCTCAACAGGCCAGCCAGCGTGCCTGATTCAATTGGCAAATTTTTCAAGTGCTCTAAAATCAACATGCATATCTAAATTATTCTGAAAATGATTAACCCAAGGCAGGGATGACATCAGGACTTGGACACCAAAGCTGCTGTAAAGTAACAACCAGTTGTGTGTGAAATGCCATATGGCAGCCACTGCCAGTACATAAACTGACTGCTGGGTGCACCAGTGCAAGTGGCAATCCCAAGTCCCTGAATGAGGAACAGCTCACCCTCCACTGTGGGGTGTGACTGTGCACAAGGACAGACAGCCAACATTTGAACTCCCGCTGTGTGGTGTTTTTGGGGTCCCCCGTCACGGGGAGGAAAGATGAATCTGACTCCATGTTCTTAGAAGGCTAATTTATTATTTTATGTTACTATATTATATTAAAGAATACTATACTAAAACTATACTAAAGAATAGAGAAAGGATACATACAGAAGGCTTAATAAGATATTAACTAAATACTTGTGACTGCTTCCAGAATCCCAACACAGCCAGACCGTGATTGGTCATTAAGTAAAAACAATTCACATCTTGGATAAACAATCTCCAACCACATTCCAAAGCAGCAAAACAGGGAGAAGTAAATGAGATAATATTCTTTTCCTTTTTCTCTGAGGCTTCTCAGCTTCCCAGGAGAAGAAATACTGGCAAAGGGATTTTTCAGAAAATATGACAGTGACACACCACTGTAAATGCAGTGGGATGTACTTTGTTCAAGAAATGTGCTTAATCTCTCTAAAATTGGTTTTAAGATACTAATTTGTCTTAAGTACATAAAATAAGCAGGAAAACAATAAAAATTTACATTCCATAGCATGAATTTGGAATTGTGTAGCTTAAGATTCCCTGAAACAGATCTCCCCTAACATGCACTAACCAAAACTTCGTTTCCCCAGCTCTTTGCCAAATTCACGGCTCTGCACTCAGACTTTAACAAAGAAACTGCACCCACATCATTATGTATCTATATAATCTCTGAACAGTATTAAAAATGATGGAAAACATCATGAGGTCCAGGAGAAGAGTATTCATGTGATAGCTCAGAAGACCAAACAGTATCTCTCAAAAAGACACCATAAGTTTCAAACCGCATTCCCAACAGTCTCTACTTCTTCTAGTAGTAAAAAAAAAAAAAAACAAACCAAAAAAAACCCCAAAAAAACCCACAGAAAACTGAAAAGAACAGATAGCTCTTGCAAAACTTAAATTGAGTTCACCTCTCCACAGATATCCAGCCATATCTCATTCTGAAGCATTTAGACAGTATCATCTTTGGAGTAGAAATAACTCTGCCATCACACTGTAAATAAGACCACAAGCCAGGATAAGAGGTCTAGCCAAGAGGAACAGATTGAATAAACTCCTGCCAAGCAGCAGCAGGAATTGCAGACTGGGCCATCGCCATGCATATCTGATTCACAGTGCACACGCTGACTACTGAAACTAATGGAAATTAAGGACTTCACCTGCTGGGAAATTGCATAACACCCATATACTGACACAAGGCAAAGGAACTCAGAGCAAGGTTTACCAAAATGCAGGGAACTATTTGTACTTGCCACTTTCCCTACAAATTTTCAAAGGCCATTCCCTCTTCATGAATTCCAGTGTAATCTCAAAGTTCTGGAGATTTGGTCTCCTCTTTCCTCCTGAAGTGCATGCACTTCTAGTGACTCATAAGACACTCCCTGCAAAATCCTTGAGGGGAAAAAAAAAAGTGAGTTTATGCCCAAATGATTTGGAAGTAGGAAAAAAAGAGTATCAGAGCAGCAGGTGCATATATTAGGAAGGAAACAGCACAGTAAGATGGATGGACTGGGATATTCTTGTACCTCTTGTTGCCCTGAAGGGTCAGCACTTCTCCACAAGAATATAATAGTTTCAACAAAACTTGGGCTCAGAATGGACCTCTGTTTTCAGTAATTTAGAGGTAGTATCCCAAAAGATAACAGCACATATGAAAGAAAGTAAGTGTACTTTGTGATCTTTATTCTCCCTCATTCTCTTAAAGCACACAATATGCTGAGTTGGAAATCCTCCCTGAGCAGGAAAAAAAGGAAGCTGTGACTTCCTTCTTCACACTGATTTATCCTGGTTAGAAATGCTGGCATACCACTCTTCCAACTGCAGCTGAGGGACTTTTGTAGCAAAGGCAAAGCAGTGCAGAGAGCAACAGGAAAAAGGATGCATCAGAGCTACACCTTGCTGCAATTCTTACCATCTCTAATCACCGAGACTGAGATAAAAGGCTGACAACCATGAAGATGAAGCAGTACAACCAGAACAAAATTTGAAAATCTGAAGAGGGAAAGAAAAGAAACAAAACCCCAATACAAAATAAACCTAAACCAAACAAAACCCCTGAGCTGACTGCAGGCAAAATGGCAATCCAAGAATCCATGAAGAAAAGAATATCTTCCAGATAATCCTTTCAAGTAGCAGCCTAAAGTAACCGATTCAAGTGCCAGTTTCCCGAAGTACTTTAAATCAGCATAGCACTTCAAATCAGCATGCACATTTAAATTATTCTGAAAGTTACAAGCCCAAGCCAGGAGCAACATTAGAACCTGGAGCTACAACCAATTCCTGAATGAGGATCTGACACTAGGTCTGCCTTTCACAGACATATAAACAGCTTGGTTTTCTTCACTGTTGATTGTCTAAGAAAAGTACTGCCAAAACCTACCAATGTGGATACACCTTTGTCCAGTGGTCCCACAACGCTGACATCCATCTGGCAACAAAACAATGAACTAAGGCACTCATCCACTCCAAAATAAAATCATTTCTCTATCATATATACCTGTATTTCAAAATCAGTCATATATAAATTATATGATTGACTGCACAAAACAAAAGGAGCAAAGATAAGAAAAGAGCTACAGAAAATGCATTATATGTTCCATAATATAGCAAAGTTATACTTAACTACCATCAGACTTCAGTTTGAATGCTGACCCTTCTCCATGGAAACTAGCCCATACTTACAAAACATCCTTCTTAAATTTTGTTGTGAAGTCTTCCTCTTTACTCATTCCCAGAAAAACCAAGAGATTATATTAACATACAATACAAAAATTAAACGGTCTATAATGCAAAGGAATGCCTTGTACATGCTCTGAAACAACCTCAAGTTATCAGGAAAATAAGGCATACCTAAATCCTTAAAAGCTTATTTCACCTTACAGCACTGCCACTTCTACCCTGAAAAACTGGCACATATTCATCAGCATTTTTCTAACCTGCCCAAGAGACTCCAATCTTCCTAAACCACTAGAAATAGTTGCAGGACAAATGTAAACCTGTCCTGGAGAGATGATTTGTATACCTTCTAGTTTTGAAAAATGTACAGGACAGATGACGGCAATTACTTGTAAGAGAAAAAGAAAGCAGTAGGTCCATCAGGTATTTTTGGTAGTTATTAATAAGGAGTTTGCAGATGCAAAGAATACAGAAAACCAAAAGCTGAGAGAAACCCACTTGATTCAAAGATCAAAAATACTTTTAAGAATAAAGCCAAGAAAAATGCAATGAAAAGAATATTGCTTAGATACAGTCCAATAAAGTCCTCTTTGGTCATATATTTTGAAAGACAGAATCTGAAATACTAAGGCAGTAGTTCCTCAGTGATACTCTAGAGACCTAGTCTCTAATGAACTCATATATTAGGAAAGTAGGCCTGATAAGTGCGAATTTTACTCCATCTATTACTTACTACCACAATATGTATCAGTTCCTCACTTTCAAATTATGATAAACAACATGATACTGTGCACTCAAGAGCAGGTCAGGTTTTGCAACCTGATAAACTGCATAAAAAGAAGTGATTTATCAAGACAGAGCTTAAAAAAAAAAGCCATACACAGTCCTTGAGGCTTACATCCAATTAAAGAGTAAGTGGAAAAAATCTTGCAATAGAGCAGACAGCAGACAGAAATCAGGACAGTAAAAATAAAAGCTGACATTAATAACAACTATAAAATAATTATACAGTACAAAATTGGAATTTATTACCATCTCAGTGGAAGTAGAAAAAGTTTATGAAATTGTTAACAATTTTAAATTACCATAGTAGAATTACATCTGTACAAGAAATTACTATTAAATTCATGGCAACGAACATCCCTCAGTACAGAGAGAGTACTGTATCAGTAAACAAAAAGCTGCCTCTAAATATGCAGAGTGATACCTCATTGCAATAGCCAGCAAACATTTCAGGAAGACAAGAATCACTGGTCATTACAGAATACCAGGAAAAAAATTTCCACAGTAGCATCAAGCTCCATTCTATTATTTTCCCCTTTCTAGCATCTATTTACAGAGCGCACCCTCTGGCCCATTTACCTCTGTGACCTCCAAAGTATTTTGTTTTCTAATTTTCCAACAGAAAACTTTGAGCATCACTCAGCTGACAGGAATCAATCGTGCTGACCATTCTGAGAGCAGACAGGCTGGTGCTATTTTATTTGGAAAACCCTCAGTTGTTTCTGTGAAGCCATGCAAATGGGAAGTCTAAAGAATGACTGACATAGAGCAGAACAGCACAGAACATACTCACTAGACAATTAATTGTAAAAGACTGAGACAATGAAATAAGCACCTAGAAGCCCAGGAGCTCACGTGCTGAGACTTTTTGGAATGCCAAAAATGATGTTTGTATTCTGGTAATTTGAAGTCTGAGATGGTTGTTGGCTTGGCAGTAGATGAAAAATCTAC
>WBNP01003409.1:423086-453492 GCA_013401095.1 Passerina amoena | reverse complement strand
ATGAGCTATATTAGCATTTAAAATATTAATAATCTAATTTTTTTTTTAATTTTACTGCATTTGGGGGGAAGAAGGGCTTGTGCAGTTCTCAGTGTTTTTTCTTTTGTTGTTGTTGTTATGATACTGACCAGTTATAGCAGCATTATCTCAGCTGAATGAGATACCACATTAAGAAGGTAGCAGTGGACTCGAGTGCACTTACAGGGATGTGTAGTAATTAATCAAAGAGTGACACAGCTGATCAGATTTTTTCTTTTTTTCTCTTTCTTTTTTTTTTTTTTAATACCTGAGTAGCATTCTAGGCCTCTACATTTTAGAAAGAAATAAAATGCAGTTAACTATAAAAAAAAAGCCACATCAAACAACCCTGACAAAAAACACCAACAAAAATTCTCTGTTGAATTTTTAATCTCTGTAATTATCTTCATCGTTATCTGTAATGATTTAAAAGAACTAAAGTTTTCCTGTATTAAAACCCCCTCAAATTTCAAAATTACATTCTTTTTTTTCAAATGCCTTTAGGTAAGATGACAAGCTTCTTAACCTAGATGAAATACAGCAAGAAACAAGAGAACACATAATATTGCTAAAAATTGAAGCTTAATTGTTATTGCCACCAGCACTCATTCACTTGAAATCCAGCATTCCTTAGAAGGAAAGCAGGGGTGAGCCACTTGCACAAGCCAGCAAAGAAAGGAAGATTCCCAGAACAACAATGCAGGATTTTCACCTCTAATTGTGTCCCATATTTCTGTGTATAGATCAGAGCTAAAATGAAATTTGGTATCAAGCTCTACCTGGGGCGGTTTTGCTTCTCCTCATTCTCAGACATTATCTGTGACAAATAAAACAGCACCACTACGAGGAGCAGGGCATTTGTGAAGTTGGGCACCAACAAGTAGGGATTAACCAGCACACTGGAAATAATGAACCTTGACAGATCTAGGGTTAAATACTTTAAAATTAGATCCTGCTGAAAGCCGAATCTTGTCGCTTAGCAACGGCCGCACGGGATGCTGCTGTCACTCAGAGGATGCTTCTCTGGGGAGTTCACATCACGCTCCCAGAAAATGGGCTGTGATTGGGGCAAGGTGACATCATATTTTAAGGCAGCAGCCAACACGATTCCATTCCAGTTAATAGCCAGAGATTTAAGGAAACATCTTCTCTTTTGGAATGGCTCAGCTCTGCCCACACCTCACCTGACCCCAGGGAAGAGCCTGCGCAGAACAGCGGGACGTGTCGGCCAGCACATCACAGCCAAACTCAACAGGTGGAGTTTTCATCTTTTAAATTACTCAGAGCCAAAAAAAAAAAAATAAAAAAAAAGCAAAATGCCTGCTATTTGTGGAGGCCTGACTGTGTTCAGAGCATGGAAACCTCCAAAGCCAGTGAGAGAGAATAAAATGTACCCTTACTGAAAATAACCAAAAATTCAGTTTGCTGAGCTAATTTTAGCACTTGTAACAACTGGGAACCTATGGATTTTAGTAGGAAATCAAGATACCAAGTTAATTAAATTTTAAAAAAAGCCATTGAGTCACAAACTCTGTTTTTCAAAGCAGTCCTGTGTTAAGGTTGGTACAGGCACCTACAGAGATATTTCTGAACATCTGCCTGGCAACTCTAAAGCGCATAAGCACATCAGAGCATCCTAGGTTAGTCTGAAAGGACCCATCTTGCATTTCCAAGAATGAAAATACCCAGATTCTGAACTGCTATCAGCTCCTCTGGAATGGATACAGAAATTGGGCATTCAGTCCAACCTAGTACACTGCCCATTAGGGCCTGGAGAGTCAAGATTTCAAAGAAATGGAGATTATGGAAACCAGCATAAAAGCAACACTCAGGCAGACATACCTAGATTTAGGACACTGGATGTCCTTCTCTGAACACTGAAAGAGCACAGACAGGTCCTTCTTTCTTTATTTTGGGCAGGCTGTGTCAAAAAGTTGCTCCTGGTGAGCAGGGATGTCACCAGGAGGGATCACAAAGATCATGCCAGATCTCATTAAATCAACTTGCAGGTCACGAACTACCAAATTTCCTGCTGCCTGGGGCCTCACCATTTGGCAGTGATGGAGGAGGACGAAGATAGGGACATACTAGCTGATAACAGGATTAGTCAACTGCACGTGAGCAGGTGAAGGCCATGCAGGCAAGAGTGCTGCAAAAGCAGGGAAATATTAAGGCCAGGTTTCAGAAAAAAGCACTCTACAAGAGCGGTTTTCACTCTTCTCCTCGTGCACGTGCCAGCAGGCTGACTTCAGTCTGGAACTGAGGGACAGAAAAGTGGTTAAGAGGAATGAAGATCATGTCTTCCAAAGGGAAAACAAAAAATCCTGGTTTGTTTAACAAGTCAAGAGTCTAAGGAGGGAAATGATTGCTTTTGTACTGATGCAATAGGAAAATAAACAGGCTGCTGTTTAACGAAGAGCTGTTTAAACGAACCCTGGCAGAGGTTAGGTGGTGATTTTATGTCAGCTCTAAGGAGTTTACAACAGTAAGAGCAGGCAGCTTTCAGGGGAGCCTTCTGGAGGAAAGGGGAGAAAAAAAATTCCCAACCCATCTGAAGACTGAAAATTCAAGCAGAGGTGATATTGCTCCACCTTCCCAGATGTGAGAACCACTCTCATGGGTAAAAACAGGGAAGATTTTTATGGTAAAATATGCTGGGAAAGTTCACAGTAACAGCACCGCTGGACAACTATGTAATTAACTCTAAGCTACATGTATTCACTCAGACTACTCAAAATAAGAGTATTTACAGCTACCTGTAACCTCAACACATGTGAAAGAATAACCATAGTCTGTGTGAAATTTAGACAACCAATTTTTTCCAAATATATCTAATCTATTAGTTATTTCTTCAACAACTGTCCTTAAAATACAGCAGGTGTAAGTGCATAATTGCTGCAGTTAATGCTTTATTTTGAGAGTTGTGGCTCCATACAGAGGATAATTTCCAGCAAAGTCATAACAGAGGAAAGCACTCCTGGGAAATTTAACAACAAGCTCAAGGTTCTCAGAATAATATAGTGAAATAACAATTAGAAAGGTATCATTAACATATGATACATGGCTGTGATTTTGTCCAAACTAATTAGTGCAGTTGTTCTCAGTCTATTAAAATGAACACTAAATCAAATATATTAATAGCGCACACATATTCTGTAATGTGTGATTTAAATTTTGTTAGATACAGCAATAAAACAAGTCTCTGTTATCGTCTACTGTTATCACCTGAAGTACTGAGAAGGTTGTATTGTCATCAGATCCTAGAGAGCAAGCTTAACTCAGAGATACCAGTGGGTTAAGCAAATAAAAATACAAGAGATGGACCAATGTCTGCTTTTAACAGAGACAAACATCATGTCACATCTCGTTTTCCTCCTCTGGTGGAAACCTCCCTCTTGGGCACTGCAAGGTCACACACCATGTGTGTGCATTTGGGAGAAAAGCTGGCCCAGGAGCAGCAAGCTGAGGTACAAAATGGGATGGGGAATATTATTGCTGCTAGTAAGAGCAGTTCTTCCCACCTGTGTGCTTTCCATAAGGCCTTCTGTATAAAGAACCAACAGACATCATAAATCATTATCTAGAGAAAGTAAACACTGAAAAAAAAAATAAACAAGCACGACCTATGCTGCTTTATCCAGGGACTCATTTTTTAAACTACCTGTCCTGTACTAGGCTGTTGATCTTTGAGTCTCATCCAAGCAACTTGGCCACAGCAACACAGGCACAGAACAGCAAATATAATCACAGATGTTTCATCAGCAAAAGATTCAAGCTATTCCTGCTTAAACAAGTGCTTTGCACAGGAGGGCAGAAGTTAGGCAGTAGTGCTTTCAGCAATTTCCAAGACGTCAAAACATTCCTTAGGTTCCAGGTTGGAGGGTGAAACCTTAATGAGGTGCTCTTCGAACATAAGGGGCCAGCTATGGATGAATGTGGCTGTGAGCAAATCCTGCTATGGACTGATAGGTATTTCCCTCCCAGATGACTTCCAGACACATGCAAACATCTTACCCAACCCACAGGGAATCCCACACTGGGCTTTTTACACTAGTCCAGTCTCGTGGAAGAAGTTTAAATGGGAAGGTGGAATGTCCAGCACCATCTGAGACCAGAGGCAGGGTCTGCAGACAAAGAGAGAACACAGCCTTTCTGTTTGCAATGCTGTTTATTTTAGAAAAGCCCCTTTGATCATCTGAATGAAAAATGTGGGCAGAAAAGTCACAAATGTTATAAAACAAAGTTTATTCTGCAATATTTTGTCATAATGAATTGCATCTCTTTGGTAAAAATAAAATTTATAAACATTTTAATTAACAGAGATTAGCATACAAAAACTAAACTTTTGTAAATCGTCTTTAAAACGGGTAAAGGACTAAACCAGAGGAAAAAGGGTTAGAATTGGTCACCTACTGGCAAAATTATTCTAAACAAACCCAAGGACACTGCTTATGCTACATTAGAAACAAGCTAACGGGAATGGTTTTAAAACAACTCTGGTTCATTTGATCAGAAAGCATTCTTACAATTCACTTTTAAATAAATAATAGTTACAATGAATTGGCAATTATAAAATGTTTTATATCACTATATGGCAGTAACATAATACTTTTAATTATGCACTTTTTAGTTTGAAGAAATGTACATTTATAAAACTGACTTGATAATGGCACTGGCAGTTAGGTGTGAAGAATGTGCTTTAAGATAAAATAGCAGGTGCAACATTTAAAATATTTTACCTTTTCTTTTCAATAAATATTTTGACCACACCATTATTAATGTGTATGAGTATACTTTGCTTTAATTAAAGCTTGTACTTTTCAGGTTGTTGAAAAGTTGCAAACCACACAACTTCCATTTTGCAGTTGGATTTAAAAATGTTTGATGTGACTTGTGCAGATCAGTAATTTAGGATTGGAATCTGAAAAGCCAGTATAGGTCTGTACAGTAATCACATCAGATTTACCCTGAACACAGCAACCTCCCATGAACACAGGTCTCATACACTTCTTCACTGCATTTAAAGAACTGAATGTGGTTCATTAATACTTTTCTTGCCAAAATGTATCCAAGTCAACCATTGGCATCAACATTTTACATATGTCACTAAAAAAACCCAAAGCCCAACAATCAAAATAACTTTTAATTATACTCCATTTATACTATATACACCAGGGTCTTTAACTGAGGTGGCAAACAAACCCGAACCCAACAGATATGTAAGAGAAAGGAAGGGCAGCTCTTCTCCCACTGCCAAGAGAGGTGTTCCACAACTGAGCTGCCAAACACGTGGGCAGAGGCCTGGGACAAGGTGTGGGACAGGGCAGGGGCACAGCTCATCTGCCTTCCCCTTTGGAAGCAGAGAGGGAAGACAGCAAAGCAGGAAGGGCAGGAAGAGCACGGCCCCGCTGCACGGCTCTGTGTCCCAGGGAAGGGCTGCCACTGCTCCCCCCTTCCACCATTCCACTTCTCCCACCTCTAAGGATGGATGGGATGCAGCTTCTGCTGCTAACTGCTGATCAGGAACTGGTTCTCACTGGTCACAGCATGTGGTGATTAAATCTAGCATCCCAATCCTTCAGATATGCTGAAGTCATGGTCACCAGCTTCAGGGTTAACAGCAGCACAGCCACACTCCCAATAAGTACTACTAACATCCTCCAAGTTTATCTGAGGCAAAAAATAATTCAGAACCAAATCAAACCATGGAGCTGACTATGAACACAGCTTCCACAATACCTGGACCTTGGTCCAGCTTTCACTGGAAGCCACAGAAAGCTGCAACCACTTCAGCAGGACCCAGGCAGCAGCAGCAGCCCTCTGCAAGAGTGTGACACTGAAATCATGGCCCCGAGCAAAGCCTCAGGCTGCTCACAGTATTTCTGTGTATCTGAACCCTCCTCTTCACATTGACACAAGCCCTGCCCTTCAGTTTTCCATGAGTTCAAAAGCAACCCATGAGCAAGAAGAAGCAGTTCCACCAAGCATTCACATCTCCAGCTCCTGAAATCCTAAGAACCACTGCTGTTGGTACTTAATTTTCCTTTAAATGGCGAGTTTTACCCCTACCACCCATCAGTATTACATCCAATACCAGATCTAATGGCTAATGCAGCACTTGTGATAGCCAGAACACACACGTCTGCACATACATTGCCCTGTTACAGGTGTAGGCTAACAGGAATGAAGCAGAGTATTTTCCTTCCCTTTCAAGAAATAAAACAAATCATTCTTAAAACTGAATTGGAAAAAAAAACAAACCAAAAAAAAAACCCGCAAAAACCTTTCTTTTCTCTCCTAGTGTTTGTGCTTTAAATTCCAAAACACCAAGAACCTCAAATATTTCAGGCTTGATCCAACAGCCATTGAGTCAGCAGGAGCACCACCGTTGTCTTCAAGAGGCACTGGAATGGGCCCTCAGAGCAACAGACCTTCAGCAGCATGGCTGTGTTTGCATTGGAAGTAGACAGCTCAGAACAGGATTTGTGAAGAGACTGACAAATAAGGAAAAAAAAGAAAGAAAAAAGGGGCAAAAAACCCACACTAGTCTAAGAAAGGCATTCAAATAGCCAGGAAAATACTCCCTTAGGGAAAGGTTAACTTTTGGCTGAATCCAGCACTGTTTTCAACAGTGGACACTGGCTTCCTAAGTGGCTCTGCTCCTAATTTTCACCCAGCTTGCCCAACACCTGGTGGAAGCAGTAGCTTCACGTTGGTGAGAACGTTTATGGCACATCATGCTACCTTTCAGCAACAGGAAAGATGACCTTGGATAGCTGTATACAATTCTGCAACATACTTAAGGCATCCTTGTATGTACAGTACTGTTAAAACCCACTCCAACAGAACTGCTTACCCATTTTTGAACAGAAAATTAAAAAAAAAAACCACATAATCTACAGGAAGATGTAAGTAATCACCACTGATTTTAAAAGAAAAATAGGGATAAAGTTCAACATACCACAAAAAAAACCCTTTTTTGGCTGAAGGATATCTAGGAACTATAAAGAGATTCTCTTATTGCAAAATGAATTTGAATCCTTTACATGGAAGTCAGAGCCCTTAGACAGAACAAAATTCACCTCTGCAGATGGGGCCAGCAGAGATGTAAATATGATCCACAGTGTGCATCTGAACAAACACATCTCTGAAAAAAAATAAAGTCAACTACTGAAAAGAAAAAAAATTAAGAAGTGATCATTGAGAAGTATGCTTTTGGGTTTTCACAAGTCATGCATATCTTCTAATTTGAGAAGCTTAAACATTTTGTTTTAGGTGGTGATTTAAAAATAAATGGCTAAATTATAGTTTGCGCCAAAAATTAAAAAAAAAAAAAAGCAGTGAGTCCTCTTATGGCTTTGATCTCCCTTGTGAAGGGCAAAAGTAGAAGAGTATTGCCACAATTAAAAAAAATATATGTATATATTCAACACTGACAAACATACTATTTTTTCCTCTGCTTGTGACAGTGGGTCTTTGCAGTACTTATTAAGGAACTCAAGCACGTTTGGATGCCAGCAAGGTGGAGCAGAGACCCCGCTGCTTCCTTCAGCTCCTCGTCGATCTCCTGGCACAGCTCCTCGAGTACTTTCTGGCTGGGCTGGCTCTCCTTGGAGCCATCTCCACAAGGCTGGGACGCATAGCCACTGTCCCCGAGGGGATCGTCCTCGTAGTCGCCGTCCGTGTCCACCTCGCTGTGGAAGCCCTCGCTGCCGTCGCTGCCCTCGTGGCTGGCCTTGGAGATGAACTCGTAGACCTCGTCCAGGGAGGACAGGGAGGACACGCTGGAGCGGGAGGCGCAGCGCTGGGAGCCCATGGAGCCCACGGAGCTGGCGCTGTAGTTGTGGTCCTCGCTCGGGTCGATGTTGGCGGCCGCGGAATCGCTCTCGGGCAGGTTGATGGAGCTGGGGGCATCGAAGGCGCTGCCGTAGCTCCTCTTCTTGGGTGTCTTCAGAGGCTGAGGTTTCTCACCTGTGAGGAACGAGATGTGTCAGTGGGCAAATGCCCCAGCGAGATCACCAGTGCCTGGCTGGCTGAAAGGGAAACTGAATTCCAGCACTTAAAGTCACAATGTGCCCGTTTACTGTCACCCACAGAACAACTGCCACCACCTAATCTCAGCTAAGAGCTAGAGGGGCAGAGGGGAAAATGATGCCTCTGGTCTTAGCTTTTAGATTTTTCAGATTCTGTGCTGCTTCGGTGTGTAGTTCTGAGCCTCATATTAGGGGATAGTAAGCTCTCTTCACAAAGTATTTAGACAAAATAATTCCTTCTCTAGCTGGGGACCAAGAACAAATGATCCAAATTTCAGGCCCAAGAGCATAAACAACGGTGGACTGAAGAGAGAAAAACAAGAAGGATGGGACTTCATGGGCTAAAGCAGTAATTGTACAATTAACTCCAATATGCAAATGAACCAGAACTTATAAAAGTGAGAGACCCTGTGACCAGTCAGGCATTTTGTGACCATTTTGGGTTCATCTTGGGTGTAGCCCTGGATGGACTCTTAAGGTGGATCTATTGAGGCCTTCTGATAAATCCCTACTTTATTCTTTAACACCCATCTAGTCTCTGTTCTAGGTCAGCCTTCACAAGGCATCAAAGTAGCCAAGAAACTCTTCTTACTATCTAGCACAGAGAGGGCAGGGATAGAACTTTGCAGAAAAAAATCTAAATTATCGGGGAAAAGAAAAAAAAGGCTGTTTCTAATAAAACTTTTGCAATGCTAGGTGAAAGAATAATTCAACCAGAATTGCTTCTTGACTACTCTTACTGTTTGGAAACGAGACCATACTTGTTTCCTGAAATTTTATAGAGAAAGTATTTAGTTAGTGAGTAGAGAAGAAAAACAAGAGTAAAAATGCTTACAGTCCAGCATCCCTTGCTGAATGGAAGTATTTAACAGCATCATTGCAGTAGCAGCATCAATATCAGATTCTGTGAAGCAGAAGCAGCAAAATGTTAGAACTCAGGTAAGCCTGACAAGATGAGGCCTCTACAATATACAAAGAATACAAATATAGATATATATTTGCCTGTACTGGCCTACATCTAAGAGCAAGGGTGGGGGGAATGTACAAACTCAGACAAAGGGTGACCCTTGTACAGCTCAATACTGTTCCAGATCAGCCTCATACCTTAACTATGACATTGAAAGGCCGAGCTCTCACGTTGCACTCACTGAAGCCAAGAATCAGTGACACAATTAGACTTTCATGTGACAATGCTGTTGCTATACTTAACAAGTGCCTTTTGTTTGTACCAGTTGGGAGGGAAAGATTAGACCCATGGCACAGCAAAGCACCTCAGCAGCTCCATAGCCTGGCTGTGTGCATGTGCAGGGCCCATTAATGCAGCACTAATTCAGCACACCTCCCTCCTCCAGCAGAATTTTCCACACTAATAAGTCAAACGGAAGAAATTGAGACTACAGGGGGGAAAAGGGCACTGAACTGCTCAATCTAGAGAGCAGGGAGATCTAAATAATAAATAGGCACGTAGGAAAGGTTGAGGTGAATTGTGGCACTGTCAGCTGCAGTAAGAAGCACTGCTGCAAAATGCCATCCTTTGCAGAGTAGATTGCTTACATTTCTGAAAGGCACCTTGAGGATAACAGGGCAGAGAGTGACATTTCTAACCACAACAAGGTGAAAGGGAAAAGAAACAAGCACACCTCTCCCACTCATTTCAGGACACGCTCGTGCCCTTTAAAGAAGAGGAAATCCAATCCATTCTTAGGCTCACTTCTGCAATGGAGGATGAATACTCCTTATGCAGAACAGAAACAGGTATGGGGGACTAACCAGGCAAAACAGGAGCACAGAGACAGTGAGCTCTCACAAGAGCCTGGGTGTCTGAGAGCAGAAGATCACATCTGAGGTGTAGGTAGGTATGTACATATGCATGAGCAGCAAGTGGAGAACAGGGCTGGAGGGAACCAGCAGCAAGCAGAACAGGCTCTCAGCTCTGCTGAACTGGAACTGTGGGGGGAACTGTTAAAGCAAAACATCAGCAGTGTCATTTCTGATAGCATTTGCTTTCTTCCCCACATTACAGGCATTGGCTGTATTACTGAATTTAAGGGGAGGGTAGTACTGGGAGGGGGATTGCAGAGTTTGTCAGCATGGCTTCCTTATCTTTATAATTCTCCCTAACTTCATCCCTGGTCAAGGAGAAATCTGAAGAACACGACACCTTGGGAATGTTATGCCAAGATGGTAAGGGGGACTGAGCTGCTGTTCCCAATACAGGTTATAAAACATACACATTTCCCTCCCTTGTTTTCCATGCCTTTCATTTTAAATCCAGCATACTTTAGGCTCTACCCCATTGTACTCATATGACTTTTTTTTTCCTTCTGCTTTGGCTTTCTTTGGCAGAAACAGAGCCCCTGAATTCATAGGTTATATGCACTCAACTAACAAAAAGAAGCAGAAAAATAAAGCATGAAGAATTACTTTGCTCCACTAGTGTAATCAGGAAGTGAAATATTCCCATTCCTCACTTGCTATGCCAGATATTTTATTTTATCATCTGATTTTGGTATATAAGCACCACCTTATTAAAATGACAAGCAATCAGAGGCATTAATGCAATGCAGGATTACTACCTACAAAGAGTATTTCTGCACCTTAACCTCTCCTCATTCTCCCAAAGAATGAGGAGAGGCACTTCTGCAGTGGCTTCTTAGCAGTGCTCTGTGTCACTGACAATGTGCTTTGGCTTCATTTGTGATTGCTCTTCTCAACAGTGCAGTATTTCCCAAATTTACACTTCTCCAGCAGAACGGCTGAGGAAGCACCTTATTACAAGGAATTCTGTTCCTCTGCACAAGAGCTGCCCTGTGGGACCCCAGGAACATGAATGGCTTGCCTCTGATGCCAGAGAAATGCTGAACATGCTCCCCCACAAGCAGAAACTAAGATAACCAGATACCTGTCATTATTTTGGCACCTCTGGTGTAGCTAAATGGATGAGGCAACATCAGACTGGCCACCTCCAAACCTGCCAGAGGACACATCAGCAAAATCCTTAGGAGGAGAGGGACTTCTTGTGTTCTCCAACAAGCCCTGAGAACTCCAGATCCAGCAGCCCTGCAGCAGCCAGCCAGCCAAGGGATGTTTCCTTGGCACCCAGATGCCACCTCTGGGGTGCCATCATCACCTGTGGGCCAGGCAGCTGCTTGGTCTCCAAAAGGCCTTAGCTTTGCTGCCTAACCAAGCTCCTGGTTTGTGGCCAAAAACTAAAAGCAACCTTCTCACCTCTAAGCCTACTGAGCCACAAATCTGGGTGTGTGCTCAGGTCCCACCTGGGCCGTGCCTTTCACTATCCTGCTGAAAGAGCTGTAACAACACTCCTCTGCAACACATTTTGTAAGACTCAACCCTTCAAAAATGAGTACTGTTCACTTTCCAGCACTTAAAAATCAAAATTATTATTATTATTATTATTATTATTATTATTATTATTATTATTATTTTTGTCTAGGACAAGCCTAACTAAGCTTTACTAGTGAGGTGCAAGAGCTGTGCCCAACTGGCTTCTCCAAAAGAAATGCTGCAAGCCCCAGCACACTTTCTAGCTCCCTCTTGGTACCACAGGTTTTATACACTAGCATTTGCCACCCTTAGTTCTGAGTTCTTCAAATTTATTTCCTACTGAACCATTCATTAAGTAGGTCATACTTGGGAGTGGTGCATGTGCTGAATATTTTGCTGTCAGAACAAGACGGCCCCAATTACACCTTGACCTTCACCTCATGGATTTAAAATTAACACACGAGTAGCTAATATAACACACACACATTGTACTACACCTGGGTTCTTTTGTCATCTAGCAAACCCTTCAGAGCAGGGACAGAGACAACATCAGCTGGGCTGCAGTCCATGCTTGTGACCAAAACCAGGGGAGGAGGGTGAAAGGAAATTCCAAGTTTACCTTTGAGAGCTCGGCCGTGGTTCTGCTGAAGGACTGAAGTCAGGTAGTGAGGGGACGAGGACCGACTGAAAAAGAAATTCAACAGCTCAAAGCCAAGCCCTGATCAGGCAAATGATCTGTGCAAAGTACAGCAGACACAATATTATGATCATAGAAGGCTAAAAACAAAACCAAGCCTATTCACCACAGGAAGGCAAGCCATTTCTGCAGCCCTCAGTAGATGGCTCAGCACGGGTTCGTAGTTTGTGTAGCACTATTTAGGCCATCACCAGCATGTGGAAAACACCTCCAAATACACACCCTAAGCAAAAATACTGTTGGCAACAGTCACAGACTGCTACAGATTTTCTATACCTGCCTAAAGGCTGGATTTAAACAAAGATATGTACTTTTTAGTACATAAAACCTACACGTGAACAAAACCTTAGCCCATACAGGGATGATCAGAGGACAGGTAAGGACCAGTTGTGATCATTTGCTCTTCCAAGCAGTGATGGGCAATTAACAAAAACAAAAAGTAATACTAAATGCTGATTTTAAAGTTGATGCTATCCAGGGTAGTTTTTCATAATCAGACTAGCTTTGCCCCAAAGTACCCTTGAATCTCTCACAAAATAAAGGGCAAGTTAAAGCTTTCCCATGTTTATTTTCTGCTACACACCCAGCCCTAATTATTCAGTTTATTATAAATATATAAGTGAGCAGTTACAAGTAACTACAACAAAAATAGTACACACTATTAAAATTGCATGAAATGTAGCAATGTGCATCTTTTATAGTGCTGCTAGAACCATCTGAAGGGTGATGACAGAATTTTCAAGCCCAACGTGCAAGAGAAGCCTCAGCTGAATGGGAAAAATGTGCAAAAATAGGGTTCACTGTCTGGTATCTTTTCTTGTAGCAGCCACAGAGTGCAAAGGGAACAGATCCCAAAATGGGTGGGGGGGGAAATTAAAAATAAAAAAAAGTAATGGTCTGACCCAAAATGGCTGGCTTTGCAGCCCTCAGATCCATTGTACAAAGAAATGCTAAACATCATCATCCTTTTGTCTGAGCTCAGACCCTTCAAAAATCAAGTCCACATAGTGCTCTCCCAAAGTAAATTAATGGCTGGTATTGATTAAGACAAGCCATGCATAAGGTATGGGCAAGATGAGGACTGTGGCTGTCCCCAGGGCTGTCACTCGTGTAGCACTAGAACCAGAATGCAGCCAGGGGCTTCACAAGGACTTGTTGAACAAGCTGTGCAGAAATAAAATGCATCAGGCATGCCAATCATCTATGATAATACAAATTTCAGTGTCACTAGACACAGATTACAGTTTTGGAAAGCTTCTGCTCAAAGCAACAGCCTAAATTTTATTTTAAAATCGTGCTGAATGATAGGCAGACTCCCCACAAACACACTGTAAAATAATCATGAACACCAGTCTTCCCACTGGCAAATTCAGAGACTGCCACAGCTGAATTTTAGGATCACTCTGAAGATAAATTTGGACAGTATTTCAGCCTCTCTCCAGCTGAACCTCTGGGCTTCCTCCCTCTCTACAACAAATCAGATCCTTGGGGCTCCTTCCCCAAAATTAGGCCAAAATTTAAATCAAATCTGAGCATCAAAGGGGAAAAAATAAATCTGTTTTTCTGGGTGTGATGGAAAGTCACATAAATGTTTTTTATTACTGAAGGAAAATAAACCAGCTTTCATTAGGGAGCAGTTTGGTATCTTAATATGTTGTTTCTTATTTTCTTGTACTCATAAATACAAGCAGTGCAAAACTCTTCTCGTGTTGAAGTCAGTGGGAATTTTGCCATGTGGCTTCATTAGATCCAGGATTTCCTTGTAATTGTTGGCAAGTGTGACCAGTCCTTCAGTAAAGGGAAAAAAAAAGTTACCAATAACAACAGCTTCAAATTGAAGTCCTGCTCTTCCAAGTACTTAAGCATGCAGATGAAATGTCTCCTTCCTCACACCTAATTTTGGTATGCTGCATTTATCCAAGCTAAGTAAACCACACTTAACACAACTTCAGCTGCACTGATCTTGGAGACCCTGGAGATTTTAAAAGCTTAAATGGTCAAGGCTCTGAACACCCTGCCCTAGGCTGAGTGTGTCAGCCCTCTGCACCTCTGGCAGGATACACAACTTCCCATCTGTATTACTCTCTACATTTTAGAGTCTGGCTGTACTAACACAGAGCATTAAAGCTTTCAAGGACCAAACCTCCACTTGAGTTGCACCCAAAACCAGAGGTCCATACCCTTACACAGAGACATTACAGCCTGTCAAAGCATTATCCTCTAGAGCCCAATTACAGACATTTCAATAATCTTTATTCCCATAAACCCCAAGCAATACCAGCAGTCATCTCATTGTTTCTAAGCTATTTCTTAATACTTCAATGTTTCAGGGTTATTTTAGTAGTGCTCCCAATTCCAAGAGAAAGCTGGAAAACAGGACACTTCTGCCTGGCTTGTTCCAGCCCAGGATGGCCCTGGGTTGAGAGAGACCAGAGACAACTGGTTCTATCTTGTGGGTTACAAACCCCACTGGACAAGCCCACACCACACAGAAATCCTGAGCCCCTAAGGCTTGCACAGGGGTGCCAGCTCCCAGGGTCAGTGTCCTGTTGGACCCTAAGAAATGTCTGCTCAGTGCTATCAGTCTTACATCCTGCTCCAGGAATCCCAGCTCCTCCTGCTTGTTAAGGAAACTCCTTGCAGTAAGGTTAAGGCATAGGGCAACCTTATGACCTCTTATCTCACCCAAATTCTTTCCTGGACTTGACAAACCAGCCACATGCCTTCCTCAGAACCGAGCTCACCCAACGTGCTGCGCTGCGTTCCGTCCTCCTGCCTCCACAGGCTGACCCAGCTGCTGCTCCTCTTCCTCCGCTCAGGAACTCTGACTCAAACTCTACATGAGTTTGACTGCAAATTCTCCAAAATCTAGTGCCTAATCTGCAGCTGTGTTGGTAAGGAAGTCCTGGTTTCAGGAGTCTTGCATGCCCCACCTCACACCACATTTATGGCAAAGGCTGTCTTTTCCATCCCTGCTGCAAAATGCTTTTAAACAGCCTCAGAGAAAAACAACCCTCTCGGGGCAGCATCTCAGCACTTCAGACTGTGGAAAAGTCGATTGTTTTCGACAAAAGCACAGAATAGATACATTTTATATCCAGACAAGTGACTTACAGGAGAAGACACCCACCTCCTGCACAGCAGGGGTCCTGATGGACTGTGCTTGAAAGAGGATTTTGCTCCAGTTCCCAGGACTGCCTGCCCTCTTTGCAGTAATTGGGGCTCTCCAGAAAGCAGCCAGCACACCCCTGACCTTCTTCTTTTAAACTCTCCCACAGTTAGTAAGAGACTTGAACACACCCCAGATGTGCTGTCTGGGAATCCTGAGCTCACTGCATCTCCCCACCTCACCCAGCTGGTCCCACCTAAGGCCACTCAAACTCTGCTCTCGGGTGGCAGCAGATAACAGCACTTCAACACCCTGTGCCACCTGGAGCAGCGTGTCCTGCTTGGATGAGAACTCCACCTACCTGGGTGGCGACGCTGGTGGAGTATAAAATGCAAGTGCTGAGGAAAAAGGCTGTTTTTTCAGTGCTTGGACAAGATTAGGTTTGTATTTTGGGTCAACGCACCACAGGGACCCTTTTCCATTCACCTGCAATGAAGAAACACAGCAAATTAGAAAATCCAGGACCAGGCTGGAACAGTCCTTTCTGATTTAATATTCCCAAGCTGCAGCACAGTGCAATGACTGCATGTAGGCACACACCACTGCACTGCTGACACACATCATCCACAGGCAGTTCCATCCTGGATGGTCCCAAAATTGAGAAAATGGCCCTGAGACCCTCATTACACACTATTAGAAGCACCCATCTTGCAGGTCATGATAGCATCTCCAAAACCCCTTCTCTAAAGCCCCATTCCCAATCCCACTTGTCCCCTAAATACTGTAAACCTTATTTTAACACTTAATAAACACAGCTGTGAGTTTAGGGACCTGTCCAGGCATCAGTAAACTTTTCTTTAACAGGTTTCTAGGTAAGAAACCAAAGCACCTTCCCCTTGGTTTAGATATAGACACATAGTCATTAAGCTTTACACCACCCTGGAAAAGGATTTTGCTCAATGCCCAGCTACAAAATGGATTATTCCCACTTTCTCAGAATCTGAAAACCTAATGAATGTATTTTTGATGCACAATGTAAGCACCCCTGTGCTAGTCATTCTTGATATTAAATTTGGTATATTGAAACTTAAGGAAGATAAAGCACCTCTTGCTTGTCTCAATCAAAGCTTTCTTCACGAATTTACTAAATAAAGGATCTATTTTTTTTTTGAACATGCTACTTCTTGCAACTTAATTAAATAGTTCTATTCTATAATAGAAATTCTATAATCACTGACCTGACAGATCAGCTAAAAGCTCTGCATGTAGCAGCACCAGATTTTTTGGGAAAAACAGATGCTACAGAAATGGAAATGTACGTGGCTGAAGGAAGGGGCAACTGTACACCTGAAAATTAAGATCCTTCTAAAGGATTTTTGGGGGCTGAATATCAGAGCAGAAACCCAAACTTCATGGAGAAGCTCCTGTGAGCCCACAGTGGCCAGCTGGCCTCCTCTTGCCAGACTCATGGGGGACAATAATTCCAATTTATGGATGGATGCCCCGTGATTTCCCCCAGACTAAAAAGGACTTACAAAGCATGTAAGTCTGTGGTTCTATGTAAGTTATAGGGGTTTTCTGAGAGGAGGAAATACCTTGCTATCAAGAGAGAAAAATCAAGCCAGGGAGAGCCCCAGCTAAGGAAGAGATGGAGCTGCAATTGCAGCTAAAGCCACTGCCTTTAACAAAGATCTCTGAGCTGCTGCATCTCTCCAAGTTATTTTTTTTAACCTGAATCTTCCTTATACTTACCTTTTCATGCTAAAGCTGAGCACAGCCTGTAAGATACTTATCAATGAGCTTACTTATAATTAATAAACAGCCATGGTGGCTGGCAGGATGATTTAACCACCTAGCTACTAACAGGAGGCATCCTCCCAGCTGGCTCTATCCATCATCTCAGTGACAGACTTACACCCTGATCCTTTGCTTCTCCCAGACCCCTTGCCCCAGTCCCCCAACCATGCCCAGCTGGCTTTTTTTCCCCCTCCCTTTCCCAGTTTGGAGGCTGTTGCCCCCAGGGAGCAGCAGGAAGTCCCCTGAACAGCAAACCACTTCTCTACACTGTTTATCTGCTACCTCATCTGCTACTTTAAGTGAGCACTTTTGCTTCATGTCTCATTCAGTTCAGCTGCTGGGGGTTAGTTTCCCTCTTTGATCTTCCCAGCAAGGTACTCCTCCAGTTTGCTGCCCTGACAACATAACACAAGGATTTTGGGTGAGTATTGCAACAGCCATCTGAACCTGGGCACACCCTGAAGCCATCCAGATACTGACAGATCCATTGCAACAGGCAGTAAACAGGATGACTCCTTCTTTGGGTCATGTGTAATGTGAAACCACACTTCCACCCACCTTTGGAGATGCTAAAAGTAGACATTGAGCTGTAGAGATGATGGAGCTGCTCCTGTGCTTTGCTTGCACCCTCTGCTTAGCAAAGACAGGGGCAGAAGTTCAGCCCAGGTCTGAAACCAAGTGTCACACGTCAGGGGACAGCCTGCCACAGCTGGAGCTGGAAATGCCACAGAACCAATATCCAGCTTTAAAACAAGCCGGACTGTGCCACTTCTCCTAGCAAGGACTAATTTAGGACGCTCTAAAATGCTGAACTGCCTTTGGAGGTTAGTATTTCACTTCAACAGTGAGGCAAGTGTTGGAATGAAATGTAGGTGCAACTTGTACTTAAGATCTAGAGAAAAATCTGTCCAGAGTCAAATGCAAAGAGGCCACCAGGCTCTTCTTACTCTGCAACTGAAAACAGGGACAATCATAGAGTTCTGAGATTAGTTTCTGGTCTGTCACCTCTTCTGCATCCTTCTAATGTTTCTAATTTGACTTGCAGGATTTTATCTAGGCAAAAATAAAGGAAACAAAAGAATTCCTGCATTTTAAAGTATTGGAGCTATTTTGTAAAGACAGTAAGTTTCCAGCCCCCAGCATTTCAGGGCTGGATTACAGAAATGTGGGCTGGAGACAAAATGCCTCCTGTGATCCACCCTTATCCTTTACCACCACCCCACCAGTCTGAGGAGCAACCAAAGCAGAGCTCAGCTGGTGCTGGTGGCTCAGGCTCCCTGCAGGCCCATGTCCCCATGCTGCAGAGAGCTCTCCATCAGCTTCACACCTGGGAGCAGTCCTGGCTCCATCAGGGATGGACAGTGGTCACCAGCTGCACCCACCACCTGAGCAAGGTGAACCACTGCAAAATATTGTCTGTGTGCAAGGAGGTATAAAATACATCCACCAAAAGGTTTACCACAGAAAAGGCATCTCTCTCCTATCTCCCAGGGCTTATGGATGGCACCTGCCCTGCTCTTTGCCCAAATACTTGAAAAGCTACAGGTTGTTTATCACCATCGCTTGACAAAAAAAAATAACCTACCACAAACACCTAAACCAGATATTTACCAAGAAAAAGTTGTTTGTTGAAGATATTCAAGCCCTGTAACCCCCAGCCTCTAGAGAAAACAGTGACAGAGCCACATCCATGCAAGCAGGGGCCTGCCAAATTAATGTTTGATGTGGATGCTGATCCTGCCTCCTCACACCTTTTCTCCTCAGCATCAATAAATTAATAACTCCCAATGCCATAATCATAAAAACAAATCTAAACAAAGAGCAGGGAGACTCTCCATGGCTTTCAGCCCCAAACCCCTTTTCACTTGAGGTCCTCCTGTGTAGATCAGATGCTGCTCCCTCAAAAAAAGCAACGTCACAGCGTAGGTGCATCTGTCCTCGAGCCCAAGGCAGCACGACAGTGCTTAAGATGCAAGGAGCTTCAGCTGTATCTGCTGAGCATCACTGACTCACAATCACACCTCCACACCTTCAGGGGCACCAGGGCCACAGCAGGAACACTGCAAGGCAAGCAGGTGTCCCTGGGACTGCTCCAGCATCACCCCCTTGATGTTCATCACCACCGTTACCAGAGACCCGCTGGGAATCTCCTCTGCCTGGCTGACTGCACACATCTTCTCTGCTGCAGCTCTAAAAGAAAAGGTATTTCAGCTTGTGGGTCTGTCACCTTGACACACCACTTAGGTACAGCAGCAGTGTGCTGTGTGCACACAGAACAGGCAATGGCATTTTGCAGGGTGATGATGTCCATCCATCCTGATCCCATGACACAAGTTCCTCCTGTTGACTGCAATGCTGGCTCATGAGGCATCTCCAGGCACTTTCCCTTCAGCACCACTCATTAAAAGAAAACCACAAAATGTAACTTTTTTCCAGTGGTCCAAGCAAGGACAGTCTTCCCCCAGTCTCTGTTGGATGCTGTCCTAGACCCCTGAAGCCCTGCAGCCTGCAGGTATTCAGCTGGCTGATGCAAATATACACACAGAACAATCAGCCACAGCTATGGCCACCCAGAGCTGCATCTGCAACATGATGGGGCACAGTCTGGTGGGAAGAGCTCTGCAGAGTAAGGGAGCTGGTGCTGAGGGGTCACCTCTTTGTGCCTTGGGTGGTCTGCTCACATCTGCTCCAGCAGGGCCTTGTGGACAATCCCAGAGCCATCAGGGCACAGTAAGCATGCTCCTGCAGCAAGTCTTCCAGCTCAGCACCAGCCAAAATGACTGTGCAAGACACCAGTGCAAGAGTCCTGAAACTGCCCTGCAGTGCCAGCTCAGGGGGGAAAGTGGGGGAAAAAAATCAGCTTCCCTTCAACATGCACTTCCAATCCAAAACAAAATACCAACATTATAGCAAAGATGAGGATGGGCTCTTCCTTCTTTTGCTGCCTGACCTCAAAGAGATGATTTCACAGCTGACAGCAGCAGCAATAGCCAGGGAGGTGTCAGAGAGTAGAGCCTGCCCTGGGATGCAGGGGCACAGAGCATCCATCCCCTACTGTCAGACATCTTAGACCCTTCCAACACAAGAGCTCAGATTCCTTTGAAAGGCTGTAAAACCCTTCATACCCTGATGTTAGCAAATAAACCAGGCTCCTCTGATACAACATGCCATGGACCTTTCTGCTACCACAGGCACTTGGCATAGAAGGAAGCTGATTGCCTGCTCCCTTTGAAGTACAAAATGCCACCAACAAAGAAAAAAAAAAGAAAAAAAAATACAAAATTATCTTGCACTTTCAGGGAAGCACCCAGAGGCATGGCTAGCACATGGTTACATGCAACAGGACCAGCAAAATGAGCTTGTGAGCAGCTGCTGCTTGGCCAAGAAGTAACACCTGAGGAGCTCATCCAAAGGGGTCTGCAGCATTTCCATCACCTGCCAGATCAACTCCCACGGGGTCCAGGCATGCTGCTGGGTGCCACAGACTTATTTTGCCAGAAGAATTTGGAGCAGTACCCTCATCTGGTCCTTTTCTAGGGGGCAGAGGGTAAAGACTGAACTGCTGTTTGTTGGAAATGAGGAAGCTTCAGCAAAGTTTCTGGAGGGGCTTTTTTGGGCTGGTATTTTTTGGTAAGCACAGTTTCTGTTCTTTAGAATTACAGAGCTGTGCAGTTTCTGGAGCCCTGGGAAACCACTGACAGAGCACATCAGCATCACCTTCCTGGTAGCAGTGGGAGATATTCTGCATTTTGCTCTTCCTACTAGAGATGTCACATCGAGCAGCAAGCCACCCTCTGAGCCCAGCAATACCCATGGAGATGCCAGGGTAAGCAGGGGACCAGGCAGTGTCAAGCTCCTGCCACCCAAATGCCAAGACAACAAGTCTGACTGGTAACTCCTAACCCATGAGGCTGGAAAACATCAGAGCATTTAAGGGCAGATCCACAGACAGAAGGAACTCATACCAGTTTAGATTTCCCTTTCCTGCCCTGATTTTTCTGAAACTCATGCCACCCTCCTTGGACAGAGCCACCCAGGCCTTTAACACTTTTGTCACCTAAAGCAGTGTGTGGTCCCTGCTCAGATCCAGTCCTCCACGCAGGGACAGCCTGAGCATCTCAGTTACCCCATCACAGCACCTTGGGCCACCTTAAGAGCCCTCCTAACACTCAGCAGGATTCAGCAATGGGGGAGGTAATGGACTTGCCACACAGTAATAAAAAGTTACTTTTTTTTTCAGGGCAAAGCGGCTGCTTGTGACAACACCACCCTAACAATTTGATGCAGAAGCAGGAATATTGAGAAGCAGTGGTGTTCAGCCCTATCAGCACAGTCCTCCCCAGTGCCCACGCAGCTCCAGGACCCCTCTCTACAGTGAGAAGCTGTCAAGCACTCCAAGCATTGCAGGCATTTCTGATAACAAGCCTGCTACCACAGTCTGACCTCCAAGCACAGGACTTGTTTGTTGATTTTCAGTATGTGGTTTGTTAGTTTATTTAAGTCACAGCCAGCTCTTTGAGGAACACGATGGGGAATGAGACAGGGAGGAAGAAAGTCACTAGTAAAATCATATAAATCAGAAGAAAGAACGTGTACAGAAAAGATCATCCTTGACTTTAAGGAGTGTGTGTGCACCACACAGAGATGCACATCTTATGACAGATGTTAAAGCATTACAATCCATTAAATGCAGGAATTAATATGGTTATTGGAAAGCTAGAGCTGTGCTAAGTGTAACAGGAGATCACAAGTGGAAGAGTCAATTTAATATCTGAGAAAGCTGTTGGACTGAGGAACACTCAACCACGCACATCCAGTGTGCCCACAAGCAAGGGGCACCTTGCAGAGGACTGCATCTGTACCCAGAGGGGCAACATCCCTGCTAGCCCAGCAGGGAAGCTGGTTGGCATCCCATAATCTCCTCTGCTTGCGAGTGCAACTGTAGCCATGGCCATGCTGGAAAAGTAGGGAAGGAAGAACATAGCCCAGAATTACAACACTGGAAAATAGAGAAAGCATTACTTTAAGAGGCTTCATCAAAAAGAAATCCTAGGAGAGTTATCTGAAATTTCAGGCTGGTTATTGCAGCCTATTAAAATTTTAAGTAAATGGAAACAAGAGTCCTTTGCAATTGCATGTGTGCCAGATTTTAAAAGGATGCACTACAGCTGGGTGTACCTAGGTGAACAATAAATAACAAAACCCAGTGACTTTTGTTATCCTGTGATTTCACAGAAGCAGCATTTCCAAGCCACCTCCATCTGCAAATAAAGCATAAAGAGGACCCAGTGGGGTGAAAACAACCCAAACAGTACATGCTTAAGAACAACAGAACCTTCTCCATTTCTCCCTGAATTTCCAACCTGCTCCCCTTCCCTCCTGCCAGGTCTCACCTTGCCATGGCTTTTCTCCACCTTTCGGAAACACTTGTTCAAGGAGAGGTTGTGTCGGACCGAGTTCTTCCAGCCGGTGGGGGCCGTGGCGAAGTAGGGGAAGCGCTCCAGGATCCAGCTGTAGATTTCCTTGACTGGCAAGCTCTTGTTGGGGGACTGCTCAATCGCCATGTAAATGAGAAGGCTGAAAGAATAAGGGGGTTTGGAAGTGGAGGATTTTTTCTCAGGGTTCTGGTAGCAGGATGGCGAGAAGGATGGCACGCTGTCACCCTCGATGTCGTACAAGGGGCTAACAATGGGAAGGCCCTCGCTGCCGAGGCTGAAGTTTGTTAGCAGGTTAGTACTTTCGTGCAGCCAGTTCAAATTTGTGAGCTCATCATCTGCTGAATCTCTGTCCACCACGGTGGCCTTTGGCTTGCCGGCGTGGCCCGTGTCGGGCAGGCTGCCCATCCCATGGCACTGCCGTAGTCCCGCAGCTTTTTCTGCTCCCGGCGTTTCAGCTTTCTTATCCGGAGTCATCCCAGTGACTGGACCCATTTAGCTCGTTTGGTCTGCAACAAAGGAGATGGTCAGAATTTGTTGCAAACCACCACAGTCACGCTCAGCAGGAGCCCACCAAACCCAAGCACGGGGCTGCACCATCCCCATGCTGTGCACGAACGCTGAAGCCACCGGTGAGGGCCAGGGTCCAACAGGAGCCTCCCAGTAAACTCGTGAGCACAAACTCCCCTTGGTTTGTAAGCAGAGCTGATGGGTAGCACTTGGAAACTGCTGTATCTATCTAGAAACACCAATTCAGACACAGAAATAACAGCTATTTTCATGTCAACACTTGAGACCTGGAAAAAACCTTAATGGGTAGGATCTAATCCATTCAGATCTCACACTAACTCTTAAGTTACTCATTATATTGTAAATTGACCCTGTTTAGAAGTGTTTGCCTTTGGTGTCCAAAGAGTGAAAAAGGAATTGCAAAACTTAAATCAGCATAAAGTCTATTTGTGGTCTCAGTGCCAATGAAATCTTTATAACCCCCTACAAGTCACAGTCATTCCCAAGTGCTGCTGCCTGTTTCTACCACGCGAAGATCTGGCCAGCCAATCTGTTCATCACCTGTGTCCCACAGAGCTGCCTGGGTCCACAAGATCTTTTTCCCCTTCTGCAAGGGCTTGCTGCCCTAACCTGGGCTTCCCTGCATAGCAGAGAGTGCTGGGACCAATTCTCAACAGGAAGGGACAAAACACTGGGGGGGCAGCTCAGACCTGCAGGAATAATGGCTCACCACTTAGATAAAAAATTACTAAAACAACAAAACACTAAAACCCTAATCACAACATTATTATCTATAAAACACTGCCACTCCATGCAAGGTCTAACAGGCTACCCATGCTTCAGAGGCATTACACCAACAAACACCACCTTGCTTGTAGAGTTTCAAAAGGGGTCTTCTAGTAAGCTGTGTTATGGGAACAGCTGTTTTTTTCCTGCTGATGTGAGCCCTGTACAGATGTAGGGGGTGTACTTGCACACACATATGTACCCTACAGACATAAGACACTCCAACCATGGATGCAGCTCACAGTTGTAAACAGCACAGAGCAAAGCTGAGGTTTGTATTAACTGTAAAAAGATCCAAGAAAACAACCAAAGAAAAACCCAAACCTCATTCCAGTTCCCTGTCCCTATAAGCACTATCATTCTGGTTTCATGCTCCAGCTCCCAGTGCCAGAGCTCAAGATGAGGACAGTTTCCATATCACATCTCACCAGACAGCTCTACACAGTTACTGCACGTTTTCTTACCCCAGTTTGCAGTAAACACTTGTCTCCTTGCTCTTGCATCTCCTCCTACCAAGGGCCCACTGCCTGGCTGTGCCAGCCCCAGACCCAGGCAGCTCCAGCCTGGCAGCCTCACCGTGTCCCTGGCAGAGCACTGCCCAGCCTCCTTGTTTTGGAGAAGGGGAGCAATACATGCAATGGAGGAGTGACAGAAAGGCAACAGGATAATCCATGTTATGCTCCCCAGCCCTGCCAGCCCCTGCCTGGTGCCAGGCAGTCATGAGGCGCAGAATTTGTGCCTCCCCCAGGAAACACACCCATGTCTCCCACCAGCAATTTTTGTTCCTCTCTTTATCTGCTCATGCACTCTTGCACCAGCCATTGCAAAGCTGTGTTGACAACAGCACCTGAACTTATGCTTACCAGCAGCAGTGCTGGAAAACATGCATAATTTTTTTACCTTATGTTTCTTATTTCTTTTAAGTGAAGGGATGGGTATGATTAGCTACCAGCTCAGTCAGTATCATAAAAAGAAAAAAAAAATTAAAGCAAAGTGAGCTGCTCAAATAGCTGGTCAAAAATAGCTTTGCTCTCCCTACGATTTACTTCTCCCCCAAGGCACCAGAGCAGATTCGTATTGGCAGTCAGAGATGGCTGCCTTTAAACACAGCCATATATACATATGCTCATGTCACTGCTTCAATCCTTCCTTAAATTAAGGAAAAAAAAAACCAAACAAAGAGCTAGTGATAAAATTCATACAGTGAGACAAACCCCAACTCTGCTGCAACGTGAGCTGCTCTGTTCTCTTTCTAATGATTAACTTTGCCCCCTGGTTGAGCACCTCTTTAGGCAGCTACACAGGAGCTTACACCTCCCAGCCGTGTTTTGGTAATTTTAGCTCCCGGTTCATGTTGCACGAAATCTCCCTTTACAAATCTTCCGTCAGCATGGCAGATCAAGAGCACACACATGCTGACACACACATGCAAGTCTGAGGTCACTGTATTCTCTTCTTAGGGGAAAGGGGACAATGAAGTTTGTTTTCAACACAAAAATGGCCTGGGCACACTTAGTCTGGTCAAAAATATAAGGGAAAAAATAGAACAACTGATGAAGCTGGCACTTATAATCAGGCAGACTTTGTGGTGTCAGTACCCTATTTGTTTGCATGCTACTATATTATAGAAGAGACTCATTAGCATATCTAATGCCCTACACAAAAATAAAAATTATCTGCAGATAACATAAATAATATAAATAATATTATTTAATATTATAAAGTTATAAATATTATTAAAAGTAAATAATATAGGTTAGTGTCACGTTTCTTAGCTGTATTACAAGAATCCACATCTCATTACCTTCTTTTCCTAGTTCACTACCTCACATACCTTCTACATGAACATATCCGAAATTAATTTCTTTTTTTCTAGAAAGGTATAAAGGCCATTTTAGACTATTAACAACTAATAAATAACAAAAGATAAAATCACGGGAGCAACACCAGTGCCACTGGAGCATATCTGAAGGCACACAAGTCCAAAACCTCTCTTCATTCACACAGACCCTGAATGACATCCAAAATCCAAAATTTTTTTTCTCTATGTGTGTTCTGATTGCCTGTAAACAGACACAACTGTTAGAACAGAGTTTCCAAGATGCCATTTTCAAGATTACCACTTCCAATATTTGGGGTTTAATGTTTTACATAAGGGTCATGGAATTCACCAAAGCCATCTCTGCTGTAAGCTGGCAGGGTTTTGTGCTTAGGGATGACCCAGCAGAAAAACCACAGTAAGAGCAAGGAGAGCAAAGTGTGAGAAGGAAAGAGCACAGCAGCAGCTCTCCAATGCAGATGTTTTGATAATTCCCATGGGGACAGCCCCAGCCCTTACTGTAAGCAGAGCCAAGAAGGCAACCTCCAGCCAGGCAAATGCAAAATCAGTATGATTTAAGCACATCTCTGGAAAACATGGAAGAGTCTGTGCTCTGCCCATGTGCTTTACCCTACCAATGAGTACAGAGTGACACAGCATGCTGCTCCTCACTGGTATTAACACTTCCAGCTGGAAGCAGAGCCTCATGCACCCAAATCCTCAGGAATCCAAGGATCTATGTCCTGATGGTACCTTCAAAAGAAAGGCCAAACAAAGCATTTACTCCTCAAATGCTCCTCACAATGGAGGTGCACATCATCTTGCATTGGTAATTACAGACAGAGGGCTATGATTCCAGGGTAAGAAGATTAAAAAGCTGCCAAGTCAACTGAGGCTGCTCAAACAAAAGTTAGGATGCATCAGAAAAGAGGTGAGAGACACAACCTTCTTCCAGCAGTCTGATTTTTGGCATCACATAAAAGCCAGGAGCAGACCTCCCTGCTAATCCATGCCAGTCCAGCACTCAGAGCCCAGTGAAGACCTGCTCTTCCAGAGCACTCACAACCCAAGCACCAGAGCCCAGGTCTGAAGGGGCTGACTAAGGCTGCAGTGTACCAAGGCAGCAGCCCAGAGAAGGACAAACAGACCAGAAGAGACTCCATACCTCATAACAAGGTAATATTTTTTTCAGCCCTCTCTCAAACTCACTGGAGAGTTTAATTTGGGGAAGGTTCTGAGCACTGAAAGGTCCTCAGCCTAGCAGAGCACATCTGGGTTATACCAGGCTTGTGTGCTCCCACAAAGATCCCAGCTATGACTGAATTTTGATGGAAGACCTTCAGCACTGCTATGTTCTGCCACAGGAGCAAATGCATGATGACGAGCAAATTTGATGCATGAGCATTTAACGAAGACAAAGCTGCTTTAATAAAGGCCAACCATTAAATGAAACTGGAAGTCCACTTGAGCAGATCCTCAGGAAAGCAGGGAAGCACATTTACTTTGCAGCAGCCCTTCTTGGAAGAAGTCTCAGCTCCAGCAGAATCCAGGCCAAAAGGACAAAGCTGTGGCAGATGCCACCATCCCACCAAAGGTGACCTCCTCCAAACTCAGCAGCATTGCAGGTGTAAGTGTGCAGGTATCATTTCAGTGGCCACCACGCTTGGACTCGCTGCACTGGCAAGAAAGAATTCAGCCTTTTTGTCAGAAGGTGCCACAGCCTTGTCCCCACCAAGTCAGCATGAAAACAGAGCTGCTCTTGCTGCTTGATCCTTCTTTACAGTGGCATCAGATGAAAGGTGTCCTTTTGGCACCTGCACAGCATCAGTGCCCCAGGTTAGGACAACCTTCTCCACAACTAAATGCACCTTTTTGTTTCTGCAGGACCAGCCAAGCAACTAGGTCACCTCTGCTAATAGTGAGAAGACCTGGAACCTGCCAACAGCACAGTGATTTCCCTCCAGGTTTAAAAATAATAATAAAAAAAAATCTTACTCTGCATTGCCCAAGTCTGAGGAGTGTAACATAACTTTAATCCAAGAAAAAAGATTTCCAGCCATATCACACTTAATGACAGCAGCTCTGCACCCACTCTTTGCACACCAAGCTCGGGGTGTGCACCCTTAGTTACAGAGCCAGGCAGCTGTGCTTTACACCCAACTTCTGCCCTGACACAAACAGGCTCTGTGAGAATATTTAAGACAATTGGTACCTGCTTTTGCAAACAACTACAGCAATAGCAAACTCCTCAGTTGATTTTTCATATTCCCTTGCACCTACAACACGTATCAGGGCTTGTCCTGACTCAAACACATCAATATGTGTTCTCAAAACAGCCCAGGAATTAGACAGATAAACGACTGGCACTACTCACCTACCCAAGCTGAGGATAAATTTCCAAGTCATTGGGCACATAGCACAGGACCAGCTACAAGTCTTTGCACGTTGGAGGGAAGAGCAACAAAAAACCCAACAAAAACAAACAACCAAAAAACCCCTGGCACAACTAATGCAAACCCATCAATAAAAAGCACCCATCTGCCTGACCAGGAGCATTAAAAGGATGACACCAAACCACTCTGCCCCCTACTAATTCAACCCTTTCCCCATCATCTCCCTTGTCTGGGGCTGCCCATGCCCTGCACACCTCCCAGCCCTGCTGGAGGTCAGCTGAGACCTCCACCAGCCCTGAGAAAGGCCTATATTTGATTATAACACTACATGATGTCACGTATCCAAGACAACTAAAGGCATTACAGTCTTCTGAGGATAAAACCACCTCTCAGCCACAGACTTCAGCAAGCTGGGACCGCGTGTCTGTGGAAGAGATGAACCCCTGGGTGACAAAGGACACGCAGAGATGCTCCCAGGGGCAGCACCTGCAGCAGGCAGGGCCCTTCCTGCTCCTCCTGGCTTGCAAAGCTGAGGAAAACTAAAAATAATGGGTTTAAAAAAACATTAGAAAGGGCACTCATCACCTTCTCAAATCCAGATTGAAAATAAAACCAATCAACCGAAGAACTGGACAAGCCAGAAGCTCAGGGCCTTCATTTGAACCTTGGCATTGGTGGGCTCAAAGGGAGGAGAGGTTTTCCAGGGATTTGCAGAAATATTTCCAAGTCTCTCATGTCAATGTTCTCCCACATCCTGTGATAAAATTAGAGGCAGGGTGGGGAAAAAAAGTAACAAAAACCAACTCAAAGTTCCAATATTAAGAAAAGTTAAGAAATCCTGCAATAGGGAAGGGATTAAACAAACCCTTATCACAGCCCAGGAAAGGGCAGGGAGCAAGAGGAAGATTTCATCTAACTTTTTTTCATAAAAGCTTGCATTTTTTAAATTAAATACACACATATGCACACACATAAGTGGTTTGTGTTTGAAACAAATATCTGAAAGGAAAATGGTATGTGAGCTCAGACATGCCCTGACCCCAATCCAGACCCTGTACATGACCCAGAGCATCTGGGACATTTATTCCACTGCTGCCTTTGGAGACTTTGCAAATGAGAAGCTTTTCCAAAGGCTGCAGTCACTGTTGGACCTGGCCCCCCATGCCTCAGATTTAAAACATGTACATAATGACAGTCTAACAGAGAAATTGGGACATAAAAATAATATTAAAAAATAACAAACCCAAACAAGCAGTGAAATTTAACCATTAAGAAAAACCTTTAGTAAGACACAAAAAGGGGAGGGGAGGGAAATAAGTGCTTTCAAGAAAAATTACTTACAGCCAATAGCTTTTCAAGAGATGCTTATGGGTCATTCTCCTCAAATTCAATACTGTGCTTGCTAAGTGGACTAATATGCAAAAAAAACGTAAACCACTGATATGTTCACAAGTGAGCCACTTGAGCAAATGACTTGCAAAATAATTCTGATGCTAATTCCCTTTCCAGGGTAACCTTTCTGTGTGTTTCCCGACCATCCTCTTGAAACAAAAGTGAACATAGTTACATTTCAGCTGGTGTTAGTACCAATTTACCAATGCTAGAAAACATAAAGCTATCTTTTCCACACAGCTTTTCTGCCTTTAAAGAACCAAAACTCCTGATTTCCAGTGGAAAACCAACAACCTGAAGCTTCACCCCAAGTGACTCTTCTGCAAGATTTAACTGGAAAGCCCCACTGGAGCTGTATCACAAAACCCCATTACCAGTACAACCTGGCGACTGCAAAGCTGTTCCCACTTGCTGCTTCCCAGCTCCTGCTCACAAAGTGCAAGATTTCCTCCAGAGCCCAGGGAGGCAAAGCAATGCTCTCCACTGTGCTGACCTCCCTGGCCAACTTGCTCTTAATTTTATTCCACCAGTGTGGAATTTGGCTTTCTGTTTAAACAAAGAAGAATGCAAACAAAAAACCCTCCTCGTTTTGACTACTCTACATCCCTAAACCAAACCAAACTGGCTGATAACTGGTCTGGGGATGATCCTTACACACCAGAGGATGAGGGATAATGAGTGGATGCTGCTTAGCAGGAAACTTCCCAGCTCCCAGTCCTCCAGCTCTACTTCATGAAGCTTTTCCAAGCATCTTCCCAGCTCCCACTCCTTCAGCTCTACTTCATGAAACTTCTCCAGGTGCTGAGCTCTCTTCATACTCAGTACTCAGCTTTTAGGCAACCATGTACTTGCCCCAAATCTAAGCACAACAAAACCCAGTGACACTGCTGAAAAGAAAGCAAGCACAGGAACACACTTAAACTGGGAAACTAAAAGTAGTGACAAACTGCAAGATAGGAATGCACTGAAAATAACCTGAGAGAAGACACCAAGACTGAGCGTGCAGAAGAGTAGGGGTGGGTGATGATGCCTGCAGTAGTCAATTTAATGGACTCCCTAACGTTCTCCAACCCTTGAGGAAAAAGCAGGGAGCACTAAGTCTAGTCTGAATATTTCAAGAAAACATTTTGAA
>WBNP01003409.1:334733-418086 GCA_013401095.1 Passerina amoena | reverse complement strand
TGAGATGGAGAGCTCATGGAACTGGTGCCTTTACCCAGCGTGGTCAGGATGAGATGGAGAGCTCACCATTACCCAGCACCATCACCAAATCAGCAGGTGCAACGTGCCAGGGAACAAACACACACCTATCACACATAAAGATCGAGCCAGGAAGAATGTGAAGCAGCATCCCAGGGGTCTCTTGTGTCCTCTCTAAAAGAAGACAAGGCAGCCACCGGATCTGGAAAGAGACAGCCCAGATGCAGCCACAGGGAGCCTCTCCATGTGGACAGGGTTTGCAAGCAAGCACTTGTCAAGAGCAGAGCTGGGCCCTGCCGTGAGTCACCCCGAGCTGCAGGAAGTTGCCCAACACCGTTTCAGCGGTGGAGCAGCAGCACACTCACACCAGGATGAGGCACTGGCTGCCTCCATCCACTTCCCTCAGGAAAAGTTACCATCAGTGCAGTGACATCCTTACACAAAATGCACTCATTTACCAGGAGGGGAGGAATACCAAATGCTCAAGGAGCCAAAGGGAATAACCCAGATATTGCTAAAAGGTTGTGAGCATTCATTGAGACTGCTGACAGCCATTTACTTATGGGGACTAGAGGCTGCTTTCCATCCATCCAGGCAAGGTTGTTTTGCACCACAGTAGCACAGTAAGACTATCCCAGAGCAGGGAACAGCATCAAGAGATGCACGGCAGCAGTGGAGCGGGCACACTATCACTGCTCCCAACACCCATCCTTTCTGCCACCTCGCTGGCTACAATCCCTCTGTGCAGCTCTTTCTGATAAGGTATCACAAACCTGCACATGGAAAAAGTCTTCTGAGAGCCTGGGGTACTTCCTCTCGTAAATACCAGCTCCTTTGAACCCCAACAATGAGCAGGCAAGGTGGAATTGACAGAGCAGGAAGGTGGAAATACAACCCCAGCGCAACCAACAAGAAAACTTCTGCTGCCGTTATGGGAACCAACAGCTCTTGCATGAGAACCATGTGGCTTTCTCACCAGTGTGAACCATACCCATGCAGAGCATCTTCAGATGCCAAACTATCTCATTCACCAGGAGAGCTTGCTTTTGCTCAATGTGTCAGGTTTTCAAGTCTATTGCACTGAGTGGAACAGAGCCCATGATGGCAAAAATCAGCCTGACATGTCCCTAAGCCTCTGTCTTGTTTCCAAGGCACTCTACTCACTTGCCAGGCAGAACTTCTCCTTCTGCAGGACCATTACACACACCTCTAGCTGCTCCATAACTTACTGGACTGGCATGTCCTGACACAGAGAGGTGCTGGCAAGGCTGGTGCCTTCAATCCTGAGCTCTCTAGGTGCCTTCAATCCTGAGCTCTCTAGGGGACACTGAAAGGCTCCTCAAGCAGAAGTTCTGCGGGGGCTGGAGCTGTTGAGGCAGCACACTCCTTAACTGCTGCCCCTTTTAGACAAAAAATACCTGACTTCTGGGCTGAAAAATCCCTGAGTAAGTCCTTCAGCACAGCTCCAGCAGCAGTCCCAAAGCAGGTCACAACTTCATCCTCTGGTCTAGACATTCCCAACAAAGATATCAACCAAGTTTTATTCCAGCAAGGTCCCTGAGAGTGCTCAGGGCCACATGCCTGGATTGATACAGGGCCAGTGCCTCCAGCTCCCTTCAGGACCTGCAGGGCAGCCAACACAGCATCTCCACCACAGTCTGCAAGTGTAGACACCCTGCACAGCAGCACTGCTCAGTTCTTGGGCACATCTGATAACAAACAAAAAATACTAAAAGCACAGAAAAGTCCTATGCGTATTTCAGGCAACTCAAACACACGGAGTGAGAATCACCACGGCCTCTATTTCTACAAAAGTTAAGTGGCACAGCTGGACACAAGTGAGCCCCCAGCAGAAGCTGATCTGCTGCAGCAGCGTGGCTGAGCTCAGAGATAACACACCCTGGCACCCGGCTAAGTTCACCAGCTCGAGCCCTGGGCTGCACTAATTGCTACTACAGAGCTCCAAACACCTTCTGCAGAGCTTGGGAAATGTGAGTAGGCACCTGCCAAAGGGAAAAAAAAACAAAACAAAACAAAAAACCAGCAACCTTCAAACTACTTCAAGTTTCCTGACATAAGATAATGCCAGCTGAATTTTTCTTGTATAGATGTAGCATCACACCAGACTTTAAGGAGGGGAAAAAAGACCCCAATCCAAGAAACACAACTGAAGTTAAATGATTCATATGTCAATATATTACAACCCACCTATTACTAAATTTGTCTGAATGTAAGCCCACCAACACCAAGATCTGGAGAGTGTCTGTGTGCATATATACACATGTATACGTGGTAAATTATATATAAAGTTATCTTGATTTCATAGATTAGGCACAAAGCTAATCAAAATGCTTTCTCAGCATTTAAGTCTACCACAATTCAGCATGCTTAACTCCACATTTAGAACACAGCATCCATCCACAGGCAGGCACCTCGGCGGGAACATGAGTTTATCGGGTCCTCTTCAAGGTTTATTTTATTTCTTTGTTCCTTTTACTCTTTGTTTGGGCCTTGTCATAATCCAAACCCTTACCAACAAAAGCCCCTTTCCGCTCCCACAGAACCTGAGCACCAAGCACGCCGGTGTGTCCAAGCAGCAGCAAGGCAGGAAGGCAGTGGGATGCTGCTCCGCTGCTGCCGCCACCAACTCATCGCCCAACTTCACCAAAAAAACCCGAAAAAGACGGGAAAATTCCGAAGGGCCACGTGCAGATCCCAGCCTGACCCCGAGCACTCCGCCAGCAGTTTCCTGGATTTTTACCCCAAAACGCGGGAACCCCGGAGCGCCTCTCCCACACTGCCCCCAGCTCTGCAAGCCACGGACGCTCCGCGCATCCCGGGGGGCTTCCCGCCTCTCCGGGGACAACGGGGCGCGGCGGAACGAGGCCGAACGCGTCTTTATTTCCCCGAAGGAAGCGCCTGGCTCTGACGGGGGTGACCCGGCGGCGAGGGGCACGGCGGGGCCGCGCTCCCAGGTGCCGGCCGCGTTTTGCATCCCAGCAGCTGGAAGCGCGCAAGGAGCGCGGGCTGGCCCCGCGGGGGAGCGGTGAAGGAGGGGGGGATCACCCGCGTACACCCCGCGGGAGGGAGGGCGGAAGCTCCGCGGGGCCGCGCCGGGAGGAGGAGGAGGAGCCGCGGGTGCACGGGGACCCCCCCGTTCCCACGCACCGGCACCGGGAGCGGCTGGAGAGGGGAAGCGCCGCCTCCGCGCCTTGTCCCCACGCGGAGAATGAGGGGACACCGGCCACACCGCTCCCCCCCGCTCCGCTTCCCCGGCACCAGCGGGACCCGCCGCCACACTCCCCGCGCTTTCCCCCTTCCCCCACGAAACCCTCGCGGAGCGCCGGAAACAAAAAAAACTCACCCCCCAAACCCAGGGGAAAGCCGAGAGCTAAACCCGAGGGAGGCGCGGGGGCAGGCCGGGCAGGCGTGGGGCCGCGGGGGCGGCGGGCGCGGGCGGCACTCACCGCGGTCATGAAGCCGCGCGGCCGGCGGCGGACACAATATGGCAGCGGGGGGATGTGTCAGGGAGCAGCTGCTCCCTGCGCAGCGGCGGCGGCGCCGCCCTCCCGCTCCCCATGGCAACCGCGAGCAAGCACGGCCCCCCCGCCGCCGCCACCGCCTCCTCCTTCCCGGCCGCCTTCCCTCGCTCCCGCCCTCCCCCGCCGCCGGCACCGCCTCTGGCACCGCCGCCCGCCGGGCCCGTGAGGGCTGGGAGCGGCTGAGGGGCTCCGCGCCCCGCCTCGGAAAAGTTCCCCTTTCCCCCCAGAAATACCACACTTTCTAAATTTTAAAAATTTTAAAATAGAAGTGCATAAACCCTCCTTTTAGTTTCACTTCCCTTCTTTATTTATACTTATGTATACTTTTTTTTTATCCTCTTGAGAAAAATGAAGCCGCCGCCGTGTTTGCCCTGCCCTGCAGCGCACTGCCGTCCGCTTGTGCTTTCGGCTTTCCAGGGCAAGAGCTCTTCTGTTCGCTCCCCGGGCTTGGACAGCCCTGCACGCACTTGCAGTTTTACAACATCATAAGAGGAAGGACCCTGGGAAGTTCCTTGTCTTGTTTCAAAGCTGATCTTCCCCTGAAAAAAAAAAAAAAAAAAAGGTTTAATCACTTTCTCAAGGTTTCCTCGCCTTCTGAAGGATCCAGCAGCTGAAGCGTGCCTCGTGATGACTTATGGTAATTTTATTTCTAAGGAAGGATGGGAATGCGTTTCAAGGAAATTCCTCCACTCCACCTTAGGAAGAACCACTGGTTGGGTTGTTTCTTTTTTTTTTTTTTTTAATTTGAAACTGTTTCAGGCAACAACCTCTTGGGTTTTTTAAGAATAAGGATATATCAGCGTCAGGGTTATAGCAGGTGGAATATTCTCCCAAGGACAGAGGATCAAATCCAGTGACAGAGAGGCTTCTTCCCCTGCACTGTGAAGCATGGCCAGCTTCAGAAACAGAGCCCAGCCACAGAGTTCTGATCAGAATAAATTATTCTCAGGAACTGTCATTTAGCTCCTACCTAATTTCCACTGATTGATTGCATTATGATTCTTTTATCCTTTTCTTTTTCCTTTCACAGCCTCAGAAGTTAGCCGGGGCCTTCCTACCCACTCGGCAGACAACAGAAGTGCACTTGTATTAATTATGTATTGCTGAAAGCATCCTCCATTCCCAAATCATTAAAAATAGACCTAGCACTGCTGGCACCAGCAACGCTTTGCCCGTAAGAGGCTCTTTTGCCTGAATTCCTGTCCCTCGGAAGGTGCACATCAGCGTGCCTTGTGTGCCCTGCACACCTCAGCTGCCTTGGCAGAGGCACGAGCAGGGCCCAGCACGGTTTGCCCGTTGGGATCAGGGTGTGTTGCTCTGACTTTTGCCCTGCTAGGCGGCAACCTGAAAGAGAGATGTTTGACTCCAGGATCCCTCCAACTTCAGTTTATTACGTGGAAGGTCGAGTTTGGGCCAGCAAAGGTGGTGTCTGTTCTCAACCTTTGATTGCCTTTCCACCCTGGCCTTTAAAGTGGGTCTGCTCACAGGTTCTTTCCACTTACCCCTTAAAAATGCAATCTGAGTTCTGTAGGAATGCACACTATCTCTCCCCTTAGAGTTTAGTGGGAAAAAACACCACAAAACCAAACAAGAATTAAAAAGATAAAAGCTGTAAGTGCCCTGAAGTCGACATCCCCTCAAAGAAACAAAAATAAAACCTGGCCTTTGAAACAGCATTTTATTGGAACCAACTTGGAGCACAACTTCAAATAAAATAAGGTCTTTCTATACCTCCTGAAAAACATTGTCACCTTTATCTTCCTCAGTCCTCTCTATTCCTCAACATACCCATGCTAGGTCTTTTTGGCTTTAAGCTGTTCTACATTTTTCCAAATCTACCAATTTTTCCTCCATGAAGACAGTAACCAAGATGTGAGGTTTTCTGGAGCACCTTCTGCATCTCCCCCTTATCTCCAGCTCCAACCACAGTCACCTTCATTCTTTGGCAGCCTGTGGACTCACTGGTGGCTGCAGCAATGCATCAGAGACAGGGGACAAAACAAAGTCCAGCCTCTCAGAGAAGTTTAAATTCTCTGCCTCATGTCCTCCTCATCCCCATAAGGCTCAGCTGGCAGAGCTAAGCCTCCCAGCCATGCATGGACAGTTTCAGTGCTCCAACAGCCTGTCTGTGCAGGGCTAGAGGAACTGTAGCTGGCCTGGCCTAGTGGGGTACAGAGAATTTTTGGGTCATCACTTACACCTCTCCTGATGTTTGTCCCTGCCTGTACTGCTTTCCTGACTGGCAACCTCAGTCGGCATCAGGATGCCTCAGTTAGTGCCCAGGCAGCAGGCAGATGATCCAGGGGAATTGTGTTTGTCTCTGCTCAGTGTCCACACCACATTTGATCCCTGCTTCCTCACCACAATCCATTTTCCTGCTGAATTCTGCATGTGATTAGTGAGAGCGGGAGGGAGCAGGGGATGGAGGGCATGGACAGAGCCGAGGCCACCGGTGTGCATTGTATCACCTCCAAGAAGCTGAAAGCTGCTTGCTCGCACATTTCAGCCTGAAGGCATGAACTCATTTTTTCCTGCAGTGTCCCCTGTCCCAGGATGGCTGCTGGCAGTCTGAGCCCACTTACCACCTTGGTTTCCTTCTTGCACCAACTTAGTTTTCCACTCAGAGCTACGGAGAGAAGCCTACAGGGGAACAGCAACCATGCAAAGCAAAACTCATCCCATAAATATGACAAGGACATGGTGCTATTTTCCAGCATAGACCTTTAAAATAGGTGGGGCAGACATTAGTCATGGTGCCCCGTGTGGGTCCCTGCACGGTTCCCCAGCACGTCCTGCAGCACCTCCTGCAGCCCCCCCCGAAGGAGAAGGTGTGGGGAAGGTGGGCTGCAGATGCCGAGGCAGGTGCTGAGGAGGTGACAGGAGGTGCCTTCCACCCTGCCCTTGTCACCTCCTGCTTTGAGCCAAGACAGACTCACAGAGGCTGCTGGTGCCTCCTGGCCCAGCTCCAGGCTGTCCTTGAATGTCCTGCCCACTGAAGGACGGCCATGCCTGCTTTGCCAAGGCAGCTGTCATCACTGCAGCCCTCCTTCCTGCCTCCTGCCTGGTTTCTACCAGCCTCTGGCTGTCCTCTCCCCTTCAGGGCACAGCCATGGCTCTGGGTGATTTGCCATCACCACAGGTGGTTGAATGCAGGAAAAAGCTTAGAAAAACACGAAGTGTTTTTGTTGTTTGGGTTGTTTTCTGCTGTGGGCAGAAAGTCGGGCCTTACATCTCTCCCATGTCAGGGTCAATATCCTCAGATTTCCTCTCATTTCAATCCAAGATATGGATGGAGTAGGGCATCCTGGGAGAAGGCTCTCTGAGCCTTCATGGAGCACAGCCATCCTGTCCTGTGGAGGGCAAACCCACTGGGAAGGTAACCCCTGCCTCCTGGCAGCTGCAATTTCCTTCTCCTGAGAGGAGAGGACACAGCAGGGATCCTCCAAGGGATGGATAGCTGACCTGTGCTACCCAGCACCACGAAAGCACCTCCTCTCCCGAGCTGTCATCTAAAGCTCAGTGCATGTTCAGTGCTCCCAGGCTGCTCCCAAGAGTGTGGAGAGCAGGGAAGGGCAGGAAGGGAACTGCTGCAAAGCAGAGGGGCAGTGCTGGAGGTGCAATGCCATGGGTGTGTGCTCCAAGAGCCAGCCCTGCTACTGTGCTGGGATTTCTGCCACACGTGTGAGCAGTCAGCCAGGCTTCATGGTGTCTCAGCACTTCTCCCCATGAAACCACAAGCCCTTTGATCCTGGTGACCTGCACCTGGTGTATCACCTTGTAAAAAACTGGAATAAGAGTTAACAGGTTAGTCCATCTGGGAGCAGCACTGTCTCTTCCATGGGAGCAAACCAGGCTGCTGTTCACAGCTCTGGCTAGCTTTTCTTTCTGCCCAGGGATGCTGTGAGAGAAATGCTGGCCCAGCACTGGTTGGACACCTGCTTCTTCTAGGAATTCTTGTTGCAAGTGGCATCTCTGATTTGCATTGACAGCCCTGTTTGAAGAAAGAACTTCAAAGGCACTTCCTATGACTCCAGGTTGGTGTGTCTGCCTATTCAGCTCCCACACCGTAACTTTCTGCTTGCGGTTTCTATCTGGCTCCTGCTTTGCTGTCTCCTACCACCAGCCTAGTTTAGCATTTGATCTCTTCCCTGGCCCTAGGCAAAGCCACAAGGAACATTGTGCACTTTGTGGTTCACAGCATTTCTTCTTCCACCACCCAGCTGCCTGCCACGTTTGCTCTCTCTCAACTCTATGTCCTCAATGAGAGTCAGTGCTGAAGTTCTTGTTCTTGTTGTAGCTATATACAGACAGGTCCACAGTCACTCATTTTAGGGACTGAATATGCCCTCAGCTTTTTCCTTTTCCCCTTAGCAGTTCCTCCTAGGACTGAGGGTCTGTTAACATCTGCTGAGATTCACCTTTCTATGAGCATCGCACCGGTATAAATCCAGACCTCAGACAAGCAGGAAAACTATACAGGAGGTAGTAGAGGTAATGCTACCAGTAAAAAATAATATTTAGACGATTTCTTAACCATTCACTGATTGGAAGAATGTGCAGTGTTGGTTGCAGTATGTAATACGTCCAAGAACTGAATTAAATGTCTGGAATTACCATCAAAATATTAGGACTTTTCAATATCAAAACTCCAAAAACGTTTGCAGAGCTAAGAAGTTACCTTTATCAGAAAGACACTGAGAATATTTCTGCTCTGGGAAACACTTTGGGAATATCAATCCTAATTGCACTTGTTTGTGTGGTATAGCTTACGCTAGCTCAGCAAATGATGTAAGCCTAAACCTGCATGAGATGGTTTTGCAAAAACAGAATAGTGAAATTTTTTTTCCAGTTTAGCTGTATAACTTGAGGGTGACTTTTTTTTTTTTTTTTTTTTTTTGTTTTTATCTTCTAAATAATACAGCTGGAAAATACACACAAGGAGACCAGAGAAGATGCGTTCTCATTTGAAAGCTTGTGCAGAAGAACTTATTGAAGAATGGACAAATCAATCATGGAGCAAAGCAAATGTGGTCTACCTTAGCAAGACTCCATATATTTAGCACTGTCATCTATTTACTCTTAAGCAGGAGAAGTTTGTCTGTAGACTTGCTATCCTCAACAAAAGATGGGGAATAAAATCAGCATCTTTATTATTGGAAAGAATCATGCATTGCTGAGAGGTAACTTACCTCCCTCTGCTTATGGGTAATACAAATACCTGACAGAAAATAGTAGCAATTTCCTAAATAAGACCAAGTCAATTGTTTTTGTTGTGCACAAACAAAAAGATTCATGCCTTTTAGTATCTAGCCCACTATGTAATGTGCCAGGCTGAATTACCCAGAGATACTTTGTTTTGAAAAGAGTGCAGAAATCCTGCAGGTTTAATTGCCAATAAATCAGCATGACCTACAGTCCCTGACACCTTTTTTTCACAATGATCTTTTCAAGCAGAAAATGAAGAGACTGATTTTTACAGTGTGTGCATACTGCCTTTGGAGAGATAAGAGCAGTGACACACAGGCAGGTTCCTCCATTAAAAGCTATCCTAGATAATGAAGGACTCAATCAATGGTGTGTTCTGTTTGCTTTCTGCTTATTTTCACCTTGTGTTATGGCACTCTCTTTTTGTTGTGATTAGGAGAGTAGTTGCTTGTTTAACAATTGGCTTTCAACTTGTATTCGGCAGCACTTGAAATGAATTTACTTGTGGTTCATTATTGTGGTCATGCTTTAAATTTTAAGACAAATGGCAGTAGTTCAAATTCTGATTTGAGGTTAAATATCTGACTAAGGACTTGGTAGCTTGAAGAGAGCTTGAGTACTTTTAAAAGACACTATTTTGATTTCAATGCAAAATATTAATCATGGTGCCTCTCAGTAACAAAGTTTTATGGTTTTACATTATTATTCAAAAGAAAAGGTATGATTTAAAGCCCAGTGAAAAACCTGAAAGCTACCCCCCAATCTTTCTGCACATTATAAGCTTTACCTCTCATACCAGCTTTTGCTTAGCCTATCCTTAATACAAATATCTTCAAGCATTTACAAGTGCTTAGCTTCAGAACACCAACTGAGGCAGCTGGTTATTATAATCTCCTCTAATACAGATGAGTTCATACAGGGGGGGCCTGGGAGGGGAACAGCATCTCATCATTCTACAGTGGTGGGCTGGGGTTCAGCATCTCTGAAATAATCCCCAGAGAGATTTGCTTTCATCCTGCCATCAGGATGTGTTTTGGCTGAATTAGGACAGCACTGTGCTGTTGGATGTTTTTGGGCTCATGTTACAGGTGATGCCATGCTCATGTTCAGCTAGAGGAATGCACAAGCTTTCCAGGGCTGGGAGGACAGGTCTGGGACATGCTCTCTGAGTGTCCCCTTTGCACATGGCACTTACAAACTGAGGAGCACCTAGCATGGGACAAAGCAAGGCAATGATCAGCCTACCTACTCCTTGTGTCCTCCTGGGTACTTTGTGCAATGGTTTCAGCTAGGACAGAGTTAATTTCTTCTCAGTAGCTGTTGCAGTGCTGTGTTTTGGATTTGGAATAAGAATGGTGTTGACAGCACAGCGATGTTTTGGGTTTTGCTAAGCCATCTTTGTTCTAAGGCAAGGATTTTTTCCTTGTCTCACATTCTGTCAGTGAGGAGGTACCCAAAAAACCCGAGAGGGAGCATAGCTGGGACAGGTGACCTGAACTGACCAAAGGGATATTCCACACTATAGAACATTATTCCCAGTATTTAAACTGGGGGGAGTTACCTGGAAGAGGGGATGATCTGGGTTCAGGAAGGGGAGGGTCTGGCATCTGCCAGCAGGTGGGGAACAATTGTGTTGAGCGCATCATTTGTTTTTTCCCTTTTAGTTATCATTATTATTCGCCATAATTACTGAATTTTACTTTATTTTCCATTATTAAATTATTCCTATCACTCTATTAAACTGTTCTCTATCTCTCGAACCTGTGAGATTTACTTTGATTCTCCTTCCCATTCCAGTGGGGTGGGAAGGGGGGAGAGCAGGGGGTTGAGAGAGCAGCTGTGTGAGAGTGGCTTAATGTCCAGCTGGGCTTAATCCACAACCAAAGCTTTTATGTCAAGAGATTGCTGCAGAGTTATGCCATCCCTGGTATCAAAGTGTTGATTCAGGCAGTACAAGCTACCAGTTCCAGTGACTTCAGGATATGATTTCAGCTCCTAAGAAGAGTAGTGTGGAGTTCTAGTCCTTCCTGTCTATGGCCAACATGGTTTCATACTCCAGGTACATTGAAAATTGTGGGTTTGCAGCCTGGTTCAGCAGGGAATGTACCCTTTGTTTGAATCTGCCCCCATTCCTGAAGTTGCTTGATAATTTCTCCATAAAATAGAAACTCGGGAAATGTGGTCCTTGTGTGAGGCAAATAGCAATGGCTGGTTTGGTACAAACAAATTCCCAATGAATTTTTCAAGCAAGCTAAGAAATTCACTCTCACATGGATGATATTCCATCATGAAGTGAAAAGTCACAGCCTGTTCCAGTCAATGATTTCAGACAGGCTCCCTGTCTGGAAATGTTAGAAAGATAATGGTCAAGACTTTGAGTCTGGTTGCTGCACAGTGTCTGACAGTCAAAACTACACTTTTGTTAAACATTCCTTTTCAGGGGATGAGCACTGAATCCCTTTTATCCCCACATGCTGGGGGCTGGTATGGCTCCTGCTGGCTGTTTCTGAGGGACTGACTTGGAGAAATGGAATGAAGGCATACCAAGTAGATAAAGATATTGACCTATGACATTGCCATCACTCAGAGTATAAAAGGCACAGGAGAGAAGGATGATTGAAATAGCTTCTTTATTCTGGAGACAAAAAATACTATTTCATTCTCTCATTGCCTGGGCAGGATGTGCTGGGCAGAAGGATCAACTGTGTTGGAACTACTGGCTATGGAATAAGATTTGTTCAGTGCCCTGATGCTGGATGTAATCTCATGAGTCAGAGCAGGAGATGGATGAGGTGTTGGAAAACAATCTGGACTCAGATGTCCTGCTAGTTATGGTCATATTTGGAGGGAAGGAAGCCTATTCAACAGCAGCTGGTGCATTTCTCTGTGGCATTCAGGAAGGTGCCTTCCACTTGATTAAGGGCAGCATAATGATCATGCAGCATTTTGTTTGGTTGACATATTCATGTATTTACTGCAGCCAGCAAACCATATGCCACTAATGGTCCTGGCTGAGTGTGGGAAGCCTTTTCTCTGTGAGCCAGTCCTTTTAGGCACCTTCACAATACCCATCACTCACAGATTATCAAGGTTTTAATCCACTTCACTATCAAAGTGCCGACAGCTGGCTTGCCGATGTTGAGCCTGCGGATCATGGATCTGCCAGGTATCTGAGGTAGCTGTGCCAATAATGACTGGGGGTGTAGACCTCTACACAAGCTGACACATCCTGCTGGGGAATGGCCCTTGAGATGCTCGAGTGGCATCTCCAGCCCTTCAGCTGGGTGGCTTTGGCAGCTGCCAACAGCCCAAGCAGGGCTGGCAGGTCCCTCTCAGCCCAGGAATGTGCAGCACAGCACCTCTCAACTCATATCACCATGGCATCCAGCTGCAAGGATGGAAGCTCCCCAGGGATGTTTCCGTTTGTGAATGGGAATTTACAAACTGATAAAAAGCAGATAAAATAGAGGATGGGCTGAATGCTGGAAGGACAAAAAGCAATTATGTGCAAAATCATGTGTCTGCACATGCATGTCTAGGAAATGTTCTGATCCCCATCTGAGGCTGGTTTTAGTCAGGAACCAAAGGATAGTCATCCTCCCTCTCCTTCCCCAGATTATTGTTGTTGGCTCTCTTTTGGGACAAACAAAATTTTGGTGTCCAGTTAAAGATAGTCCTTAAACCCTTAGTTTTATTCACCAAGCACAAGTCTGTGTTGAATATGCAATAGGGAAAATCCACAAAAATGCTGTCTGAGATTCATTTATGAACCTCTCATTGCCCTAAGGGGTCTGCTTTGACCAGACATGCTCAGTGCCACAGAGTTCATTAAAATGTCAGGAATTAGCTGTGTAAATTCCCCACATTCTGTTACTTACTTTTCATTTGCACTTTTCAAAAATGAAGTGTTTTGCCCTCATATGAATCCATCAGGGAAAAAAATAAGAGGATTGAATCAGAGATCAGAGGCAAATAAAAAAATCAGAGCTCAGATGTAAATGCATCTGATAATTTAGATATGCCTGATGAGGGGCTCCCAAATCCAAGGTGAGAGAGGGAACAGGGTGGGAAGATACATGTGCTGTCCTGCAGGGCATAACCTGTAAGCAGAGCCAGTTTTAAGAGGCCACTTTGCGCGGAGTTGGTGCTGGGGAGGAAGACCCAACACTACATCCCAGTGAGCTCAGTCTCTGAGCTGTGAAGCCCTCACCAGAAGGCATTTCTCCACATCTTATTTCCAATGTCTTCAGAAAAAAAAATAGCTTCATGACAAATATTGCTCCTACATCCTTGGGAAAAAGTTGTGGTTTTATGACTAGGATTTCCTTTTCTTTTTCCAGTGCAAGATTAGGTTTTGGCCAGTGAAGCTGCCTGCTGAGTTTTGGAGAGCTGGAAGTGTGTGTTCTGTACCTGCAGATGCCAGTGGGGTGGTTCTGCACTCTGACAGGCTACAATGTCCTGCTCTTTCTTTCACCTGTAAAAACCCAAACAATTCACAACCATCTATAACTTAAAGCTATCCAGGAGAGAAAAGTTATCTCTGTCTTCTGCCAGTCCCAAGGTAATGATCCAAGGTGGAATTAATATTCCTTCAATCTTGCTGCTGCCATATATCAGATTTCCCTAAAACGGCTGTAATCAAAACACTTATCACTGAACATTACACTTAACAAGCAATTTCCACATTTGCATGTAGCATTGGTTACCACTCAGCAGCAGTTTACAGCTCTGTAATCATTGCAATGAATTTTCTCCATATGCCCCTGAAAATATCCAAGCTGGTGTTCCTGACCTGGACTGTTAAACTTATTCAGGGTTACCTTCCTAAAAGGCTTTCAAAAACACTGTGAGTTTCTGGTTGTATTCTACCTCTACATTTTCTTTGTCTTTTGAAGCTGAGATTATTGTATATGTGTGTGTGTGTATATATATACATATATGTATTTTCTTTATATGTGTATGTTGTATATACATAATTTAACAATATATGTATAATTTAACTGTAAGGTTATACTAAATATTCAATATAAATGCACTTTGTTACAGGTGTGCATGGGAGTTCAGCAAAAGAATGGACTATGTTCAAGTTAGAATATCTGAGGTCACAGCAAGGTGAAGAAAGGTAGTGACAAATGGCTGGGCTCTAGCACAGTAATCCTCATTTCAGTAAATTTCCTGGGATTTTCCTGGGCATCTTGCTTGGTTTAGGATGACAGAATCTGCCTCAGAGCAATTTCTTTCCTTTCTGGAGTCTGTGAGAACCTCTCCAGTTGGGTGCACAAAGCCAAAAGCACCTTCTGCACACCTATTTCCCATATTTGATGGGCACTGCCTCTGCCAATGCAACATGAGGGGCTTTCCCTGCCCCTTCCAAGGAGGCAGAAGAGATCAGAGGTCAGGCTCCAGCATCTTTTCTCCCAGTCAGCCTAAGCTTGTGGCCCCAGGATGATTACTGGAGAGCCTTTTAGAGGGCTTTCTCCCCTGGGCTGGAGCAGTTGCTATGAAACCCATGGTCACTCATCTGCAGAGAAGCAGCTGCCACTGTGACCCCACTCTGCAGAGCACCTGCACTTCCTGGCAATCCTGCTGGCAAACCTGCAAGCTCTGCCTCTTCAGAGCCTCGTTTCTCTGTTGTACCTCTCTTCTGAAAGCCACTCCTGATTTACAGCAATCTGATTTGGACAGGGTAACTTAGATCAAAATCAGGCTCCAAGGTGTGCGCCAGCTATTCGCTTCCATAGACCATTGCACTTTATCACCAGAAATCTTTAGATTCAAATGATTTGGAGAGTTATTTAGAAACCAACAGACCTTGGTACTACATCCCACTGGAGGGGCTGTGCTGTGGGCAAGGAGAGGAGCACTTAGATGGTGCCTGTTAGCCTTCCCAAAATAGAAATGCTTCTGACATGCACATCTGTGCAACAGCTGGCAGGGATTACTGCCTGGACCTGATTGCAGCTGTCCAGTGGACTCATACATTCTGGCATCTGCAGGGGGATAGCCTCTGCCATAGCTGAGGACCCATCTATTTCTGTTTAATCCACACAAAGGATCTTGTGCTAACAAAATTGCATTGTTTGCCTTTCTTGAGAGAGCCCAAGGCCTCCAGACAGGTGCCTTGGCCAAAACCTGGGGGTGGAGGAAAGCCTCCAACCCACATGGAAAGCACACACTCATCCTGAGAGAGTCAGTGGGGAGATGGGAACCTGATGAGAAACAAAACAAAATGCAAATCATCGTTAACGTTTCATGTTACGTTGTTTGACATCCGTTCTGGCACTGACCCCTTTATCTGAGACAAAATCATCAGACAAACTCAGGGGACTGAGAGAAACACAAAGTTTTTTTAATTATCACAATGAACAAAAACTGCATTTAATTCTCTATGAACTGCTATCTTGCTCAAATAAGTTTTGACTTGGAAACATGGAAGAAGATCATCAAGAAGACCAAATTAATTATTCCACTGGCATGTCTGAGGTGGTATGGAACCATGCTGTTGTTTTTCCTCTTTACTGCAGCTTCAATGGATCACAATGAAGCATAGAACCTGCTTCTCCTTACTTGAGGGTTCATTTGATTATTGTGGGAACTCATGAAAAGTAAGTTAGACAAACCAAATTTATATTTTATAGCTTCTAACCTAGAGAAACATTGCACAAGTACAATTAAAATTAATGTAGGTCTAGGCTTTCATGTAGAACTTTGGTCACAGATCTATAACTAAATCCGCCAGCAATAAGCAATTGTGCTCTGTTAATTTTGAAAGATCACATTCTGTTTAATTAAGATGATGAATTTACTTAATGTTTAAGAAAAAGTGTCAGTCAAATAATGTTAAAACTTATTTTTGGTGTTATTCACTGCTCCTATGCCCACAGGTTTGAGACACCAGTAAGATAATTCATTCAAACTGGTTACTAAAAAAGCACTACATGTTGCCAAGGATCCACACGAGAAGGCAGCAGTGTTGCCCCAAACCCTCCTGTTCTGAAGACTGAATCATTACTTATGCAGAGGCAGGACCTCAGCAAGAGGTGATCTCTGTAAGCCATCATTCAGAGGCTGTGTTTTGCTCCTGAAAACCACTGATGAGGTGACAAGCTGGCCACGGCCACTCCAGACAGGGACCCTTCAGGCCCATCATTCTGTGCCCAGCCATGGCCAGAGGTGGACAGCGAGGGGAGGGCAGGAGCAGCACAAGTGTAACATGATCCTTCTGTCCCAGTATTCTCCCACCCTCTCCTTATGTTCAGCTCAGGAGCTCCCAGAGCCTGCTGCACTTTGTCATTCAGTAATCAAAGGGCCTCTCCTCCTGGCACTTTGCCACCTTCCCTTTGAACTCATGAAACACCATCCAAACACCACCCTTTGGAAAAGACTTCCTGAGCTCCTAAGCTCCACCACTGCTTCCATGGAGCACCACCTCCTTTTGTCCCTGGTTTACTTGTTTGCCTCCCTGTAATTTGGTAGCAGTCAAGGAGAGGTCTCCCAATTCCCTGTAGGAAATTCCAACATCTCTCTTCATAAAGCCCAGCTCCGCAAGCGTACTGACAATAAAGTATTTTGGTCCAGGACAAATTTTTGCCCTTTAACAAAGAGGAGCAAGGATAGATGGATGGATTGCCCAAGAGGTGAAGGGTGGTGGCCATGCCAGGGAGCAGCTTGGTGGCCAGTGAGGTGACCTTGCACTGGGTCCATGACCAGATGGGGGCATCCAGCAGGCACGTGAGGAGCAGCCAGGGGTGGGAATGGGGTGCCTGGGGATCCCAGGAGCCAGGCAGCGTGTGCACTCAGGGCCCTGGCAGCCAACAGCAGAGGCCAGACACACTGCTCTCGGGGTTTTTGGCTTGTTTTCCACCTTCAAGAGGAAGGAGGCTGTGACAGGAAAGTAGGAATTAATCTCCTGGCTCAATCTCAAAGTCCAGTCTGTTCAGCAATTCTGATGCAGACTAGTGTTGGACGCTTCCCAGGGTAGAGAAAAACCTGTGTTTTTCATCCCAACACCAGGAGTTAAACACTGGCTTCCAGGAGGCCATTCAAGAGCTTTTCCAACTTTATTCTCGTTTGGTTTAGCAATGACAATGGTGACACTGGGCACTCCTGATCGTGCCCGCTCCCCTTTGAGAACGGGAGGCAATGGGGAAGCGGAACTGGAAACAAATCCTGCGGCTCAAATCTGCAGAACAGAGGTGAACTGTTGGCTGAGCCAACACGGGCTCATACAGATATCTGAGAGTGTTCTGGGCAGGAAAACTCTTCATCTGGGAAACAGGAAGACCCCCCAAAAGGCATTAGCAAACCTTTTTAAACTTCCTGATCACACAGCTCTGTTTACACCACCCGCGTTATTTACTGGCCATGTGCTTGACAAGCGCTTAACATGAGGAATACTAATTCAAGGTGGCAGTAAATTTCAGGAAGACAAGCATTTTTCAACCAACATTTTTTCAATTAATTTTTTTCCAGCCTTACCTATACACAGGGACCTGCTTATATGGAGATTTGTATGGTAAATAATTTATTTTCTCCATACATTTGTTTCAAATATAGGAAAGAAATACTTCTCTTTAATTTTCTACTAAATCCAAATTACATTCTCATAAGCAAATGAATAGTATCACACCTTTATATACTTGCTGGTTTTCTGATTTCTGTGTCAGAATCTCTTTATATGAGGTCTGAAGGGAATAATATCACTTGCTTCAGCCCTGCAGGCAGTTGCCAAAGGAATGCATAGTGAGAATAAAGCCAATTAGGTATTAAGATGGCCTCTCCTGCTCTGCCAGGAACACTTTTATATCCATACCAAATGTTTCTCACCCTCAAGTCAGTTGTAGCTGCACTCATTGTTTTTCACAGCTTCCCAAAAGTGAACGGCACAGCAGCTGGGGCTGGCTCCAGTTTGGGGGAGCAGGAGATTTATTTGTCAGCCAAACAGCCAGAATTACAGAGATTTGGGAAGCATGGATCAAATCCCTGTCCATGGTGCATCCTCACCTCAAACTGAGATCATCACATGGAATAGATTGATGAGGGCACAGCAAAATCAATCCCCTGAGTGCCATAAAAACCTATGGCCACGTGCGAGGACACGTGTGATGTGGTATTTACAAAATTGCATTTACACATGACAGTAGATTCCTCTTTTATGTAATCATTGTATTGACATTCACTACAACCTGCTTTCAGGAGCATATTTTGAATTTTCAAAGCATGGCTAAGCTGGCAGGTGCTGTGTGAGTCAACATCGAGCTGCCAAATTGCATGTGAGTGATGTCCTATCATGCTTGAATATCAGTGCTACACAAGGACACAAAAGAAAACCTTCACAAGGTTTAAGTTAAGTATACTTTAATTAAAATTAATTATGGCAATGATCTCAAACCGGATGCAATCACTGCTGATGACTTTGTTTAAAAAATGTGGCGAAAGTTCAAAGTACAACCCTGAGTTTTAACTGCTGGAGAAGCCTTTTTGCTTGTTTTTGCAACCAGATTTTCAGATTCTCAGGAAGCCCCTAGAGCTTTGTTGTTGCTGATTATGTAAAAATATATATTTATTTATTTATTACCCCCTATAACAAAAAAGCAAAGTGTCTGTTAAGGAGAGGGTGGATGACCTGTAGAGGATTACACACATCCAGGTTTTGCTGGCTGATACAATGCATCCTTGCCCTACAGAAGGACACCAGCTCAGTGCCTCACACTCTGCCAAACTGAGCCTCCCAAGAAGAAACCCAGCAGCCACCAAGGTGGTGAACCAACAACACTTCTCTGGTGCTCCAGCTCTGCACCCTCAGCTCCTCCCTCGGGCCTTCACTGTCCCTTCCTGAAAATACAGGAAACGTTCCTGGGAGCAAATGACAATGCTCAGGCTGGGCATGGGTGGGCCAGGCTGCAGGCCACCATTTCAGACCTGGCAAAAGAGGGGAATTTCTTCTGCAGATGGAGCTGGTTCAGCTCCACTGAGCTCATGAGGAGGATTTGTGTTTGCATTGGCTGTACATCTGTCTCCCAGCTTCCTTTGCTTACCCCTTCCATGGATGGAGGGGTCTGAAAAAGAGCCCCAGAATGTCACTCTAAGTGACTGTTTTGATGCAGTCACTGGTGTGGGACAAAGCAGGCACCACATGGCCACTACTGATGTGTGTTGGGTCTGCTTTCAGCTCCCTGAGCCAGCACAGCCTCAGCAGCAGCGCTGGGAGTGAGGGAAACAGCAGGCTGGCAGCTCACAGGGCTGACCTTGCTGTGCCTCAGCCCTGAGAGCCTCTCTCTTCAGGGGATGCCACATGTGCAAACCCAGGATGGTGAGCTCCGTGGCAAATGGGAACTTTGCAGCTGGGCTCCGCAGAAACGCAGTGAAGTCATCAGCGTAAATCAGCTTCATTTCATTTATCCACAGAACATCAGGCTGGTGCAAGTCCCATGGTTTTGCTACTTAGGGCTACTTTCAGGTTCCCCTGGTGGGTACATCCTCTGTTGTGTTTCTTCTGAGTTTTCCCGGCCCTCTTTTCCCTTTTCCCATGTCTTGCACAGCGTTGTGCTGGCTGTCCGCATCTAGTGAGCTACAGAGAAACAAAAGGGTAAACCTTTCCCATGAGAATCAAACCAAAACACAGCAGAAGGTTGTTCAGCAACTTTATGAAGAGCAAGGGAAGCCAGCAGGGCTCCTGAAACACCTCTGTAGCAGTGTTTCATTAAGTTTTATAAACTAAATCAAGGCTTAATGCTTTATTGCATTTGAAATAATATTGCAGACTCAGGGAAGGAGTATTTTCCTCCCACTTATGTGACCATACATGCACTCCACACAGCCACCTCCAGGCTGCTCAGGTGAAGGCTTCCATCCATGGTCGCTTTGAAACCAAATGTGGAACCACAAGGACAAGAAAAATGCTCTCCCACTGATGAAGCAACAGTGGCAAAATAAGCCACCAGCACAAGCAGAACCAAGAGCAGCAGCAGAGTCTTTTTACTGTGTTAATCACATTGATTGGGGGACTTTTGTCTCTCTAGGAAGAAGCTCAGTTTTATCATTACAAGTGCTGTCTCTGCTGCAGTCTTTGCTGACAAAATCCTACCAACAAAAACATCTATACAGCAGCCTTCAGTCACTCCTGGGTGCACATCTTAAGATGTGGATGCAAATATTCTGTTTGTATTAACTGAAAAAATCTGGTCTTTCTGCTCCCAGCAGTATTAAACAGCTCCCCACACATCCTCTTATTCATATTAATTCATTCCCAGCTTCAAATATGTTTTCCCAGCTGCTAAAGCAAACCTTATTCACACTTATGACAACAGAGATTTAAAATCTTTATCAATCTGATAATATTAGACATTCATCTTGAAAGCACAATTGGAGCCACGACCACAAAAGAAAGTGCACCTGTTTATCACCACTGTGGTTGTTTGTAGCACTGTGGTTGCTTGAAAAATACAAGATTCTTTTAAGTAAAGTCTTTTGGCACTCACTAAGATGTATGTAGATGTAGATAGCACATTTTCAACAACTACAGCCATGTATTCTCAATAATGACTGTAACACTGAAACTGTTTTTCATGTTTTTACTGATGTGATAATTGGTTTGAACATTGCAAATTATGGGACATGAGAATGTGTGGTTGTTAAATTTTGAAAAAGCTCTCCATTCTGTTTCCATAACACAGGGGAAGTCATAATTAAACTAATTTGTAAAGATGGTATTACATTAGTGGTGCCACACAAATCAAACAAGGCAAACAACTGGCTGAAAGTGTTCTCAATATCCAGCACACATTTTGTGCAATTAAAGTGATACTTCCGTAGCAGCCAGTTAAAAAACCCTTCACCACCTCCTGTAGTGGTGCTCAGTAATAAACCAGAGGAAAGAGCTGGATTTGATTTCATGTCACAATGGTGAGCAAGGAGGATTATAACACATTTCTTTTTCTTTTCCTTTTTTTCTTTTTAATAAACAGCCATTGGAGGAGACCAAATCAGAATAAGAGCAGCACAACGCAACTTAGCACTGAGATTTAGAACAATCTTAATGGCAAGGTGAAGACTTCAAACAAAAGAGCCAACTCCACTCATGCTGTACCTCCAGAGGTGCCATGAAGACACTGAGCTACTTAATGGAAGGAACAAACCCTGCTGTCTTTATTTTTCAAGAGTCACACCCTGGAGACTTCGAGCTGGGGGGGATCTGTATTTGCATTTTCAGGAGACAAGGCAAGACCTCAGCTGGCACAAAAAAGGCAGCGTTGCCAGCTTCCATCCATTCACCTTGGATGGTTCATGTCCAGCCCACTCAGGCTCAGGATGTGCTTCCAGGTGACACCCTGCTTCCTGTTTTGGTTTTGAGGTTGCTTTGGTATAGGATTTTTTCCTTCCAATAGTAATTTGCTGCCCTTATACTGAAGCTGGGGCTCACCAGCTTCCCCAGCAGATGCTGGCTGCAGATTCTAGTGCAGATCCCAGCTGGTGAGGGGTGGCAAGTGTTCAGCACAGATGGCACTGCCAGGCTGCCTTGCTGCTGTTTTCTTTCTTTCTTTTTTTTTTTTAATTCCAAAACCCTCAAATGACAAGGTGAGGGCTAACCAAAACCCAGCTCTGTTGCAGGTGGGTTGGAAGAGTGAGTCACTTCAGCCTCATTGCAGTGGGGAGCAAGGCTGGGGCACAAGCCTCATCCTTGTCCTGCATCCAGAGGAGTCTTGGGAGAGTTGTCCCAGGCCATGTGCAAACAGCACAACTTCCTCATGAGGGGAAGAGGTGGAGCAGGCACTGATCTCTTCTCTCTGGTGAGCAGGAATGGCCTGAAGCTGTGCCAGGGGAGGTTTAGTTTGGATATCAGGAAAAGTTTCTTCACCCAGAGGGTGGCTGGGCACTGGAACAGGCTCCCCGGGGCAGTGTCACAGCACCAAGACTGACAGAGCTCAAGAAGCATTTGGAAAATGCTCACAGGCTCATGGAGTGACTCTTGGGGGATGCTCTGGGCAGGGCCAGAGTTGGAGTCACTTCCAGCTTGGGACATTCCACAATTCTATGATGACACTGTGTACACAACCTGAATTTCCAGTGGCTGCAGGGATGGAGCTGACATGGGAACTCCACCTGGGCACCCTGCTCCTTCTGCAACCAGCACGGATGAAATGCACAGCAGCCAAGGGGAGGGAAGTGATTTAAGGGTTAGTAATCTGTGAGGCATCAAATGTACTAGGAAGAGACAAAGAGAATGCCTTAATTGTTGAAAAACATGATGGCAGAGAGTGCTTCAGGGTCTCTTTTTCACCACCCATTTCCTAGAGAGGTAAGGCACAGACACAGGACTGGGATGCAGATGGACAATTCCTGCACTTCATGACCCTTGTGACACTAAAATTACTGTTCCCCACTAAATGACACAAAGTTTGTAAGAAGAGATTACATCTTTTACTAAAGCAACTGCCCACACAGGAAGAAAATTATTCACCCCTTTGGGGGCACAAGCCCCTTTCCTAGGCATGAAGAGGACTTTAGAGTAAGACACTTGAAGCACCACACAGCTGCATTTGGCAAGAGGTCATGGCCTGCCTGAGGTTTCTGCACAAGGGATTTGCCTGTCTGCCCTTTACCATCATTCCAGCTCACAAAATCAGTACTCAATGCCTGGTTTTTAATAACTCACCACTCCCAGAGGCAATCTGACTACATGTTCTCAATTACTGCTGCAAAGGAAAAGGGACCTCCGTGGTTTTGGGGATTCAGGAAAAGACAGCTCTGCTGCAGCTTCTCAATTAGCTGCCCTAAAAGAAGAAACAGGGTGTGCTAATAATATAACCAAACTCAAATGCCAGACTTGGGAATTTTCTGTGAGGATACCCTGGTTTGAACCTTGGGAGATAGCCACTGGCCCAGGGAACACAGGCAATACATGTTTGGGAAAGGATGCCAGAGGCATCACCAGTGCTCTGCTCTACTCACACAGAGAAATTTTAGTATGGTTTGGTTTCTAAAACATCTAGAAATGGACTGTGCCTCAGTACTGAGACACTAGACCCAAACTCTAAATGATATTCTGCTTGTACCAATATTTCACAAACTGAGCACCTCATGATACTGTGCATAAACCATTCACAACAACCTGACTAAAACCACATTGCTGATAGAAGCCCTTTTTCCATTTCTTTGAACTTTTAAAGCTGCAAGAATGTTTTATCAGTGCAAGAGGAGCATGGCTGGGCAGGTAGAGGATGTGGCCTCTGTGATCTTTCCTTGGTCACTGTTTATCTGTGTGATGGTGGATGTTGATATACTGGTCAAAGATAACCTCAGCTGGGAGATTTTCATGGAAAATATTTGAACATCTGTATATTTTACCTGCCTCTCTGACATCTATACTGAACAGGGCCATTTGTGAACAGAGTCAATCCTGTGCTTTTAGCCAAACACCCAGCACCAACAGGGTTTCACAGGTGAGGGTTTAGGGTCATGCATTCAAAGCATGAAAACAGGCAAGGAGAGAATGTCCAGTCCAACTGAAGCTTTCTTCTAAATCCTGACTAAGGGCAGTAGTCTCACATCCTGTTTGCAGCTGATCTGATGTAATTGGGATATTCTCTTTGCTCCCATAAGCAATCTAACATCTGCTCAGCTCCTGTGTGTACCAAGCCCTGTCCCAGAGAGTGCTGTGCAGAAGTCCCTCCTTCCCTGCCTTCAGTGCTTCTCCACATAGAGAGGCAGAGAGTGCTGTTGGTCCAGGTTCTGTGAACACACAGGTATTTTTGTGCTGCAGTCCCTGCAGCTCTCAGCATCTGCCGTCAGTTCAGGGCAGTGGCAGGAGCAGACACCACAGGGTCACACTGAGGGACACCAAGGAGCCAAGGAACTTGACCTGCCTCTTACATCTGCAATGCAAATGCCCCTTGCTGGATGTGTAATGGAAAGTGTTTCTCTTGCTGTTGCTGTGACCAGCATGAGCAAAATATGAGATAGAGCACAGAGCAGAATATGAGCAGGGCGATATGGGACACAGATAATCACATCTCGCATGTGATGAAAGCAGGCTCTGCCAGTCCCCACTGCCTGCAAGGACAGGGCTGCTGAGACATCTAGGAAAACATTATCTACTCCATGGCAATAAGCAGAGTTTTGTTCCACTTTATTTTTAGCTCGGTTCCTCCTCTTCCTCCACACATATAAACCCTCCAGCTCAAGGCAAAGGTCCAAGAACAACAGCGTTCCAAGCAAAGGACTAACCTCACAATCAGAAAACCAGAGCCTAGATATGACAGGCTGTGTTATTTACTAACACAGAGCACACAAACCAAAATAACCTCCTTCAATATTTTTCCTTCACAGAGCAAGGAAAGCGAGTCTCCCTTGCACTCAGCTCTGATGTGTTGCCATGAGGAATACCCTGAGAAGTCAGATGAGATTTATTTAGAACACTGAAACCCTTGTGTGTACGTTCTTGCCATAAATTCAAACCTCAAATGGAAATGTGATTTGAATTTAAACACTTAAAGCTGTGGCCTTAACAGTAGGCACTTTTGTATATTCATGCTCCTGCCACTGTCCTCAGTCTCCCGTGGTCTTGAATGAAGTGTTGTTTTTAGACAATTGGCTTCTTGTCTGCAGAAGAGCAGTTTGGCCCCGTCCCTTCCATTGTCTTTTATGTCCTGCAAGGAAAAGGGGGGAGGAGACTGAAAGAGAGAGACAGATTTCAATCAAAAGCACTACATTGATAAGGGATTAATAAAAGCCTGCCTTGTGATCAGATGAAACCTAACAGTCAGCCTGGATGCCTTGCATTTGATAACAAAAGTGATCGCTTCCAGTGCAGTACCTGCAGCACCTGGAGCAGCAGCAGCAGCTCCCAGCAGTGCCTGTGGCTGCTGGGTTTGTGCTCTGGCAGACCCTGCTATGGCAAACTCATCTTAAGGACAAGAATTTGTCATCTGAGTAGTGTGAGGATGGTGTTTCACAGCCACAGTTAATGCTGGAGACACAAACAGCTTTATCCTAAAGGCACACAGCAGAACCGGTGATGAAGAACAAAACAGGCAAAAGCGGGGAGTCTGCCGAGCATGGTGTTCCAGTGCTGTACTTCAACTGTTCCACAGGTTTTAGGGCTCAATGCTTTAAGGGGCAGACATCCCCTGAGTGTGGAGGAGCCGAGAGGCACCAGACAAAGAAGAGAGAAGCATGAGTGGGGCAGACAGACACTGCCAAGGCAGCACGGCAGTTTGGGTGCCGGCTTGGGGGTGTGTGAACTCAGGCACAGGCAAAGTCCTTGGCACATGTTGCTGCTTCTTGGGGGACCCAAAGCAGTCCTCACTGAGGAAGGCAGCAGAAGCACCACCAATGTGTGAGAAAGGAGCTTTTGCTATGAAAGCAATGCTCAGAGATTCCAAAGGGAATAAACTGTCCTGGATGCTCACGCTATCCACTGGGGAGAATCCACCTGGGGCTCTGGGGATGTGTGATTCCCTCAGTGAACTAACACCATTGCAATCCCATCCCCCCTGCTGCAGACAGCTGCTACTACACCCAAACCAGCCAGTCATCCTTTCTCTCTTGTCATCTTCTTGCAGGGGTTCCACACTGTTGTCTCTTCATCACAAAAGTTCCACACCTTCCTGGTGTTTCTCATGGGCAGCTCCTCAGAGCACTGACTCTTTCTTCTCCACAAAGCAGCCAACTGACCCCAGTTCCCTTCCCACCCAGTCATCCCACTCTTTTATAGCCCTCTCCTTCTCCTTGCTTACAGCTGTGGCCTGGTAAAGTCAGGCCTGCTCCTAATCTTTCATCATTGGCCCAGCTGCACCTCCTTAGGGGTGACATTACTTTCTACACTATCTTTATTTTCTTCTGTTCTATCCCCCTACATTTATCCTACTCCTCACAGAGACAATCCAGTCCAGTTGCTGTTAACATGTTTCACTTCTTTTCATTCATATTTGTACAGCCACATGCATATTCGACCTGGGCCAGTCCCAGGGAGCCTCTGAAGGGAGAGAATACCTCTTAGGGACCCGTTTGCCAGCTTTGATTTCCCTTTATGTCCAGGGGAAGGGAAAAGGGGGCACATCCCTGTGTCATTTTTTGTTGCCACAATGAAACACACAGAAGTGCTGTGTAGATATCATAGGTAAACACGGGGTGGTTGCACTGAGAAATAAACCAGCTGACAGGAATAGCAACTACCTCATGCTTTTTGTTGGCTCCTCCTCAGCCTCTCACATGGTTCACGTGGTTTGCTGGGAGGAACACCTTCCCTTGCCAACACTGTCCCTGTCAGGACACTTGCTGGTGACAAGCCTGTCTGTCACCACTTCCCTCAGACAGAGATAGTTCAGTCCCAAAGTATTCTCTGAAGTTGAAATGGGGTCTCTTTCAGGCACCCACCTTTCAGGCACAACCCTTAAACTCTGCACACAAAAAAGCAGCACCCACTGAATGTGCACAGAACCCTCCTATATCCATGAGGCATTGCCCATCTCCTGTACCCTCAGCAGGCCAGGTTCACCACACACAAAATGAGGAGGCACTCTTGTTTTGGCAGCCAAGATTTCCAGGAATCTGTCAGGTTACCAGGAACTACTGGAGGATGTAAGATTATTGGTAGAAGTGATAACACAAAGCATCTGAGCTGCCTGAAAGAGGCTTGACACACCAGGAGCTGTATGTCAGCTGCAAACAGCACACAAAGCAGATCACACAGCTGGGAATTCAGTGCAGGCTCAGAAAGCACCAACAGAAGCACAAACACCCTAAATCTGAGTCCATGTTGGCCCTGGTAATTCACAGTGTCTAGGGATGTTGAGCACAGAGATTGTTTTCTCTCAGCTGGCCCAGTTATCTCAGCAACATGAGACACTCTGCACTGATGAAAACTTCCTATTGCTTTTAGCCTTTCCCCATAATCCTTCCAAACACTCCCCTCAGTCACTTCTGTTGCTCAAAGTTTCATAGAATGGTTTGGATTGGAAGGAACCTTAAAGAACATCTTGTTTCAACCCCGCTGTGATGGGCAGGAACTCCTTTCACTAGCCCAGGTTGCTCAGAGCTCCATCCAACCTGGCCTTGAACACCTCCAGAGACAGGGCACCATCAGCTCCTCTGGGCAATCTGTGTCCATGATCTCTCCCATCCCTTTCCCTTTGGAGCAGAGAAAGTTCCCATTACCTGCCTGGGTCAGCCCTTGCCACCATTACTTTTGTGAGCCTTGGTGCAGCCAGGACCCACCCCCCATGTGCACAGAAATGTCCTTGGGCAGGTATGGGTGACACAGTGGTTAACCCAGCAGTTTTCACAGCAATGGCTCATACCCCATCAGCTGGGATTCCCAAATTCCCCAGCCCATCACAGAGTGGTGCCCATTTTCTCTTTAGACATCCTCACCTCTGGGAGGTGAAACAGAAGAACTAACACTGTTTCTTCAGTCAGACTGAATTTGCTAAATATCCAGTTAAATACAACACAATGGATTTTAAGGGCTCCTGAGAATGGCTGCAGGGCTGACAAGGGTGGGTTTGTCAGAATTCCATCTGCAGCTGTCCCGTGGCCAGCAAGCGATCCACACGTGCAGCCTCTTGCCTGTGTCCAACAGACCCCTCATGACCACTGTGCCTTGAACATTTTTTGCTGGATAATTTGTCCAGGTCCAACACTGTGAAAGATGAGAGTCTATATTTCACCTAGCTCAGGACATCACAAAGGAATGCTGGCAATTTCTTGCATGGAGGCACAGTCACATTTTCCATCCCATATCAGCTGCACGCTGCCCTCGGCAGCAGCTCACCTCTGGAATGAGGAGAAGCAGCCATCTCCTGGTTCCAGCCCTCAAGCAGCCTGACAGGACTCTTTAAAAATGACACCACCAAGCTCCTGTTCACCATCTGCTCCAAGTGACAGCACCAGTTTTCCTCAGGAAAGGTCGGGCCCGGCGTCAGTGGGAAGACGAATGCAGCTCTCACGTGCTGCGCTGCAGCTGCCTGTGCCTGGTTCCAGGATGGTCACACAGGGGCCACAGCAGCCAGCCCCTCCTTGTGGAAATCAGCCCCTCCTTATGGAAATCAACCCCTCCTTGTGGAAATTAGCCAACTGCCCAAGGCAGAGCCAGCAGCCCGGCCAGCAGGGCAGAGCCAAGGAGCCCTGGGAAGCAGTGGGGAATAAAGGCACGAGCCCTTGTCCAGCAGGAGGGGGCACAGCTTCGTGCCATGCTCTCCTTGTCAGCCCTGGCTCCTTGAAGGTGTGTGTCACCTGCTGGGCTGGTGCTTCCCTAAGTCAGTGTCTCGGTTTTGGAAAGGCAGGAGCCTGCTAATGAAGGCAGGAGCCTCCCCTGAAATGGAGAATGTAAACCCTCCCCATCCCTCTGAATTGCTATAAATTTTAAATTAAGGGGCTCTCAGGCAAAAATAAGGGAGCAGGAAATAAAAGTTCTTTAATAGGGAAAAGAAAAAAAAAATAAAGGATAAAATAAACAATGCAGTACACCAGAACAACACTGACAGAGTCAGAACCCACCCTGACACCCTGTGGGTCAGGGTGTTGGTGGCAGTCCAATTGGAAATGTGGCTGCAGTCCTCCTGAAGTATCAGGTGTGGTTCTGTTGGAGCAAGAGGGATCTGTAGAGAAGGATGTATTCTTCCTCTGAAGATCCAGTGGAAGAAGTGACAGCTGCTGTTCCTCTGGGGAATCCCGTGGAGAAAGCCATTTGGTGTCTCTAAAACTTGCGGATTATATCTGGGTAGCAATGCTTGGCTCCTCCCTCTGGGTGGAGCATCTCCCAATGGGATGCTGTAGTTCTTATCAGTCATGCAGTGACATTCAATAGCTTCTTATCAGCAGATGTCCCCTCCCAGGGAGGTGTGAGTGTGGTCACTCAAAGAGAGAGATAAGGCAAACTGCCCACTTGACAAAGGTAATCTGCCATACAGATGGTAATGGAAAACAACTTGCATTGCAGTCATCAACAGTCAGGGTGGTCCTTCCCTCTGGGAAACAGAGATGCAGTTTTCCATGTGGGCGTCCCAGGAGACACGAACACCTTGTGTCATAGATAATCAGGCACTGCCCAACCAGATGCAGTCACACCTTCAGACCAAATCACGGGATTTACTCTGACACTCCCTCACCTTCTCACTTAGAGGTGCTTCCACTGTGTCTGTACAAATACAGCCACTTCACAGCAGGATAATGCACTGTGTCAGCACATCCTGTCATTAGGGCTACATTCCAACCTCAACTATAACCATTCACTTCACTGCTTCCTAAGCATTGACAAAAAAGTTCCTCTCAGGCAGCAATTTTTTATATTAGACTGCTATTTAGAACCATAAGGGATTTTTTTTTTTACCTTGAAGGGCTGAAGAAATATTAAGAAATTTTTCTTTCTATAGCCAGAATTAGCGAGCTCTGAGCGTTAGGTTCTGCTCACTGCAGGATGTGCAATGCAGTTAAGTCCTGATGTCACAATTTATAACACTTTTATGCAGCTCATACATTTAAAACAAGAAGAACAGAAATATAAAAGCAGCTCGGAGTTACTTTTGAGGCATGAACTCCATAAGACTCAGTGCAAGGGAATTTTGGCTAACAGAGATCCCAGGCACGGGGCATGCAGGGAGTATCAGACAAGCAGTGCCTGCAGGAGCCACCAGCACCCAGCCCCTGCTATCTCAGGAGCTACAAGGAGCTCAGCAGTTTTCACTTTGCCTTCCACTTACACCTTCCAAGAAAGTTTTCAGGAGTCTTTGCAGTTCAGCTGAGAAGTGAACAGGGAATGCCTAGAGGCAGCTCAGGCATCTGGGCATATTTATTGATCTGTCACAGTGAACACACCTCATTTGGAGCTCCTTTCAAAGCCAAGCCAGCCAACAACTCCCAGCACAACACATTTTCTTCTGCTCTTCAAAAGCACTTTGCCTGACAATGAATTCCAAAGCAATTTGTACATCTCAAAGGAGACTACAAGTGGGCTTCAGGAGGAATGACAGTGAGGATGATTGGAAGAAATCTAAGGAATCTTGAAAGATGCCAGGGTGAGGATCCCCACTTACTTAAAAAAAAAGAGAATTAAAGCCTTCCAAACATAGGAAGATAAGACCCTTTGTACATAGCTAGTGGGGACTTTGGATGAAGGGCAGCATGGAATCCTGTCTCTGTTATCCTTGTAACATTTGCTATTGTACAGTGCCCAGGTTATTTCTCATGGACTGAGGCTGCTGTGGTGCTTTTCATGCCAAGAGAAGAGAGATCTCAAGCCCAGGGATACCTACCCAGCCAGATGTTTCAAGGCATTCTTGACATATATATATATATATATATATATACACATACATAAACCTGGTTTATAGATATATATAAACGTGGCACTGTCAGATTTTCTGAGACCCTGATAATCTTTAAGGTATTGCAATTGTGTTGCTTTGTATTCTCATTTTATATTTCAGTATCTAAGGAGCAGAGAGATCAGATGCAAGTCCACAGGGTATTTTTTGGCATCCAACTCCCTTCAAGGGGAAGTTGAGGATGAAAACTACTAATAATAAGAGTTAGCAAGGAAGATCTATCCAGATAAACTTCAAGAAACAGAGCAAGCCCAACAGAAAGCAACGCCCAATCATGTCAATGATGTTTCAGTCTGTACATTTTCCCAGCTCTGGAATTGGTTGGGGATTTACTACCTCACTTTGGGAGATGGTCTACACAGCTCCAGTGGAGCAGTAATGGAGCATTAACAGAATTAGTGCACTGAAAGTGCTTTGGAGGCTGGAGTCAGACATTTCCATCGGGGATGATGGGATCACTTTCCTGCAGTAATTAGAGAGCAGCTGACATTAACTCCCTAAGTGACCTGTTTGTTGCCAGCACTGTGGATCAAAATGAGATTAGCAGCCCCCCTACAGGTGTGGCTGCAGTGTGGAGGTTCAGAGCACACAGAATGCTCTGCTGATTCAGGGTGAACCAAACTGCATCAAGAGGATTAGGTACTATTTGGATCAGCTGCACACAGAGAGGATTTGGGAATGATCCTGTAGCCCCAGGGAAGGGAGGTGAAGTGTCAATGCAAGAAACAGTTCTTGCTAAGTATGGAAATATTTATTCTCGATCCATCATGAAATTTACAGTTGTCCCAGGCTGCACATATGTGCTGTGTTCAAAAGCAATGGATGAAAACAAATAAAAAACAGTGGCTTGAATAAATAAAAACCCAGAAACCTTCAATGCAGTGAAGGGGTCACTGTAAAAAACACATTTTGGGAGATCAGAAGAACTGGCATCTCTCAAATTATGTGTCTTGCAGTATCTGGTTGTTTGAAGTGATGCTCCCTTTAATTCCAAATTTATTATAAAATATAAAGTTTTAGCCTTCACGGTTGCAGAACAAAGCTTGAAAATGTGACCCAAGTATAGCCAAAGGACTTCTTAAAAACCCAGACAAAATAAAAAGAGCTCTAATCTCTTAAAAACAGTCTCATGATTCCTGAGCCACTCTCAAAATGCTGTGAGGGCTTAGCAAAATGTATAACACCTCATTTGATTCAATTCTGTTGTCCAGCATAAAACCCAAAGCATGGGGAAAAAATAATTTAAAACCAGTGAGAATTAAGAAATCAAGAAACATCTTCTGGAGCTGCATCCTTTAACCTTGCTCATTACTCCATCACCACTGAGTCAACCAAAAGAAAAAAGAAAAAAAAAAAAAAGGAAAAATGAACCCAGGAAAACAATATGCAATTTTTAAGGCAGGCCAGGTGAGGGAGAGCTTTGGTGTCAGAACACAGCAGAACCCAGTGTAAGACCTGCTGGACAGAGCCTCTTGGAACTGTGGAAGGAAAAAAAGATGGGAAGCAAGCTGCCATGGAACAGAACAGCAGAGGGAAACAGGAGTCCAGTGGGGAGAAAATCAACAGAAAATTAAATAGCAGAAAGGTTAAAAAAAAAAAATAGAAAAGGCATCTCTGACTGAACCAGATGGGGAACTTTCACTTTGCACAGGCTCCTGATCCTTTAATGAGAGGGATGTGTATTGACCATAATGGATTTTCCATAAATGCTAAGTGTCTCTGCAGAAGCTCTGTTGTTTCAAGCACACAGATATCAAACTGTGTTTCTCTGAGTTCAGATTTCTCAGATGATTTCTGGATAATTAAGGACATGCACTGCCACAGAGAGGAAAAGAACTTCCTTATATTTTCTAGTGTAAGGAAAAACTGAGCAACAGGCCAGCTGTAGACAGACCTAAGCCATGTTAAACTGTGCCAAGCATACCAAGCTGTTCAGAGTGCACAGATAAACCAACATGGTTATTAGAAATAAAGTTCTTACACACACACACACACCTTGGACCAGAGGATTTAGTCAACAATCATTTGAAAATATTCGTGTGACCCTATCCCACTTTACAAAACCAGATTGCTGCCAAAGGACAGCCTGTGACCAAAGCCACCCCAGACATGACCTATAAATGGCGCTGTCTAAAGTAACCACAGGCACTGCTGCTCCTAATCCACCTTCAAGATGAAAGAAGGGCAGCAAACCCCTCAAGTCTGAAAGAAAACATCCTGTGAAAGGTTTTGCTGCTGAAAAGCAGCTGAAGCACAGGCAGGGTTGCTCACAGCAATAGGTACCCCAGCTCACCCCAGAGCAGGGAGGCAGAGGGATGTGTGCACTGGAAGGGAGCACAGATTTTGTCTGTTTTCTGCTCATTAAGGGTTAACACTGCTCGCAACAACGAAAAGGCAAATAGCATTTGGTGTCGTGGCTGTCAGCCACCGTGCAGATTTTGTCACAGAAGCCAGTCAATGACAGTATTCTCCCACTGCTCCAGATCAGGAGAGGAGACATTTAGGGCTCCTATTTCAGTATGTGTTTCATTGGAAGAGAGGACCAGCAGGACACACTGGGAAGTGCTGACTCAAACACCAGCTATCAGTGTCTTGCAGAGCCCACGTTTGCTCCGTGGAGATTTTGGGGCCCCTTGCAGGTTGCAGAGCAGTTGACAGCACTATCAGCAGTCTAGAAATGCTAACCAAGCTGGATTCCCTTCCTCTCTCTATCTCTTTTTTTTTTGAGGTTTTCTAACACATGCAAAACTTTCACCCTTGAGCCTGCAGCCAGTGAGCAGTGGAAGGAAGAGACAGACTCAGTTTCTAGGTAACAGTGCTATTGAAATCCACCCCAGGGCTGGGGCTGACCCATTTGGGAGCTGGCCAGAGGAGCAGAAATCAAGAGAGGCAGGAAGCTGCTGGGACATGGGGCTGTCACCTGCTGCTGTCACCCCCTGTGCCACCCCTCTTCACGCCCTCCTTTGGATCCAAGGGGTCCAAACCCCGCTGCTGGTAGTTTGGTATTAGTTATTGTGGCTATGCATTTCTCCCTGGGCTCTTCCTCATGTTGTGTCTCCCCTGTTCTGCAGGGGAAAGACACCACCCCCCTCAAAAAAAAAAAAAAAAAAAAAAAAAAAAGAAGGGAATAGATGAAGCCACAGCTAACTGTGCACAGCTTTTGACACTCACTATCTTAATGTAACTAACTTCAAAGCAAAAAATCTGTAAAGATGAAAAAAGGCTTTCATACAGTCCCCAGGCAAAAGCATTGCAAAGTGACATGGATCCAAAATTGTTAAACCCTGTGGTGGCTCATAACCCTCGAGGAGCTGATCATCATCTGGTAATGGCTCTGCCCATATTTATGGCATCAGAAATTACACACCTGCCCAGCATGCTTTCTGCAGAATAAGTCATGGCTGTAATTGCCACATGTACAAGATGTGGCTGTAAATAAGAGAAACCAAAGGCTCAGACACTCTAAAGACAGCATGAAAGCCACTCTGGTAAGAGGTTCTCCCCCCCTCTCCCCCCACCACACAGAACAAGATATTGAAGCGTGGGAAGGCAGGAGGTTTGGGCTGCTTCTAAGCACTGAAGGAAAAAATGTCCACTTATTTATTGGGGAAGCAAGATCAGGCACGTTGATATGGTGCCTGCATTATCAGCTGCTGATCGGCAACATCTGCCTCTGACACAAGGTGCACACAAAATTAGGGCAATGTTGAGACCATTTGTTCTAAGTGCTGAACTAATCAACTTCAGCCAGAGTGCTCATGTCTGAAAAATTGCTCCTGAACCCCCTCAGTTCTGTATCTCAGAAAACAAAAAGTCATCAGGAGCATTAATGCTTTCAAAGCCTGCAAGTAAGAGTATCATTTATATCCTGATATTAGCATGTAATATTGGCACCTTCAGACAAAACCACTGGCATTTATATATATAAAATCACACAGTTTCATAATTTTGAGTTCAGGTGTTTCTGCAAATGAAAAGTTGACTGGAAACTGGTTTTCCTTCTGCATTTTATTGACAACACAACTACTCAAAGTGATTGTAGGTTGTATTAAGAGCATAGGTTGTTGAAGGCTGCCAATCTCCAAACTCCCTAATGAACAATTTGCTGCTGTGTTTAGACTTAGACTTGATGGATTTTTTTTGTAATGTAACATGCTTTAAGAAAAGCACACAAGAAGTCAGACCCCAAGATGTCACTGTACGTAGCTGTGCTGGAGGAAATGAGGAAAAGGCAAAATATAGCAGCTGTGAAGCTGTTTCTGTGATCTTACAGTATAAAATTGTTTCACTTTAATTTAAAATAGAAATACATAAAATCACAGACTCACAGTCCAACTCCTGGCCCTGCACAGGGCAGCCCCAAGAATCACATCATGTGCCACACAATGGAAACTGAAGGAGAGAATCATTATGAGGAAGATGAACTGAATAACCCAGGGAGAAGAGAAAAAAAAATCTTTCATCTATAAAGTGGTTTTTAGAATGAGGCTCTATAAGTCAGGCATCCTTGTGCTAAGTGTCATGCAAAGGAATGCATTGATTTTTTTGCTTTACCTTTCATGATTTCTATCTACTATTTACTGGAAGAGATGGAGAAGATTGCAAGCTGATCTATAAAGGCTCTCCACCCCATGCCTCCCTCTTTTCAGAGGTATGAGCAGAGAAAATAGGAAAAACTTCCCAGGCATCCAAGATGCATTAAGTGGGACATATCTGAATTCAAATCAACAACATTCTTGGTGAGGGCAGGACGGTAATGGCAGATTTTGGAGGCTGTGATCCTTCACATGCATGGGCTGATTTGAGATTTTGGTATTTTCAGTACATGCAGAAGGAAACACAAGTGTTCTCATTACAAAACCCTCTCTGCCATTGCTTTTTGCACCCAGCCATGGCTAGGCTCCAGCAGAAGCTGCATGGACATCCTCTAAAAGCACATCCTCTTTCTCTGTGGCTGCCCAGTTCCTGCTTTAGAAGTAACCAAATCTCCTCTCTCTCACTTCTTCCAGTAGGGAAAACAACCAGAAGGAAACATGGGAATGGCTTGTCACCTTTCTGTAGCCCCAGCCCCTGAAATCCAGAGGCCTCCGCACACAGCAAGGTACAGAGGAGAGTCAGTGAGTGGATATAAATGGGCTCAGCTGATAGAAATGGGCTCAGCTGCACTGGAGGAGAGAGGTTTGCAGCCATTCTGCAGCAGCTGATGCTCTGGCAGGGCAGGGTGGGTGATGGCTCTTCAGGGCAGGAGGTGGTGCTCATTTGTCTTCCGTGAGATTTGGGGATTGGTTTCATGTGTGATGCCAATTTGGATCAATAATACTTTGGTCATAAGGCAAAACAGGAGAGGGAAGAGTCAAAGTAGAGTACAGATTAACTCATTGTTTCCCAAAGACTCATTGCATGAGAGGCCAGAAGTCAGCTTCACATCAGTTCCTGCAACTTTCAGAAAGTCTTAAGCAGGTTTCAATGCATAATTCCTGCAGCTAATTTTTCCATAACATGTGCTAATTTTTCCATATTAGCTATTTTTTCCAATTTAGCAAAAATGTAGCTAATTTTTCCATAATTCAGACGAGGGATCCAAATTAATTAGTAATAAATTCATCTCATGTAAAATAAAATTTTGTGTTGTGCCTTGAAATTGCAAGAAGTCTAGGAATTTTAGTTTTGTGGATTGAAAGCTACTGATACTTCTGAATCCATTCGGGAAAATCTCTGTGCTGTGCTCATGTCTTTTCTTATAAAGACAAAAAAAAAAGGCATTTTAGAATATAGTGTTTGCAGGCAACCCTGACGAAGGGGAGAGAATGATGAGGAGGACTCCATCTTATCAGAAGACCAACTAATTACTTTATTTTACTATATTATTCTATATTATATTGCACTATGTTGCATTACATCTAAACTGAATCTGCCAAGCGCTCAACTCTGCACACAACTGCCCAGGATCTCGTGACTGTCACCCCACAGTCCCAACACACACACACAAGGGAACAAAACACCATCACTTTGGGTAAACCATCTCCAAACTGCATGCTGCTTTTGCACAAACACAGGCACTGCAAATAAGACAAGAACTGTGTTTTCTTTCTCTGAGGTTCAGAGAATGTGAAACCCAGAAATATTCTTGGGAAGAACTGTGCCTTGCTTTTCTCTGTGAAGAGAAATGTGGCAACATTAGAGCAGTCCATCTTCTTCACCAAGCTCCAAATCTGCTGGTGTGGAAATGAAAATAAAGAAACCTTAACACTGCTATGGAGCTGATGGGCATGACAGGAATGGGAGGAGTGAGAGTTTAGGGCTGCATGCAATATAAAGCATCAGCTCCTAATGTGTGCCTGTTCTTATGGCTCCAAAGCCATTGGATGAGGTGCACAGACCTGCTTTTGAAGAGCAAAATCCATGGAATCACTTTGGCTGGGAAAGGATGGGCAGGAGTGTTGGGACACCGCGAGGCTGATGCTCCTGCTGCTGGTGGGATCCAAGCAGCTGCAGGCTTGGCTCTCCAGCTGTGCTGCACCACTGCAGGCTTGGCTCTCCAGCTCTGCTGCACCACTGCAGAGCTGCTGTTGACCCAAACTCATCATGGCTTGCAGATCATGGTGAGAACTCAGCTTCTTCAGAGCAGAATCACCTCTTCAGGTCCCCAGCACAAGGCAGAGGATCTTCTCCAAAAGCCTCCCAGGGAGTATATTTGGAAATGTGTGGAAAACAAATTGTTTCCCTTTAATGAGTTGCTTGTGCACATCCAGAGGAGAGCACTGAGGCTGTTGAGGGGCTTGGAACACAAGCCCTGTGAGGAATGTTTGAAGGAGCTGGGGTTGCTTAGCCAGGAGAAGAGGAAGCTCAGAGGTGACCTTATTGCTCTCTACAACTTCCTGAAAGAAGGTGTCCTGGTTTAGGGCAAATCTGGGAGAAAACCTCCAAAAGGGGGCCCCTCTCCCCAGCTGGTTCAGGAAGGATTCCCTGGAGAGAAGTGGAAAGAACCTGTTTATTTAACAGGCACAGCACCTGCCAGCATACAGAATGAACACTAGCAGATGACACCACTCCTTCACCACTCTGAAAAAGATGGCAAATTCAGAAAGTCTCTCCTGGGGGTGGTCGCTCTGTTCTCAGTCCCTCTGGCACTGGGGCAGCTGCTGCAGCCACAAGGTGCAAACTCTCGGTGTTCCCAGGTCCCAGTCCGGAGCAGGCTCAAGTGGTTGCAAAAAAGGGAAAGGAAAAACAGTCCAGGGAAAAATTTGGAGTGCTTAGCTAAACTAACTAATGAGCAGGAGCAAAAAAACAAGAACAAAGCAGGAGCAAAGCAGAAGCAAGAGCAAAGCAAAAGCAGCTCCATGTACTGCCCTGTCCGTGTGTCCCACCAGCTGTAGGGGAGCAGCTGATAACAAAACCAAAACAAAACTTTCACTCTTCAGAGTCAGTCTTGAAGGCACAGAGCAGAATATCCAGCACACGCAGAACACACAAATGGGGATACAAGCATCATGACATCACCCTAGGACAGGAGGTTGTGGTCAGGTGGGGTTTGGGCTCTTCCACCGGGCAGCACTGGCAGAACAAGAGGACACAGCCTCAAGCTACATCAGGGAAGGTACAGGTTGGATATTAGGAAAAAGTTTTTCACCAGAAGAATAATTAAGTGCTGTCATCTTCCCTCAGTGGTTCCATACTGCTGTCTCCTTATCACAAAAGTTCCAGACTTTCCTGGTGTTTTCTTGTGGGCATCTCCTCAGAGCACTGACTCTTTCTTCTTCACAAAGCAGCCAACTGACCCCAGCTCCCTTCTCAAACAGCCACCCCACTCTTTTATAGCATCTTCGTCTCCTTGCTTACAGCTGTGACCTGGTAAAGTCAGGCCTGCTCCTAATCTTTGATCATTGGCCCAGCTGCAACTGCTTAGGGCTGAGATTACTTTCTACACTATCTTCATTTTCTTCTATTCTATCCCTGTACAATAAAGTAGTGGAATGCTCTTCCCAGGGAGGTGGTAGAATCACCTTCTCTGGATGTGCTTAAAAAAAGACTGGACATGGCACTGGGTGCTACAGTCCAGTTGAGGCGTTAGGGCACAGGTTGGACTCGATGATCTTGGAGGTCTCTTCCAACCTCATTATTCTGTGATTCTGTGTAGGGAATGTGGGGCAGGGGAGATTCTGCTTCTGAGCACTGTGGGGGAAAGAAACAAGGTGGTCCCAAACATCATTTTGCTGAGAAGATCTGGTCTTTGCTATCTCCCAGTCTGAATTAATGCAGTGGGGGGAGAAGCAGGGGTTGGAGTGCTTGGCACCCTCTTGGCTGAGCCTTGCTAAGGGAGACTGAAGAACCAGAAGGAGCAGCAAAAGTGGAATACACCAGAGTGGCATTTTTGGTATCTGAGCAGGTGCCAGCCTCCAGTGATTTTTCATTGAAAGGAGCAGATGAAATTAAGAATCAAAAGGAGGAGGGCTGAGCTTAGCCAAGCTATACAGAACAACTGTTTAATTTGGCTTCCTCAGGTGATTCTGACCAGGTTTCTTTGGTTAACTTGGACTGAAGCACAATGCCAAAGAAAATTTGCATTTGATTTACTGCTGAGAGAGAAGTGAAACCATTCAAGAAGAAAGTGAAGAAAAAATATAGGGAAGTGCTCCTGCACTTGAGCAAATGCTTGAAGATCACAGAACATTTATTAGCAGAATATTTATTAGAATTCAGTTAGCGTTTCACAGATTTCAGGCCCCAAGAGCAAGCATTTGCTATTTTTCAAGGGGATTTATACTTGTGACTTGGAAAGTCCTCCAATACAGTTCTCCAGCTCCAGCTGTTAGAGTTTATTGACTTGAAGTGAGTGTAGAGACAAAGGTTTGAATGAAATGTGACTGGTTTCTGTTAAAGGCTGCCATTATGAGCTACACAGAGTTTATTCCCTTCTACCATACCCATTGCTGAACCTTTCCCTAAAGAAAAAGAAGAAAATCTTTTTCAGTGTGAACATACATTAATCAAGAAGCCTAAATTCTGCTCACAGTTGATGAATGCCTGCTCTCAGCTGCATTCTTGCACTGTGACCTGCATATAAACCCCACTGGCACATCAGCTGGGAAATGACTGTCCCCATGGTGACCCTGCACGTGCAGGCACCGGGCACCAGCTTAGCACAAAGGTGCTGCACTGCAGGTGACATCCTGCAGCAGCTGCTGGCCAAATGTCCCACACCCTCCATGAGAAAACATGACTCAGACCTGGGGAATCAAGGTTTAAAGATTTATTCCTGTAATCTTCACTGATGGAGCACAGGAGCCTGTCTGCCACCACACGCAGTTGGTGCTGCTGCCTACAGCAGGAGTGGGGCTGCACCAGCTCTTGCTGGTACAGCAATAAGCTGTGATGCATCAATATCACAAAGAAAACAAAGATCAGCTGTTTCAACTTATTCCTACTGCTTTACATATACAGTAAGATATTATTTGCTATGTAGAGGGCAATTCCCCTGAAGGACACCACTTTTAAGTGGCAAATTAATTTGCTGCTTGCATTCACTGGCTCTTCCAGCTGGCTTAATTCTCATCAGCCACCATAATTTATTAACAGTGAGGTGAGAAAAGACATGAATCAGCTTAATGTGCTATAAGTAGGGCATTGTCATGGCAACAAGATGCAGACTGTTTTCTACTATTTATGTATGGTTTGTTTTGTGCTCAACCTTGAGACACCGCTTGGAATTACTAGAATTAGAAACATCTCTTTTTTTTCAACTTTTTTTTTTTTCTATTCAGTGTATTTTTCATAAATGATTAAAATAAGCAAATGAAAAGCTCCTGAGCATCTCTCCAGGAAAAGAGCTACATGCTTTTCAATGAGTCTTCCTAGAAACAGGAGCCTTTACTCTGACCTCCCAACCATTTTCTCACATTGTCACACAACCATGGATTAGCTCCCAGTTCATACCAGTCTGAGACTACGAACAGACCTTCCCTGCTCCATGCTCTATATTTAATTATTACCTGGGGCTAGAGGGAGGATTAGACAATATTACTGAAAAAAAGAGAAAGCCTTTGTATTTTCTTCAAGGCAACCCATTGTACTTAGGACACGAAAAAAAAAAAATTAGGATGTTGCATTTTTACAGACTCACGATGAGGAAATATAAAGTTAAAAATTAACAATAAAGGATTTTTATTGCCTTCCCCATCCACCTTTTGCATCAGCAATTAATGCTTTTAAATAAAGCCAGCCAGTTCTTCATTCATTCATTTTATTTACCCTGCTGCATAAAGGGAACAGTTGGAATGCTAACAGAGCCCTTTGAAAAGCAATTACCAATATTACTCTTTTATTTTCTTGATTTTTCTCCACTACCTTAGGAATCTGCTATCAAATAGTGAATGAAAATCAAAACATGTCCAAGATGTGTCAGGAAAAACACAAGGAAAAGTTAAATCCCTTTCACAACAAATTTTTCAGGCTTTAAACATTGCTTTATTCTGAGTAATGACAATAAAACTTTGGAAAATTCCAAGAATTATTCCCCTTTTGTCCATCCAGTACTATTTTATTTTTTTAATATATCTGGGTTTATATTACCCCAGGTACTTCTTTGCATAATATGTGGGGCAACAGGCAGTACCATAACACACAAGAAAACAGTTATTTTTTTAGAAACTCGAGAAAAAAGAGTAAACAATATAATTTTGAACTCAAAAAATTCTGTCAAGCTACAAATGCAAGTGTTGAATTGAGCACTATTAACTAACTGAGCCCTTGGCTAAGCCACATCTTGGTGCCTTTGCTGGCAGATTCTGCCTCCCACATGTTTGTCCAGTGGGAAGGAGTTTGTAACCAGCACCCTGCACAGGAGCTCTGGGATCACTGGAGACTCCTCCAGAGCCCCTGTGAGGCTCCCTGTCCCCCACAAGGGACAGCTCTCAGCAGTGATGAGGGAGCTGTCAGGTATCCAGCTGCTTGCACAAGGTGGTTCTGTTGTCATCTCCTTGCAGTGGTTCCATACTGCTGTCTCCTGATCACAAAAGTTCCAGACCTTCCTGGTGTTTCTCATGGGCAGCTCCTCAGAGCACTGACTCTTTCTTCTTCACAAAGCAGCCAACTGACCCCAGTGCCCTTCCCACCCATCCATCCCACTCTTTTATAGCATCTTCTTCTCCTTGCTCAGAGCTGGGGCCTGGTAAAGTCAGGCCTGCTCCTAATCTTTGATCATTGGCCCAGCTGCAGCTCCTTAGGGGTGACATTACTTTCTGCACTATCTATATTTTCTTCTCTTCTATCCCCCTACATGGTCCAGTCCTTCCTGGGCACTGTTTCACTGTTCAAGGCTGCCCTTTCCCATGGCCAGATTGCATTTCAGCTGCTTTCTCCTCTCCCAGGAGGTGAGCACAGCTCACTTGGAAAAGGAAGGTTGTTGTGAAAACCGGCTTGAGCTCTGCTTTCCTCCCTCAAGTGTAAGAGGACAGTCTGAAATGTTTCTCCCCTTTGGCATTTCTGACTGCTCAGAGCCACAGAGCCACTCTCATGGTGGTGAGACCAGGGAATGCTTTTTTTGATGCCAGAGGAGTGCTAACAGCATCCCAATAAAGTTTTTCCCCTGGTGTTTCAGTGTGTGGGCATTGTGTCCCAGGTTATTGCAGGTAGGTGGTGACTCCTTTGTGTCCATCCTGACTACAGGCAAAAGCATGGAATGAGACCTTAAAAAAGTAAACCAAACCAAATCCCTGCCCTTTTGTAACTACCTGATGTTTTCTCCACTCAGAAAATGAAGGAAATACAACCTCAGCCTTCCCTAAGCTGGCTCTTCTCTGTTAAAATGAACACACATTTTAATAACAAAACTTTCTTTACACTTTTCAGCCTACACCTGTAGGAAATAATAACTAACAATATATTGCTAATTTGTTATTTGACCCTAAATTGATCTTTTCACCTGCCTGTGATTCTTGTTACTGAAAGGTACTGAGGCAAGAATCCATCAGGGAAACCAGACTTGGAAAAATGCTTCACTATTTGTCTGAGCTCTGTGTTGGCTAAAACTGAATTTCCACATTAATAAGTATCATTGGCATCACATCTCTCTGCCCAGTCCAGACAAGATGTCAGCAGAGGAAAGAAAAAACTCAGGAAAAAGTTTATGGTTTCCAAGATGGGAGGAGGGAGAAGGAAAAGGAGAAGGAGGTGCCTGGGCTCAGTTTGACCTCGTAATTTGTGATCTGGAAAACATGAGTTTGGGCATCCATTTGCAGAAAAAGATAAGGAACCACATATCCCAACCCCAGAGAAAGCAAGCAGGAGGCAGGGGCTGCCTTCTGAACACCAGCCCATGCCTCAGGGGAAAGGATCCACCAAGGGCTGGAGGCAGAAATCCTTATTCCAGCCCAAGGGTATTTTGAGCTCCTCACTTGGTTGCAACACCTAAATTCCAGACAGAAGATATTGCTTTTGTTGGTAAAAAACCTGTGGTTTTTCAGGACATTCCTTTTGAAATCAGGTGATTAACCCTGCTGTGTGGAGTCAGGGGAGATCCTTCCCCACTTTGGGAAGTTTGGGCTTCAAAATGGAGACTCTGAATACTTTGGGGAGGAGACAGCCCGTCGTCAGCTGGCTCTGGAATGGCTCTGATTTTGCTTTCACCTAATGACACTATCTGGGTGTAGGGCCAGACAACTGAAAAAGAATTAAAACACAGATGATGAAGAATGCAGCTCACGTGGCACACATGCCATGCAATTTAGAAGAGTCAGTAAAAGTGAGCCCTGTTTTTCATAACACATTGCAAAATTCTGCAAGAGTTGTAGCGTGTAGAGAACAACTGGTGGCTATTGAATGACTTAGTAAGTGAGATTTTAAAAGTGAGATTTTAAAAGGACTGCCACCACTGGCAGATGCAAGGAAAACCGTGTGGAACCCTACACAGCCCTCAGGATCACAGAAGTTGCCCTGTTAACCTCTGTGCTTTGCCACCAAAGCACTGTCTGCTGTGGTGAGGAAATGCTTTTCCTGGCACTGTAACATGGAATAGTGAACTGTATTTGTGGAGGAAATGTGATTTATCCCCTCAAAACACTACCTGCTGTGGTGAGGAAATGCTTTTCCTGGTAGTGTGACATGGAATAGTGAACTGTATTTGTGGAGGAGATGTGATTTATCCCCTGGAAGGATCTTGGCATTTCCATGTTAGAAGCATTGTTGTTCATAAGGTCAGATCTTGGTCCAAAACCTGTGCTGTGAGAAACACAATCAGTTTATTTCTGTGCAGAGGAGCACATATCTCACACTTGGGCTGGAGCTTCCCAGGATCTTCACACTGAGATTAATTAACTGATTAAAATAAGGCCACTCACGTGGCTGATGGGGAAGATGAATATTTTCATTAAGTTCATAAGAAAATTAAGGTTGATTTAGACAATTTTTAGGCTTTCCTAAAATATACCTAAGACTTTATGTGTACATCTCACAATATGGCAAGACTGGGGCTGCTGCAGTGCTGGCACCACTCTGATTTTCAGTCTGTGCCCATTTCCTCGGGGATTGATAGAGATCTGGAGAGGACCAGGTTCAGCAGAGCTGCTTTCTTAGCTTACCTTGTAATGCTTACCGAGATAACCATCGGGGAGGGAAGTGCACAAAAGGCTTTTCCCCATCCTATACAATGTCCTGAGCCTTGAAAAACACCTCTGTTCTCCAGAGCACCCAGCGCCTGCCCGGGGCCAAGAGAGGGAGAAGAGCTGGAGCTGGAGGAGAAGGGGCAGCGCTCTTTGGAGAGTGCCCAGCTGCTGGTGGGACCTGTCCTGCAGAGCCCCAAGCTGACTGAGCCACCTCCTGGACCTCTGACCCCCTGGCCTTGCTCAGAGCATCACCAGGAGTCTCCACACAGCAGTGCAGGGGAGCCCTTGTTCCCTGCTTTGGAGGGAGACACCTGGCAAAGCATCTCCCAGCTCTTTCCTGTGCACAGGCTCCCAGGGAAAGCTTTGGGATGGGTGCCCAGAAGGAGTGGGGCAGTCAGAAAGCCAGGGGACACCTGGGTGTGTGCAGGGCTGGCACCTGCTTCCATCTCCATTCCATCCCATCCCCATCCCATCCCATCCCATCCCATCCCATCCCATCCCCTCCCCATCCCATCCCATCCCGTTCCCATCCCCATCCCCATCCCATCCCCATTCCCATCCCATCCCCCATCACCATCCCCATCCCTGGCCGCGCACAGCCCCAGGCAGGATCCCGGCATCTCCAGGAATTGGAAATTAACGTTTGCCATCTAGCGGCAGCCTCGGGCTCCTGGGAGCAGCCGCGCACCCCGCGCAGGATTTAGGGCGATCTGTTGATGGTTTTTGACCCAGCCGGGATTCCCAGCGCCCTCGGATGCTGCCGCCATCCCGGTGTGCCCGCAGGAGCGGCGGGAGGAGCTCGGAGCGCTGTCGCTGCCGGCTGGGACACTGCCACAGCCCTGGGCTCATCCCGCCGTGCAGCGGGGATGGCTCCGGGCAGCGTTAAATCCTGAGCAGGTTAAAAATCTCCCGCAGCCAAACACCTCCAAAAAATTTCGCAGAGATTAAAAGACGATGCAATGAAATGCAGTCGATTCCCTCCGTGTTCCTGTCGTGCCTTGCACCGGGGTAACTCTCAGGGGACAGTCTCCTTTGTTTCCTTCAAGTGTTTTGTTTCCCGTTGGAGGAGCTGCACCTGGAAGCGACAGCCGTGCCGTGCTCTGGGCGATGCTCCCGTGTGCCAGAGCAGAGCTGCCAGGAGCCAGCCTGTGAAATCTCTCGTTTTTAAAATTTTAAAAGTTTAATAGTAATAAAATGGTTGTAAAAATGGTAATACAGTTAGAGTAATCATAATTTGGACAATTTGGATTAGGACAATATGAGACAATAAAAACAAAGAGTTATGGAGGTCCAGGTACCTCTTTCTGGGCAACATAAGCCCGAAAAAGGGCACACGTTAAAAAAGGATTAACCCTTAAAAACAACAGCCTGTTGCATATTCATACACCTCATACATGATGCATAAATTCCATTCAAACACAGGATTCTGTCTGGTCAGTGTCAGCTTCTTCCTCTGAATCCTGACAGCACCTTCATGGCTGAGCAAGGCAGGAAGAAGTTCATTTCTTCTGATAATGGAGCAATAAATTCTCTTTCTCTGAAAGATTTAACTGTCCTGTGGCTGCTATCTCAGTGTGAGTCCTTTCTTTAAAAAAAGTATCCTACATAGCATGGTTTCTATTTTAACATTTTGTTATAGCCTAAAACTATATTTAGCACACTACTTAAGAGAATTAATATAGCATAACTTTGTAACACAACACACATAATATTCATCTTAATATTTGTGAAAAGGCAATAATAAAATACGCATTTTTCACAAGCCCCTCTGCAGGAGCAGCACGTGCCCTCCTGGCCAGAGTCCCTGCAAGCTTCCTCTGAGCAGCACACATTCCCCTGGGAATCTGGGATCCATATAGGATGTGCCTATAGGATTCATATGGAGACCACCCCTGGTAACTTATTTTCATAAGGGGAAGCAACATGAGGCAGTAGGAGCATGGGCAGGTTTCCAAAGAGAAGAGGAGGTCAAGGATCCTTCACAGAGGAAGGCAGCAGAAAATGTCTGTGGCTGAGCACAGGGCCTGGAGAGGGAGCAGAGGGAAGGCCTGGGAGGTGACAGGCAGCATGGGTGACTTGGGTGACCAAATTGTCATTAAGGAGCTGCAGGATGCCTGCACAATCTCTCCTCTTCCACATACAACACTTCCATTAACAGAACTCCAGGTGGTATTAGCAATTTTTGCATCATAATCACATTGTTGAGTCATATTTAATTTATGAACCACTATACACAGAGTATAATTTTCTCATATTGACGCTGAGCTGATTATTTCCCAATTCATATTTATGCATTTGATATCTCCCTCTGCAGTGTAGCACTTCATACTTGTCATTAGTGAACTTCATCTTGTTGATCTGAGACCATCTCTTCAATTTAGCATTTGGCATTCTGATCCTGCCTGCCAGACTGAGCAAATTTTATAAGTGTACTCTATATTTATCCTGAAAATCACTAATAAAAATATTGACTAAAATCAGTTCTGAAGATCTCTGCACATCTGCTCAGAATGCTCTCTTGATATTTCCCTCCAGTTTGACATTGAGTCATTGGCAATAATGCTTTGAGAGTTTTTTCATCTATTTGTATACACACTGATAATCATGATTTCATATAAACTGCATTTTGCTTGCTTATATATATGAATTCAGGTTATTAGTGCCAAAAGTCTTATTAAATATATTGCCTACTGATTCTCCCCATCATCAGTACTTAGAATACAAATATTTAGGTCCTGGTACAAAACTATGCAGCTATGTTGGAAATAAGTAATTTTTACCCCTTCCTTCAAAGTTATTAATTTGAGAATTAAGTTTCCTTCTTTAATGGAGGAACTTATGAGGCATAAGCTATTCAAATTATGTTGAGAGTCCAGAGGAAAAAAAAAATAAAGCTCTGTACCTTCACATTTCACTTTGTATGCAGTGTCAGCACAATAAAAATATTTGCTGGTGATGTAGATGCTACTTAATACAGCACATAGGACTGAAATAATGCAAGTGCCTATTAATCCTAAGATAGGATTCCTGGTAAAAGGAGAAAAAAAAGGAAAAGTGCTTAATAACCATAACTGTGTCAGTTTTACTGCTAGCACATAATTAGATCAGAAGGAGATGATTTCAAAATGTCCAGAGCATAACTGCTTCTTGCTATTTAGATGATCTGTTTCTGAATAAAAAGCTGCAGTTCATCTTATATTTTTAAGTGTAAGAATCGTTTTTGGACCCATGTCCCCGGAGTGGTGGCATGGCAGGAGGCTGCTTCTTCCCAACCTCTGCAGAGGAAAAGTATCTAAACCAACCAAACAAAAAAAATTACCACGTTTATAAAGGTTTAAAAAGGTTTATAAAGGGGTTTGGTTTTTTCCCTGCAAGAAATCTCTCACATGTAATGTCTCTGTTCCTGGCACAGGCTGGAGGATTTTAGGGATGCCACTGATCTGGAACGTAGCATCCGCATGCCAGCCCCTCTCAGACAGGTGCTTGGGAAGATGCCAGGAAAAACAGCCCCACAATGGAAACAAAGAAATTACTCACCAACCTCTTCCCATAAAAAACACGTGTTAAGGGAATGCAATCAAGGATCCAATCTGGTAAACAGCTTGAGGGACAGGGCCAGCAAAGCCTGACCTGTGCTGCAGGAGGCAGGAGGGATTTGGGCACTGCCTGTGAACAGCCCTGCTGGTTTGGGGGAGGCAGATGGTCACACTGCCTTCCTCTTCTTTTTAAGCTTCCTGCTGGCTTTCCCTGCTGAAGCTGTCCCACTGACAGCAGCAGTAAATGTCATTTTGTAGGTGTCTGCAAGAGAATAAAAGTGGTCCAATGCAGCAGCCCATGAAAGGCGTGAGTGCAGACAGAGATGAATCACGGCAGCCCCGAGTCAGCTCCCACCCAGAGCCCGTGTAGGTGTTATTGTGGCTGTGGCAGCCTTCAAAAGAGGCACTTGCACAAATCCCAGGTGTTATTGTGACTGTGGCAGCCTTCAAAAGAGGCACTTGCACAAATCCCAGGCTGGCAGTGGCTCCTGTCAGCAGCAGTTTGGGTAACGCTGCTCACATCACCTTCTCACATTACGCTCTGTTCCTTGAAGGAGGTTTGGCTGTAAACTCCTCCCGACTCCACGCTAATTCCAAAGGGTAACATGAGCATCAATTAGGCCCTGCCATGACTCAGAAAATGAAATACTGCCTTTGATGGAAGTCAAGACCGCGCGTTTTGCCCTGCCTTCAGCAGCACGCGTTGTCCTACCCACTAGGTGTCCCTGCCAGCCAGGGAAACAGAGCGCCGCAGCCAGAGCTCTATTTGCTTCGTTCCACTTGGCGTCGGCTGAAAACATCAAACACAAACAACAAACCAGGAAACATGTCTGAAATAACTTCTTCTCCTTTCTTCTTTCTTTCTTTCTTTCTTTTTTTTTTTTTTTTTTAACCCTCCTTTTTTGAAGCAGCTTCAAATTCATGCACAACGCACAGGATGGAAAAGGCAGCTCTACATTTTGCTCTGCAGTGTAATAGAAAGTTTTTGGCCCAAAGGAGAATGGTTTCCCTCCTGGATAGCAAACAGGTGATGGGCTACTTCAGCCCAAGCATCACCAGCTTAATCCCTCCAGCCTCATCTGTGACTTCTCTAGGAGCCAGACAAATTGTACTGTAATCCCACACCTCTATTTGCCCATCTTCAGAATAGATCCTGTGCCATTTTGTCTCTTCCACCGTGGAGCTGAGAGGTTAAATGAAGGGTGATAATGTTCTTTTGCTTCCCAATTAAAAAAAAAAAAATCAATATTTAAATAACTATCAATGTGTGGATGTTCAAGTCTCACCAAAAAAATTCCTAATTTGTGGGTAAATAGGGCTAGGGGGGATGCAGGCGTTTATAACCTCAACATGGATTAGGCATAACACACACATGCAGTGGCTGCCTCTGTAAAGAAGAGACCATTTTTCCCCTGTTAAAATTTGCTCCAGTGGTCCCTGGAGAGTTTCCAGAGGTCAGACAACCATGGAAGAAAGTGAAGACATTGAAGGAAGCACAGATCTGCAGATGTGGCAGCTTCTGCCAGCCCAGGAAGAGGGAGAGGAAGCAGGGGGCAAAATCTTGAAGACATGCAGAGAATTTTTTGTCTTGAAAAAGGTTTTGTCTCTTTGTGATGCTGAACTGGGGGAGGAGAAAGGGGCAGAAAAAGCCTGTTTGCTATATAAGGAGGAGAAGCTCATTCCATATTTTTGGGGCTCTCTTTCCTGGGCTGTCACAGAAGGGCAGCAGCATTTCCATGCCTCCTGATGATGCTGCTTTAGAAGCAGCCTGAAATCCTTGGAGAGGAGAAGGAAACCCACAGTTTTTCTGAACCATCACACATTTTGTGAACTGGCTTTTCAGGATGATTTGTGCCCCAGCAGCCTGCTCCAGAGGCTCTGTGCTTGGGAGCCATCCATGGGGAGCGGGGCCGATTGCGCCAACACTGAGCAAACACCCGGGGAGAGCCACCCTGCCACAAAGGACCTGCTCTCCAAACAGACACGGCAGGGGAAGAATAGCAGCAGCAGGATTAGAAATCAGCTGAAATCAGAGCCCAGAGAGACAGAAGCCTGGGGTTCTGATTTCCAGCCCAGCAATCTGCTCTTGCTCACGGCCAGCAGCCTTGGCCAGGGCGTCAATGGCACCAAAGAGAATTGCGGGTGGCTCGGTATTTTTAACTACCAGGAGCTTTACATACCCCTGAACTTAGTTGCCTCCAGGGACAGTGTCCCCTCCTGGCCCCAAGACAGCCTGGAGGGTGCTCAGATGGTGGCTGGAAGGTGATCTTCACAGCAGAAATGCCATGCAAGCAAAGGGACAGGAGGAGGGCACAGCTCTTGCGAAATCCTGCTGTTGAAACACCTTCACATCTTGCAACACCAAGCCAAAAAGCTCTTTGTCTTATGGATTTAAGACTAAGCATAGGAAGAACTGTGTTTGTCTCATGTTAATCACCTAGGCAACTGGGAAAGCAGAAGTGAGCTTCCCTTTCTAGAGGGCTTTAGAGTCTGCCAGTTCATTCAAATGTCTTTTTCTGGCACAGCAGAAACACGGGCGGTTCTGCTGCAAAATGCGGTTTTTAGAGGAAAAATCGTACCTACAAACAATCTCTTTGGGTTTGTGGCTTTTCCTTTCCCACAGGTGTTGTGTGCCTGCAAGCCCAGGTAGTTATGTAATGACCCAGGATCTACATTAGAAGTACAGCCTTTTCCCCTCATTTTAATTTCTCCTCCCTGAGATCCTCCCACTGGGGCAGCAAGGATATGTCAGAGACCAAGGAATGGGCTGGGAACTGCCCTCTCCTTTCCCAATCAGCAGGGAATGGAGAAAAGCCTCTCATGCTTTAAAAGGGGCTGTTAAGGACAGGAGGGCACATCCCAAAAATGAAGTAATGCCACGCAGGTGCAGACCTGAAGCTTGTGCCACACTGCTGCAATCAGTAAGGGAATAACCCAGCCTGACACAGGGTCTTGCAGGATTCAAGTCCCAACTTGCACCTTTGTCGTGGGCTGGGGCAGGAAAAAGGCAAAAAGGCTCTTAGCAAGGAGCAAGGTTGTATTTTTCCTAGTGGCTCATTTAAATCTGAAGTTGTTTTTGTGAATAAATGCTAGCATTAGCATCTGCTATTTTATGGAAACGTGTACAAAAACATAGTTTGAAAATTCTGTTGAAGTTGATCTTTTGGCAGAAAATGAGGGCTTCAAAGCAAAAAAAAACCCAAAAAACTCCAACAAAACCAACAAAAAACCCCACAGAAAGCTCCAATAATCTTAAAAAAAAAAGGTTAATTTTAATTTGATTGTTCCTATTCTTGTCCAGATTGCTTTGCTTCTGATCGATTTTGATAGTTTTTCACAGATTTATTTCCTAAATGGAAACAAAACATCCTTTCTGGATGGTGCTGTCCTAAAAGAAAAACATGGTTTTGTAATGTCTTTATTTACATTGTTTCAAAACATATTTTCCTTTCCCTGAAAGGAAATGTTTATGAGGTTTGGCTTTTCTCTCTCTATTTCCTAGGCAGTTGCTGGTGCTTTGCTCTGCCTGCCTAAGCTCAACATTTTAACTCCAAATCTTTAGTATTATTTTATTCAGCAGAAAAAGAAAAATCTGAGTTTTCTAGCTCATCTATAGCTCCACAGAGGGGGTGTGAAGCCCTGATATTTCATTTGGGCAACATTTAGAAAACTTTCTAACAACTTTGCAAAGTTATAAATAATTATACAAAAGATGCAAGGACTTGCAGAGACAAGCCAAGTTTATGAGGCCCAGAAACTGAGGGAATTAGAAATTTTTCCATCTGCTTGGATGAGTTTTGGTTTAAACACTAGAAAGTCACATCCCTCTGAACATACTGGGTGAATGGAAAAGTCACAGAGCTGTGGACAACACGATCCATCTCACTCCACAGAGGCTGGTGAATAAGGCAGAGAGAAGAAAAAAACATGATCAGATTCTCTACCAGTCTTTTCAGCAAAAGCACAAAGCAAGCAAGAACAAGAAGGAACTCAGCAACCTTGTGAACCCCTTTAAGAAGGGATAAATTCATGGTGAGGATGAAGGAGAAGCTGTGCCTGTGCTCACAGCACCTGAAGCAGAAGAGAGCTGGGAGCACAACCTGCAGAGCACAGAGTACATGGAGAACATGAAAATCTCCTGCATCCAGCATGCAGCCTGCAAGGTTTGGGTTGGTTGGTTTTTTTTTTGGGGTTTTTGTTTTGTTTTGTTTTGTTTTGTTTTGTTTTGTTTTTCCCAAGGCCATGCAGCTGTAAAGGGGAAAGAACTGAAGGCCTGGAAAATTCAGGAAGTGAATGGACCAGTTTCAATATTTCTTAAGTGTAGAATTAATGGAAGGTAGAGATACACTGCTTAACCACTAAGATGCAATTAAAAATGAAACATTAAAGGCTAATTCTTGGTTATTTTCAACAACTGGAATTAGTGAATGAAATTGCTGATCACAATGCATCTGTCTTTAAATTTTAACGAGGATCTCACAGGATAAAGGATCTCACAGGACAAATTTTAATGACACTCACAGGATAAAGCCATGGGACTGTCAGCACATCATGGCTCTAGGAAGAGATGGAATCCAATCACTTGTGTGTGGAATATGTTTTTTAACATTTTAAACCAGGTAAAGAAAAATGCCATTTATTCATTAAAAAGGATAAACTCTCAGGAGCCTGATACAAGCCTCAGGACCACCAATCTAAAAGGAAGTTGTGTGTGCAGAGCAGCTATCATCTTCAAACAGACTTGTTGAACCTGGGCCCAGAAATTGTGAATAATTGGGCAGTCTTATGTGCAAAGAAAGACTGGCATTAGCAGACAGAAAGTGTTAAAGTGGTGAAATAAAGGACATTGGATTAGAGGGGAGGAATTTGGCAAGGACAGGTTCTGTGGCATTGGGATCTGGCTGCAACAAGGCAGAGGGAGGAGGGGATGTCTCCTGTATAGGAAGAAAAGAAGTTAAATCTGCAGGTTACAAAAGGATGTAATATGAGATAGAAGCCATATGTTGTCATTTCCACTCCCCCTGAAAAAGACATCCTCCCTAAAGTCTTGATCAAGGAATGGGCTGTAAATCACAGAAGAGGCAGGATGCAAAGTTCAGTAATTTCCATTAGCTGACACCAGGCTAACACTGTAATTGGTAAAAAAGTGGTTTGGGGCGGTCTATTAACTTCTACTTTGCTGCTCATCATCCCCATGAGTTCACAAGAGAGTAAAAGGCAGTCAGATACCCAGCTGTCTATTAATAATTGATTTAATGCAATACATGAAGTGTGAGTAATCTGTTTCCTTGTTTCTCTGTTTAATATAATCCATGAATCATGGTGACCAGTAAAGAGGCTGATTGACCACTCAATGCTAGGTTTTTTTGCCAATTCCAACTATTGACTTGCATTTAAGAAAGTTAAGTGGCTGCTAAATACTTTGTGGTTATTACAGGAATGCTATGGGAGAGGGACACAATTAGTCAGTTCATTAGAGAGTGTTCATTTTTGGATAACATCTTGTAACTCTGCCTTGTGCTTCTTCCAGTAGTCCCGAGTCTGCCCAACATTAGATACTAAAATAATTGTTGTCAAACACAGACCTCTCTCTTTTTGGCCCAGTGTCTTGTCTCTCCCAAACCTAAGAAAAGGTTTAACTTGCAGAAGTCACTTTTATCCTCACCATATTGCTACAGGTATCAATCTCATGGTATCTATTTACCCCACGGTCACAAAAGATTTCCTATTTTCAGTACCTTTTCAAGGTGAGGAACTGCTACTCTTCCTCTTTTACTCATAGGGAAACAAGGAGCTGAGAGTGTGTCAAGAACCTGGCTTTGCTAATTGTGCTATTTCAGGCACTTCTGCTTGTGAACATATGTGTGTTTGTCACCAATGCCAAGGTTTTCACTCACTGAGTGTCACTTCCTTTGTTAGCTCCAAATGTGCAGAGGCTGAAAGGGCATCTTTACTAGTGAAAAATCTCTCAAGAACTCTTATAAATCATTTAAGCTTCTGGTTGAAAATGTTTCCTTTCACACACTTCTTAGTGCCAAATACAGGCCCATCTGGAATCATTATTAATTCTGTTGAACTGTTTCATTCCAAATGGTTTTTCTCTTTTTTTTTTTTTTTAAAGAAAGACTTGATTCAGTATTTTATAACCATAATTGGAATAGCACATTAAGACTCAACAGCTCATTTTTTTTTATTCCAGGAAATGGCAAGCAACACATCTTGTACTCAATCAGTCACATTAATAGAGCAATGTTAAAAAATCTTGTAACATGCAGCTACCCACTAGTTTAATTCCTCTTACATATTTGTTTGCCATACAAACAGATTAGAATGATTTTTGTGGGCTTAAGAAAGCTTCTTAAACAATTTGGAGCACTTCTCTGTGTATGCTTTGTTGAGCACATCAGCCAGAGAGCTGGAAGAATGGGTGCTGTGCCACTGAAATGGCTGAGCAAAGTGCAGAGCGTGCTCCTCCAGAGACAAACTCACATCAAGACAGCTATTTCTGGTTTATCATCATGACTGAAAAATTGAATTCAGTTTGCAAGCAAAGTCCCATTCACATTTCAAAGAGAAAAAAGCAAGTAGTGTTTTTGTGCAAACCTGCTTATTTAACCTGTATCTGCGTTAAACGTTGCCTCTAGGATTTGAATGCACATGTTGAAGGGAAGGGAACTGTGAAATCTTGGTGTCATTTATGTCAGCAGCACAATTCCTGATGACAAACACTCAGGACAGCTGGGAAGTTCTGTGCACAGCTCTCCACATGCAGCTGATGTGATGGGAGACACTCGGGCTGCACGTTTGGCTCCCGACACTTGCTCTGAAGAGCGCTCACAGATCTCCAGAGCTCCGTGGGGGCTGCTCAGCACAGGCAGGCAGGCAGGCTGCAGACACACAGCCAGGCACTGTGGCTGCCCACTGCAGGGCACAGCTTGCATCCCCCACAAGCTGGGGATGAAAGCTCAGGAAGGTTTTCATCCCTGGAAGCTGGTGATTAATGTTCGGCTACAGAGAGCCATAGGTACGGAACCAGTCAGGGCTTGGAGTGATGCAATTAGAAATTCATAGCCAGACTGTCATGATACAAATTAGCCTCAGCACTCATTTTCTTTGGCAAAACTCCCATTCTTTGGATGCCTTTCTGGTGAAATTTACTGTGACATGAAAGATATCCAAAATACAGATAAAAGGAGTAGTTTTCCAAGTGCAAAATCCACTAGAAGTGTTCGCTATAAACTCCCCATAAAATAAGCTGGAAGGCAGCTTGCGTGTCTGGTCCATACTCCTGCTCAAAACAGGGTCAGCTTTGAAGTGAGATGGGGGTACTCAGGGCCTTATCCAGATAGGTTTTGACTATATCCAAGAATGGAGAGCTTACAATCTCTCTGAGCACTTATTCTAGCGCTAGATCTTCTCTACCATGAAGTTTTCCTCCTTATATGTAACTGGGTTCCACCTTGCTGCAGTGGGGATTCACTGCACCCCCAAGAGGAGTCTGGCTCCATCTTGTCTATAATCATTTATTAGGTAGTTACAGGGAGCAATTAGATACTCCCTGAGCCATCTTTTCTCCAGATGAACCACCAGTTCTCTCAGCCTGTCCTTGTACTCCATGCAAGGAGTACTCCATGCAAGGAGTACTCCATGCACTCCTTGTGCCCCAGCAACCTGAGCATCTTGGTGCTTTTTGCTGAACTTGACCCAGCACAGATTCATACAATGATTTGAGTTGGACCTTTTAGATCACATCATTCCAATCCCCCACCACGGGCAGGGGCATCTTCCATTAGATCAGGCTGCTCAAAGCATCACCCAACCCGGCCTAGAACACTCCCAGGGATGGGGCAGCCACAATGGCTCTGGGAAACCTGTGCCAGTGCCTCACCACCAAACTTGTTGGTCACCAGGACCCCTGGGTCTTGCCCTGAAAGCTGCTTTCTAGCAAGCCCTGCCTGTGCTGTTGCAGGACATTATTCCTTACTGGGTGTAGGACTTTGCCTTTGCCTTTATTGGACTTTGTGAAGCTTCTCTCAGCCCATTTCTCCAGCCAGTTGTCATCCTTCTTCAATGTCCTGGCCTTCAGTGCATCCACCCTTCCACCAGTTTTGGGTCATCAGTGAACTTGGAGAGGTTCCATCCCACTCCATTGTCCAGCTTTAATGAAGAACATCCAAGCCTGCAGTGAACCCTGAGGAGCACCACCAGTAACCAGTGACTATTTCAGCTCTGATCTGCTCCATGGAATACCTGGAGCCCTGTGGTCCAGTCAATTTTCCACTCCTCACTTGCCCTCCTGCTCAGTGATGGAATCCAAAATGCAGGGAACTCTCAGAACTTTGGGCCTGTAAGCCAAAGCTTAGAGTTAAACACAGGATTTGATCTGAGACCTTGGAAAAGGCTTCCAAACTTAGGTGCTAGAAACAAGAATGTGGGTTTATAGCTTAAAGCAGACATGTTAAGCTAAGTAGAGGAAAGTTTAGAGTTTTAGAGTACAGTACTCTAGGTTTGTGTGTCATAACATGATTGGATAAGAAAGTTTACACTGTAGCATAAGTCCATAACACAAAATATTTAAGGACTGGGTCAAAACCATAAACATCCTTCTTGGCAGTGTTTTATTGGTTTATAAATCCTTAAAAAATCTTGTAACTAGAGGTCTTGTGGCCTTCTGAGCCATGTGGTGAAGCTGTGAGCCAAACTCACCCTTCCTGCCTGTGTAGAGGATGAGAAAAATAAATCACATCATCTTAAGCAACTCAGAGATCTCGTCTCTAACTCATCCAAAATTCCTTCACAAACCCCCACACTCAATGCCCTTGTCTCCAGCTCAGCACCCAGGACACTGCAGGAGGCTGTCAAAAGCCTGGTTGGAGTTCAGGTGAACACCACTCACTGCTCCCCAGTGCCTGCTGAGATGGCCATGGCCCTCTGGCACTGCCCTTTCAGTGCCCATTGGCACCACTGCCCACGGTGCTGTTCCCATGTTTTGTCACAGAGGCCATGTGGAAGGATTTTAATGCCATTGGTCTCCCTGGTACAGCTGATACAGCCACGAGGACTTGATGGAATACCAATGCCAAGAGACAGCAGCAGAGTTAATTTTGTTTGGAAATACTGCTGCAAAATCATCACATCCATAGAGAAGGGTTTGATGTATTAGTAATCAACTTCTCTGGAATATTCCTGTAATTGTTATGGTTCCTTAGGCGTAAGGAAACAATTTTCTGGATTTGGATCACTGTGTTAGTTAGTCTGACAAGCTCAAAATAAAGTAAATTTTCACACATCAATCATTAGCATATTTGCCTAAGAAACAGTGTGCAGAATTCATGCAAAATCAACAGCGTATTCAAGTAAATACATATTCATAATTATTCTATGTGAAATATTGCTTTCTGAGTTTATTCAGTGAATGCTAACTACATTCCTAACAAATATACAAAAATAACAGCTCCCCTGTTACTATGGAGAGGGAGAGGAGAAGGTATTGTGCTGGAGGACTAATTGTAAAATTAGTAAGAGTAAGAACAAGGCAGTGTGGTTCCCTCAGATACAGTAATAATAATTCAGCAGCCCGAGGTTTTACATTCAAGGGTTTGGAGGGAGCTGCTGCTGAGCCGGTCTAGAGATGCACCGAAGGGGTGTTTCATGGGAGGGACATTTTCCATCACTCCGAGGTACAAGAAGGGAAGGCATAATCCTCAGCTGAAGGGAAACAAACACAGGAACAGGTTTGCCATGAGCATCTGAAAAAAATGCATCACGAACAGGTTTGCACCACAAACCCGCGCTGCATCTGAAATCGCTTCGAGCTCGCCGGACGCATCCCTGTGACATCTCCTGCAGCCCAGCCGGCACAGCCAAGCCAGGATACATCATATCCTTGCAGGATACATCATATCCTTGCAGGAATCGGCGTGCACATGTGGCACCTGCGGCCGCTCGGATCCCCCATCTCCACAATGGCATTTGCTGGGAGCGGGCAGCGCGCTGCGCTCCGCCCCAGCCAGCATTCCCTGGGCCAGCGCCACGGCTGTGGGAAGCCAGGCTGCGGTGCCATTGCTCAGAGAGGCAGAAGGAGGCAGCCTGCAATATGGAGCAGTTAAACACAGGATTTGATGCGAGACCTCGGGAAAGGTTTGCTTTTTCCGAGCACGGCCAGGGAGGGAGCGCGGCGTCGCTGCAGCCAGGCGCGGACAGGGATCAGCGCTGCGCCAAAGGAGCGACGGGCGCGCTGCATTTACTGCAAACACCTTGTAAATTTACTAATTTACACCTTCTTGCCAAAGATGGCTAAGCCCTCTGCCCAGATTCCCGACGTTCAGGTTCCCAGAGCCAGTGTGCGGTAGTTTTCCATACGGCAGAGGGGCTTTTTCATCCCTAACAGGGCGCTGCACTCATTATTATGCAGCAGATTTTTTTGTTTCTCTGTACACCAGGCCTGGGATCTTACAAGGAAGTGATTATACTTGCCTAAATAGAGATTCTGGTGACAAGATAATTTACAACGCTCTGTTGCATAATCATTGAGGCAAGGTCAGGGAAACCATTGATGTAGCACAGGCAGGGCAGCTGTAAATAAACCCCACATCAGGAGAGGGGCTGCAGTCAGTGAGAACAGGCGGACAAGAAAGGACAGAGAAGAAAGAACCTCCAGCTCTCTCACCGTGGTAAATTCTTACTCCCCTCCCTTATCTCCACAGATCCCATGGTTGGCTAATTAAAGAAGGAGGTGTAACTATCAATCTAATCTCACTTGTTCTCAAATTTACCATAATTTCTACACTTGAGAGGCTGGTGACATGAAACAGCACTACTAGAATTTCCCATTCATCAGCAGGAAGCAGAACAACTCTGGGAATTGGGCTAAAAATAATTAAGAAGCAGGATCAGGTGCTGTGCACACGCTGTACACGGGCCTGCAAGCACACAAGCATTTACTGGAGGTAGAAGCAGTAGAACAGGGGGAGATGAGCACCACCAGTAATTTTATCTTAACATATGAATGCTTGCAGATGTACTCACAGCATACTTATTAGAGCAGCAAAAACGCCCAAGAAAACTGCCATCAAATTATGCCACAAACAAAATCAGCTTTTTAAGCAGATAAAACCACCAGCAGTACTTCAGGAGACACTTGGGAGCTGCTGGGGTGGCCACAGCATGCAGGGTGCTCAGCACATGGCCCTTACCCCAGCACACTGGGGGCACAGAGCAGGTACACCCCCTTTGAGCAGGAAGGCTGGCATATTCTGGAAGCATCCATGTTATTTCACATGCTTTGCTGTGTTTTGCACTTGTGCAGTAACACTAGAGCTTTTCAGAAAGGGCTGGGAGGGAGGTGCTGCTGGGGCCTTGCTCTGCTCAGCACAGGGAGGGTGCAGCTGGCCCAGGAGACCCTCCAAAAGACAGATTGATCAGACACACAGATATCCTGGATCACCAAAGATGTTCTTCAAAACCCACTTTGATTTCAAAGGGATAGCTGACAAGGAAGATGTACCTGAGAGGCAGGACTAGGATGGAGGATTTAACTAAATAAGTGGCTCTTACCTGAGGAATCAGCTGTCCAGCAGAATGATTTTTAAGATTCCCCAGCTCTACTATCAGTCAGCCTAAACACACAGTTACTTGCCATGTTACAGGAAAAGCCTTTCTCTAGTTTGCAGCTCCTCCAAGAAGGGTATAAGGAGATGGTGATGGGCCAAATCCTCAAGCCAGTGTAAATCAATGCTATTTGTCTGCCTCTGCTGGAAGCCCCACTCTCTATTTCAGTTAAAAGCTAACACACAGCAACTTAACATCCATTTGTGTTGATACTTGCACTCTGCAGGGTTTGGTAGATTGCGTGGCTGGCACGTGTCTGGCTGAATGTCACTTCCAAAAGCATGGAAATGTCACTTCCAAAAGCATGGAAATGTCACTTCCAAAAGCCAGGGGACCTACTGGAAGCTGCCATTAAGAGTGACTAGCTGGCCACATGTAGCAGCTCTCCGGTAAAGCCTTCCCACCTCAAGCACCTCCTTGTGATTAATCTTTCAACTAGACAATACACATGACTGTCTTAAAAAGCTGAATTTTTAAGGACAGAATGCAATAATGAACAGAGGAAAATGTGGAACAAGTTTTCAAATTTTCTTCAAGCACTGCAAGGAACAGGGAAAGGGAAAGGACACATGGACAGAGTGGCTGGGTCCCTTCAGAGACCACAGCAGTGGCTGAGGTGCCTCCTGGCAGCATTCCTGCATCCAGCCCTGGCACCCAGAGTCCATGCCAATCACTCCAGAGCATTATTAAGATGCGTGGCATTTTGGTGCAATTCCAATCAAAGCTTCTTTCCTGCACATTGGAGTGGGATTGGTAGCAAAGTTTGATGTAAAAAAGTGAGCAAGCAGCAATGATGGGTGTTTGTATCACACAAGTTTAATAATAAGCTAAAATAAAAAAATGTGTGCATTATTGCCTTTTACACTTTATCTGATCTTGCACTAACCAGACAACTTAAACTAAGAGTATCTAGCAGAATTCAAGATAATTTTGCAAAGACTTTTCCATCTCCTTCACCAGATCCCTCTCAGTAAGACCCGATGGAGAGGGAGTTGGAATACATCATATTAGAATGAATATAAATGGTAATGATCATGCTCCTCCACAACACTTCCACTTTAAGGAATCAGTTAATTAACCCTGAATTGAACAGGCTTGCCAGTCAGGAACAGAGCAGTTCAATTGATAAGAGCTTCCTGACCCCTCCTTCTCAAGGGCAAGATTCAGTAACCCTTATTTATGTTAAACATTAGCTTACCCTGTGAGGAACCTCCAGAAATCAATAGGAATTGCACTACATGAGTAAGACTGGCAGAGTCTGATACCAATTATAAACTCAGATTGGCCCTCAGCTGGGTATTTCTGTCTGCTCTTTTCTTTTTTATTTTTTTTTTCTTTCCATATTCCTCCTCCCCCATGTCTGCACCCAAGGAAATACAGAACGTTCCCTCTTATAAAAGGCACTTGAATGGCTGCTTCTCCTCTTTCTCTTTAATCCAAAAAGTATGACTATTTCTTGTTAAAGGAAGGTAATGTTTGACAAAACTTGGCAGATTTAAGTGTATTTCTAAACCTGGAAGGAGCTCAGCCTTTTTGACAAAATGGAAGCCACAATTTGTGACTTTTAAATGTGAAGTGGTTTATTTCTTTTTGAAGGAAAAAGTCTAGCTGAAACCACTAGAGAAAGCATTAAGGGAAGCAATCTGGACTTTTAAAAAAAAGATATATAAGAGCTACACTTTTTTCTTTTACCAAAGCATGTGAGAGAAGAGGTGGATAGAAACAAGGAGACATATTTTCTATTTGCAGCTCCTTTCCCCAAATTTTCCCAGAAGCAGAACAGGCTGTAGCTGGGTAGAGGAACTGAAAGCCTGAAGACACTGCTAAAGAGAAAAATACCCATGTGATGTAAAAGCGAGGTGGGAGAGAAAAATCCTCCAGCCTTTTATTTTGAGTCAGCTCAAAGTTAAATTACATCTTGCTGCACAGGGAAACCACATCTCCTGAGAGCTGCAGCCTGGGTTTCTGTGTCTCCTCTCTGGTCTGGCCTCCCACACTGGACTCTTTCTCCCAAAATGTCACTGCCACACACCACCTACAGCAATCTCCTTGACTCAGCCAAGGCAGAACAGCTTGTTTTGCTGTTGGAGCAGTCACTGGCAATGGGGAGACTGGAGGATGGCAGGGGAGCAATCCAGCCTTTAACCTTCTAGCTCAACAGGCTGAAGGACAGTAAGCTCAGGCTGGGCAGCCCTGAACACAAGACTTTTTTTTTACATGGCCTGATGAAAGAGTTGTTAGTGCCTTAGGGTTGCTTGTGGTGGCAGAAACTGCATTTTTGATCAAAAACATGGTTTTAATGGGAAATTTAGAAGTGGATCTGAAAAAGGAATAGCAAAAAAGCCCCAGTGGGATCTCAGGAATGAAATCATGCAGAAATCATCCTTCCAATACTGATGTGCAGGCACAATAGATGCTGGTGTTTTCTTCTTCTGAATGGCTATAGCTCATGCTGCCTTTTCCCAAGCCCAGTGACAGATTGTGCTGGAATTAGATGGGAGGCATTTCTACCTTGGAGCTCTGTGTCTGTGACTTTACAGCACTGACTCGCTTTAAGTCTCTATTTCCCCCCAGTTTAGTAGGTACTCTTCTGCATGAATTAGATGCTTCCAGATTTTTGGAAGCTTGTTTTTCACCTCAGAGAGTGTCTGATTGCCTGAAACTATTGGATATCTAGCAAGCTGGGGAAAGGAAAAAAAAAAAAAAAAAAAAAAAGAGCTGTGTCTGGCTCTGGTATTGTTTTCTGCTCATGTCCTAAAGCCATGTCAGGTTGAAATAAGGTACACAGCATCTCTCCCATCCTCCTTCATTGGCAGCATCCCAGTTTCTGGGGAAAGGAAAACCTGGAGCGTGCACTGCCAGGGAATTGCAGCATGGTCAGATAGGTTTCTGCTAGAGAAGAGTGGGGCAGCAAGTCTGCAGGCTCCTCCCTGGCTGCAGAGACACAGCCAGCCAGCCAGGAGCTCCTTATTTGTTCTGTAGACACAGACAGGGAGATTTACTGCTTAGTGTAGCATTGCCTCTGGGGCTGGAATTGGATTTCTCCCCAAACTGTTACTTCCTTTCAAGCTCCTCTTCTGTGCAGAAAATTTTAGAAGGAAATGCCACTGGATTACACAGCTGCTGTCTGCCTGGGCTTTAAATGTGCCAATTTGCATCAGTCTGTAGGCAGCGCTGAGAACAGGCTGGAAGTGACTGCAGCCTTCCTATGTTACTAGTGGCATCTTACTTGCAAATCTGAAACAATTGAAGGGAAAAGGTGAAGTAGGACTAGACTGACTTCTTCAGCCAGCTCTGAGATACTACAAAAACCCTAAATTCTTCTTTTCTTCTTAGAAAAGCATGTGTGAAACACAGCACTCTCGAGGGATGCCCTACAAGACATCAGGATGAAGCCTCAGTAACTGATGGAAGCAAAATGAAGTACAGAATGTCCCCATGAAGTAAAAATGTGTAACTGATCATGCTGGGAATGAAAATTGTTGAGAACAAACCTGTCACTAAATACATTGAAAAATTTTTAAAGATAAATTGTAACAGTATCAGGGCACTATGAGAAAGCTAATTCCTACTTGTTTTGCAGAAACAAACAAATAGGATAAGAGCCCAAGTGCAGAAATGCTGGCCCAGAGGTGAAGTGCTAAGGCTTTGCAATTACCTTTTCTGTTACCAGATAAGCAGGGACATTGCCATGGGAAGAAGCATCCCCATGCAGCACCTCTACAAAGCCTTCAAATGTTACCTTGAAATGTGCAAGCAGGTTTCCATCTCTTAGAGAGACCTGCTCTCTTGCTGTTCAGTGCCTGGGTTATGCAAGGACCTTGTACCTTGGCAGGCTCAGGAGAAGAGGAGGCAATGTGAACAGCCTGGAATCTGGCTGTCTGCCCTGCTTCTCACAGAAGTAATTCTGCTCCTGGGAGCTGTCACTTGGGAAGCAGACAGAGATGTTGGGCTGGGACTCCTACATGAAGGAACTGCCTCAGATGTTGGCTGTACATCCTCAGATCAGGACTGGGAGGTATGTGTGAGTCAAGTGACTCAAATTTAGAACTCCCTCAGACTTCTTCTGTGCCCAAAGGAAGGCATAAGCATCTGCTAGTGATGCACAAGACACCCAGATGTTAGAAGAAAACTTAAATTTACTGTCACCTGCCCTTCTTTGTAGGAGAGACTTTTAAAGGGTAGAGTACAGGAAAAACCCCTGCATGTGCTCAGAGCTTCCTCAGAGGAGGGTAAATAAACCCTTTAGGCCTTATTGAACCAAAAAGGCATAAAAACATTTAGTAATCACCATTCTAGGGGTGCCAACCTTTGCTGAATGGTAACTAACATTATTTCAAGACATTTCTAAATATTTGCATCAACACTGTCATGACTGCAATATGAGCTACTTGAGTGCCTCTCTCCTCAACAGCACGTGCTCCAGTTCAGCTGGCATGTTTGAGGAGCTGTGTTCAGTATCTTGGGTGAAGAAGCACTTAAAAAGGCATTAACTAGTAAATTAACATCCCTGTTTTCAAAGGGATGTGTGAGAGGAAGAAAAAGGCAAACTCTCGAGTTAGCACTTAAAAACATAAGTGAAATCATACAGAATTTTTAAAGGAAACTAACTTGGACAGCTGCTGTTATGATTATCTTATGAGATTCATTAAAGCCCTGTTTGACATTCAAATAAGTTCTTGTTTCTGGTGGTAAGAAAGAAGGAGAGTATGTACTTTAAAGAAATTACAGGATTTAGAAATGAAGATGAAAGATTCAGAACTACCTTGCAGTTACTTTCTGCTCCCTCTGCCCTCTTATAAACTGGAAATATTATGACAAGAGGCACAGTGACCTCTGATGTACTGCACAGGAAGAAATGAGAAAGTTAATAGGGGAAGCACCAAATTAGACACCTGAAAGAACAGGATTAAAAGATGAATAAGAATATTATATCACTCGTCAGCATGGCATTACAGAGTCCAACTTCATCTTTTTTTCAGCTTTCATTAAGGAAATGAGTAGATAGGGCTGTTCCTTTCCCAGCCCTGCACAGCCTAGTGAAAAGGCAGGATACATTCACTCAGCAGTTGCATGCCAACAATGTGCAAGGCCTAAAAATGATTCCATGGACTTGCCCTGCACCTCTCTCCCCCATTTTAACTGGGCACAAGTGCTCCATGCAGCTCATTCTGTGAGTGGGACTGAGCTTCCCAGAGCTGCTCACAGGCACAGATGCTCCTGGTGCTCCCTTCATAAAACACATAAAGCAGAGGGATTTGTATCACCTGAGCTACCCATCTCCCCCTCTGGCTCTGCCCTGCTCACCCATCCCATGGCAGCTCAGAAGATCAGCCACAAGTTTCCACTACAGCTTTAGAGCAGCTGAAAAATGTGGGTGCGTTCTGCTCCTCATTTATTGTCCAGCAGCACCCAGGCTTCAGGTGTGCATCTTCCTGAAGCAAGATCAGAACTTCATACTTCCTTGTAAGGATTAAAGATGTCATTAGTCACCCAGGATTATTCCTCCTGGACTCCCATTTGTTCCTGAATATCCACCAGCCAGATACCAGAGCATTTCTTTCCATGTGTGGTCTGTAGGAGGTAATGATCAAATACTATGATGATGAAGATGCTCTAAAAATATACAAAATCTAATCTAGTTTAGATTTGACTAAAATAAACACGGACAAGGATATGTTGGGAGATTATCCTTTTATTTGGAACTTCCACCTTAGTGTGGTAAAAACCAGATTTTTTTCTTTCCTGGTGGATTATAAATCTTGTGTTTTTCCCTAGGCAAAAAGATGTCTTGAGAACAGTGTAAGTGGGTGAAAAATATAAGAACTGGCAGACTGAAGTGTCATGGATGATGTTCTGCTTTTTATCAGCTTATTATATTTGATTTTGTGCTGGTTGTAAGCCTGGGAAAAACACATTTTATAAATTAAAAAGTCAGAAAAAACCTAGCTATTGCAATATATCCTCACCTGTTATAGGCATGCAAAATCTTCTTAGAAATGGATTCTCACATTCTGAATGGCTTGTAAGAAGTTGATTTTGGCCTTTAAAAGAAATTCTAGTTATATAGAAGTTTGGAAGTGACACACATTAAAGATTGAAACGTTCAGATATTGTAGTAGCTGGACTGACTGGCTCAATATCAGAAACCAGTAGGGTTTTCCTCTTTCTTTTCAGCTTGTACAGGTTTATATTGCTTGGCACCTTGCATTAGAATTTAGCTGAAAATAAAGCTCAGTCAAAAACCACTCTTATCAGATGAATTCCAAACAGTTTGGAGGATGATTTGGTATTCAAGTACCTCCATTCCCACAAGCACTCCTTCCTAGAAATAAGAGACTGAGTTTTAAGTTAATTAAACATGAGACAAGATTCTAATTGGTTTGATTTTCTTTCAGAAGGCTTGATGTGCCCTTCACAATTTCTGGCACGTGCCCCTAAGTCAGCAATATGTCACATCCCTGCTGCCATGCTGCCTCTGTGGGACTGAACAAGCAAAGCCCTTCAGTTACAAAGGGATGTTCAGCCCAGGCCACTGAATTCCAGCTCTACCTGTGTGATCCCACTTGATTTACCAAAGGCTGCTTCCTTAGATATCTGCTTAACCTGTCTGGAGTGACTCACTGGAAACATTTTTAGCATTTGCCTTAGGAAAAAAATGAAAAGAAGAAGCAGAAGAGTGGAAGGAAAATAAAGAGAGAAAAGGGAAAATAACTGTTCTGTGTTAGTTAATCTCTCAGAGCTTTATTTCATCTTGCATATTGTCACTGTAAACCTCTCAAGTGTTTAATTACTCATTTTTTTCTGGTTTTGTTATTTTTATAGGGACTGTGCAGATTGATCTGGAGGATTTCTATTTTGGATGCCATTAAGTAAGTATTATCTGTTCATTCTGACAGCTGATCTCTGACAAGAAATCTGCTGTTATCATTCCTCTGTCTTTTTCCTGGGTTCAGATGGAAACATTTCACTTGAAATATTCTCACTACAAATATAAGAATTTTTCTTTACAGCTGACATTATCTCATGTATACTGGCTCTCTGAGAAAAAAAAATCCCAGGGTCTTTTTAACATCTTTCTTCCAGCCTAGACTTCAATAAAGATGAAATGTTTATCTGGGACACATCTGTGCAACAGGAGAGTGCAGTTACAAGGCTGCAGCAAGGATGTTAAATGCTCACAGACATGTCATGTCATGAAGATTGATTTAGTTTGGTTAAGGCAGTTGATGCTCCCTTTTTATGTGGGGACGTTCCTAAAAGAGTGTCCTGAACTTTGGGAACACCCTTATGCGCTGTGTGATCTGAATTAATCCTCTCCTATATCACAACCTCTAATTTGCCTTTCCATACTTTCTATTTCATCTGCTGAAAGTTTCATAGGAAGAAAGAATCACAGCAAGCCTTGTTTCTTTACTTCTTATCAAGGCCACTGCCTCTCTTGGAATCAAAATGCCATAGTGGAAATATTTTAGATTTCTTTTAGATTCAAGAATTTCTTTTAGATTCAAAAATGTGGGCATCCACATGTATTTATCCAAAGATAAAACCCCTTTCCCCATTAAAGCATATTTCTTAATCTTCTGCAACGACACCAGGAAATTATACCCTGCCCCTCACATCCTCCTGGCTTCTCCCCTGCTTCCAGCTGCAATTTGGAATTCCAGGGGCTCCAGAGCAGCCCCACTTGCATGCAGAGTCACCCTCCTCCCCATCTCCAGCCCTGTGCAACAAGCCCTCCCCATCAGGTCCCTGCTCACTGAAGGGTCACGTCCCTCCCAGGACATTTGGATACCTCAAGCTTCATCTTTGTCTGTCAGGGAAGACTTCAAAGCGCTGCTGGGGTCAGGGTTCAGATCCTTCTCCGGAAAAACAAAAGAAGATTCTAACTGTAGCTTATGAGGAGTGATGCAAAGCAACTGATTGCATTTTGTCAAGGAGAATGAACTAAGCCCGGGCTACCCAATAAACAAATCAGTTAAAACAATTTGCAAGTCATATTAACTCCACATTCTTTTAGGGGGTATCCTGAAGGACTTTAGAGAGAGACATTTACAGAGGAGTTGCACCTACCAGGAGACAAAGCATTGACTGAAATACTAAAAGACTACCAATGAAATCTAAGCAGTTTGATACTGGAGGGAATTTTCTTCTTTTTCTTGAAATGCAGAAATTTCAAAGTGCTAAAGTGCAAGCAAAGACAACCATAGTAGAATAGCGTAAATCACTCCTTCAGGATTTCCAGACACACTCTATCATGCAATTAGGTACCCATACTAAACTGCAGAAAAGAAAAATGTTGCAGAAAAGGAAGGGAAATGCATAAAACTAAATGCTAGCCATATACACTTGTCCATTGCTGAGTTATAGTTTATTCACAGTAATGCCAGAAAGAATTATTAATCTATAACCAATCCTGAAAACATGAGGAGAGCTGACCAAGTTTCCACTTAACAACCAGACCACGCAATTGTCCCCTGTGCCTGGATGAGATTGAGCAAAGGGAGTATAAAATATCCTGAAGGATGCTGAGATGTTTCAGGGGGTGTTCACCACTTAGCAGAATGGAAAGCAGCACAGGCAAAAAGGTTGGTGACAGAAGCTAGACCTGAGACAGCTGGGAAGAAAGGTTGGTTTGGGTAAATTTCTCAGTGATCCTTCTGATGCCATATGCTTAGAAAAAACAAGTAAAGACAACCTGAGTTCCTTGGACAAAATCCCTTGCCTTAAAGCCAATTTGCTCTAATGACATTAAATCTTGTTTTGAAACTGATGAGGTTATACAGGGTGAGGGCAGAAACTGGATTCCTGTCCAGGGAGATGCTTACAGCCCTCCAGAGGATGATCAGTAATAACACAAGTGCAGCTCTTACTCTCTAAACCTGACATCAGTAATGGCAAGCTATTCCCCTTCCCACACTCTATTGCAGCTCCTTGTTTTTGTGTTACTGATAACAGCTGCTCTGGGTGCAGCAGCCTGGAGATGTTCAGCCCTGTGCTGCTGAGGGCTTCACACACACCCAATAAATGGAACTTGCAGCCTCCCTCTGCTCAGGAGCCCAGCTTCAACAGGACAAAGCAACCAAATGGCAGGAGGAGACCAGGGAAAGATGGGAAGGGAATCAGCCAAAAGTCACCTCTCGGTGTCAGGAGGACAAGCAAAGCCAGGCTGTGCTGGCTGCAGTCTCTGGAGCCCTGGCTGATCTGCACTGCTGCCACTTTCCCAGAGAGCTGACTCTGACCAGGCTGGCTCTTCCAAAACAGAACTCACACAAATCCCCAGGTTTCTTGCCCATTACTTGCATTTTGTGGTGCAGATGTTCATTTGCCCCTGACAGCTCAGTTAGGTTACCCAAACAAGCTGATTGATTATTTTTCCATGCTGATACTTGGTAAAGCACTGCTGAGCCATCTGGGCCCGTGGTGCCACTGAGCAGGACAGCTTTGGCTCTGTCTCTGATCCATCTCTTTCTCTGCTCTCTCCTCTTGTTAGCTGGTCATTGACACAGGCAAACAACTGCTGCTCCCAGCTCCAGCTGAAGGCAGCAAATGCCCAGCAAGAGATCCAAAAGAATTTTGATACGAGGAGCTACAGCCTGAACACCAGCCTCTGTTGGAAGGGAAGGGTCAGCAAAGCACTTTCCAAGACTGATTAAAAGCTCTGCTCAGCTGCAGGAGGGTGGGAAATGGCAGCCAGGCTGACAGCTGGCACATCCTCACTGCAGAAGGATGGGGAGGTGGAGGGTTCTGTCAAGGGTAGGAACACAAATCCTTCTTGAAACCAGGAGTCGTAAAATCTGTAACAGTGAATTAGGAGAGAACAAACAGGTTTTGTGCTTTTTTTAATCCCTTTGAGAGAATTTCAGCTGTTTGTTGTGCATAAAATACATAGACATAAACTCAAACACCCTGGAAAAACTTAAATATATTTCAGGGAACTGAAGTGCTACAACATTTGTAATCCACCCCTCCTCCTCTCCACCCCCCCCCCAAAAAAAATACCAAAACAGAAAAATAATGAAATTTTAAGAGGAGTCAACTACATTTCTTTGGGGATTTTTTTTTGGCATACTCCACTCACGTTTTCCAACTTCTCAACTGCAGATGCCAGAACTTACTTTTTTTTTTCTAGAAAATGGTATTTGAACATTACTAAATTATAGCTGAAGTGGGAACCAACACAATGCTAAATAAGAACACCAACAGGCACAAATGCCAATGCTGGTGATGCAAAAAATCCACTAAGCCATTTCATCTGACTGAACAGCATAAGAAACAAAAGCCTTGGAATTGCTAACAAGTTAGATCACAAACTGTAGGGTTTGCTATTAAGTATGATCTACTACAAGAAACTTTATCACAAACTATTAGAGCTGGCATTAATTTGTGCTTGGCTTCCACTGTAGAAAGCCCAAGTGCACCCCTGAGAGGGGAAATCCTTGTGCCTGTGGAAAATAACTGTGAACTTTGCCCTATGGCAAGTTTGTAAGAGGCTGACACAGGAAAAAAGAAGTGAGTGGAAAGGATCTGACTGGAAACACAATAGCAGACTTAAAAGGCTCTGATAAATGAAAAGTCATTCCGAGATTAGGGTCTCATTCAAAAAAATAACAAAGACATTTTCTGGTATGTGGCTGAAAATAGATTCCATATGAAAATGCTTAGTAGAGCTTATCAATACTCTTCATTCTCAGCAGTCTCTGAATAAATGCAGCAATTTTAAAAACTAAAATGGCATTTTCAAAACATTCTGTAATTTAGACTCAGAAGCTGCACAACTAATGCCTTCATTTTTCCAAACCAATAATACAGTTTTAAAGATTTTGATCTTACAATTCCTTCACACTTTTTCCCCCTTCCATCTGCCTCATCTTGTCCTCACTTCTTGTAAAAACACTACCAGCCAGGAAAAAAGAAAACAACTTTCCTTGCCTGAAAACTGAACCAACTTAGAGTCAGTTGATTCAAATGTTTGAGAAGCTTTGTGGAAAATTTAGAGAAAGCACTGAGAAATGTTTATCATTTTCGTACCATCTCTAGTATCCAATGAATCTTTAAATCTCCATTTGCAGGGTGTATGTAATATTCCAAACTCTGTAATGGACTGTTATGGACAGAATTTGTTTTTCTTTTCCATTAAAAATCTAAAGAAAAGAAAAGAAAATAAAACAAACAAACAACAACAACAAAAAACAGAAAACTCAAACCCAAATCAAACCAAAAAAACCCAAAAAAACCCAAACTAATGGATTTTTTTAAAGCAAAATTAAAGCAAATTTTGCTTTGCATCTGGAACAAGTAGATGGCTCCTACCACCAAGCTAGCTGAGAATGGGAATTGTATTTGAAAATCCTATGAAGCAGAGAGGTATCATTCTGAAGAAATTTGTTTTCAAGATTTTACTGTAAAATTAAAAATGCTTTCTGAAAATCAGATCACAAAAGAACTCTTACTAGTGCTGCAATTCATCTTCTTGTTTTGTTTCAACTAACTAGACCGGACAACAACTTTCTTATTTTTCTACGCTTGTGATAACTCAGTGCAGATTGATAGCATAAGTAAAATCTGAGATTCCATTTTTCTATGGGTTTTGGAATAGATTTAGAATAATTTATTGTTGAAGCTGTGTAACAATAACTTCTTTCTAGCAACATTTAAAAGAATTTTTAAAGGAAATTAAAGTTTTCCCAGGGTGTAAAGTAAGTAAGTAAAGTAAGTAAGTAAAGTAAGTAAGTAATGTTTTTTTCCTCAGGTTGTCTAACATTTGTTCCTGGTGCAGCACGTAATAATCATTCATTTACCAGCAGGAGCACACCAGCAGGAAATTATTCTGTGGATACCGTAGCTATTAGAGCAGCACAGAGTTGGGCACAGGCTCGCAGCTCCCCCGTTTCTCCCGGAGCACACGCACCTGGCAGCAGAGCCGCGCAGCAATGGCACACAGGCGAGGATGCCCCGCTCCTGCAGCCTCCGCCGAGGAAACAACACCCAGGCTCCCCGCAGCGATTTCGCTCTGGAAATTTAGAATTTGCTGCTGTCCAGCTCTGTGAGAGCCACGCTCCCTTCCCAAAGCCAAGGGAGCCGCTGCCAGCGCCACCTGGTGCCGGGCGCCGCGGGAATGTCCCCGCGGAGCGACACCGGCACCCGCCCGGCGGCTCTGCCTCCTCGGGGATGGCTCCATTCCACCGAACAGCGCTCCAGGTTTGCGTTGGCAGCATTGGGTTTTGGTTAAACGCATCCTCTGTGTTTGCAGCCGGGCAGGTCTGCAGTTTGAAGGCAAGAACACCCCCAAGACAATTTACAAACACAGTCAAAACCTCCTTCCTAATCAGCCTAATCCCAATGACCATCTACATCCACTCTGGAACAGAAAGCCACACCTCCTTCTGAGAATGAAAATTCATCATAAACTTCAAAATCCCCATCAGCCTAAAAATAGACTTCTACTCCCTTACCTTCTTCCCCATCGCACTGTTCATATCATGATCTGTCCTACAATTTGCAACAGGATATACGGCCTCAGACCCCTACACTACAAAATTTTTCACCTACCTGCTATTCTTCCTAATCACCATACTCGTCCTAATCATTGCCAACAACCTATTTGTCCTATCCATTGGCTGAGAGGGAGTCAGAATCATGTTGTTCCTACTAATCAGCTGATTAGTAGGAAGGACACCTGAACCAAACACCTTTGGAGTTTGCGCTTCTGTTAAACGCGCGGTGTAGGAAATCTGGGAATCCAAACCTCCAAAAAGTCAACTCTGTGGCCATGACTCAAGCGAATAATCATGAGGCATCTGTGGGACTGCTTCCCAGGAGTGGGAAAAGCAGCATATGTCTCCAAAAGTGCTTAGAGCAGTGCAATTCTGCCAAATCTATCGTGCATCTCCTAGCTGCTGGTTGAGGACGCAGCTTTGGGAGTCAAGTGCTTCCATCTGAATCTGAATTCTAACCTAAAAAGAAAAACAAATTTTTAACTCTGCCAGATAAAAAAGCTTGGGGAGGTATGAGACATGTGAACCCCTCAAACTAGATACCACCATGAGTAATAAAGCACTATATTTTTAAATTTTTGTGAATATCACCCAGAGACCATGGGCATGGGTGCCTGGAGATGACAAAACTGAGCAACCTCTGGAATTTGCTCTTGGATGCAGCACTCAGAACATCAGCCTGCCAGGAGAGACCACCACCACCCCCAAACTCCCCAGGCTTGCACTTCACCTTCTGCCCTTGCTGAACAACCCTGTGCAAGAGGCTGGAAAACAGTTCTGAATCACTTAGGGGAGGAAGGGGAAGAAGAAGGGATACTGACAAATCCTATTTATTTTCACAGATCAAATGTGGCAACGGTGGGTAATTACAATTGTATTAATTTACATAAATGGTAACTACAATGTACCTCCTTCACCAGAAAAATAGCCTAAATGCAAATACAGCCACAAAACCACCATGTACTGTCTTAATCCTCTAGATGTTTTTATGAAAAATTAAACCAAAACACAAACCTAATTTATGGCTTGTTTCTTCCCATTTCCAAAATGATCCCAGGTTTTCTGCAAGAGTAGAACAAAGCAACCTGAAGTAGCAAATGTTCCCTCTTTGTTGCCTGAAACTGGGCAGCTCATAGGGTTGTGTGATGCTACAGGAAACTTATTTTACAGTTCTTGTGTTGTGGTTTTCACCCTTATGTGATTTTTTTTTTCTTGCTGTTCAGGCCAGTTTGTACCTTCTAGCAGGAAGTCAGAGTAGCATCTCGACTGCATCTTCAAACAAGACTTTTGCAAGCTGATGCTCACAAGTGGCTCTGTTCAGAGGTTTGTTCTTGTGGAGAAGCAGGCAGCTCCTCCTGGTTGCTTCTGAAAGCATCTCTTCACTGCACTTTCCATCTGCACTGGCTTCTGTTTTAACCACTAAGGTCAAGTCTGTGTGGTTTTCCCACTCTGCCTGTTGCATTAGTGGCACTCTGAAAGTGAGACTTGCACTGCATGGGAAGTGTTTGGTGAATTTTTAAATACCATTATTGATTTCACATTAATTTTCTTTATGAACCAGAGAAAGCTCTTATGCGAGGGTATAACAGCCAAGAAATATTTGACAAGTTGTTTAAAATCTATTGCCTGGAAGAAGCCTGATAGATCAATTAATTTATTTCCCTGCTATTTCAGTATATCCTTTAAACATATTTTCACTGATTGTTATTACCCATCCTGAAGTATACAGCACAAAAGCAATCATATATCACCTGCAGCAGAGGTGGCTACCTCCTGGATCTCTGCCACAAGAGATATGGATATTTTGCCCAAAGCTGGTTTTTCACTTGCCTTCAATGAAACATGATTAGAACATAATGATTTTTCCTCTGCACCAGTCCACCAGTCCACAGCAATTCTATGGCTTCTTTAGGGCATCAGACCTGTAAAAAGGGCAGATTCTTTTATATATGCAAACTCCTCTACCTGTTACATCAGTTTATTTCACATTCCAGCAGTGTTCTTTTGGATACAGATTATTGATTGCTCTCTAGTGAATAACTTTTTAGTCATTCTTTGGCCTCAGAAAATTACCTTTGAATGTTTTATGCAAGAGTATTCATTATGAACAATTAATGTACTGAAAATGTCAGCACCTCAAGAAGGCATTTTATAAAAGATGAGTAAATTTATGGTAATGCATCATTCAAACTTCCTGCACTTTTCATTCTTTTAAAATTTATGTCTTACATTGTAGTTCAATAGCTTGTAACAATTTGATGACCTGAACGGAATAATGTCAAAAATGTCTGTGTATTTTAGAAAAATTTTAGAAATTAAGATTTTTCTTTTTGCTACTGCTATTTTTAGGTATGTCACAGCTTTACAGCAATTCAAAGTATTGACTTTGCAACAGCTCTTCACATGCTTTTTAATCAGAAGTGAAAAAAATTGGTTCAGAGGAAGATTCAGTCTACATAGAGACATTCATAGAAAGTGAGGAAAGTCTTATGTATCAACTGGAGGGTGGAAGGACTCCTTGTACCCATCTATATTGATATTTGTTGAAAACCCTGATTTTAAACCTCCCAAACTTTTCCCTTTGACATGTGGAAAGATCTCAGATTGTTTCACTTAATTTAGTAAGCTTTAAGCCTTGAAAATGATGCATGTTTCACACCACTGTCCAAATGCTCTAAAAAAGTATTGTAAAGGTACTGCCAGCTAATTACTCAAATTTTAATTTTTTTAAAATTTTAATTTTTTTTTTTATTTTATTTTAATCTAATTTCCAGTACCATTTGGAGTAACAGTCTCAGTGCACTGGTTTGCAGTGCTGGGAGGGAGAGGTCACTGCAGGTGATGAGCTGCAGTCACAGGCAGCACATGCCCCTCTCTTGAGTCACAGCACCACGCCTAGGAGAGCTCGAGCAGAGCAGCTCAGGGGTTGGTTCCTCCTCGGCAAGAACAAAGCTCCCCCCAAAACCAAAAGAACATTCAGCTCTGAGCTTTGCAAGTATCAGCTTCCTGCTCTGATTTACACAGTCACTCTTCTAGGTCACGGTGCCTGCGCCATCTTTGTACCTTTGTGAGGGGACAGGTATAAGAAGCCTCGAGTTTATGAAAGAAAGGTTTGGTTTTTGAGCTTTACTCATCTTTTAGCTGACAGAGGTAATTGCTAAGTTTAATACTGAGTCAGTACTGAACTACTTTGGATTTTAGACAAAAGTCATCAGTTGCAGAAAGATTAGGAATAAATACAATGCCAGATGACTCTCACTCATACAATACAATAAGGGAAAAATTGTTGGAATAGGGTCTGCATTTCAATTCAATTACACTTGGCAGCTCAATTAGAATTGCTCACTATAATACAGATATTTCCTCTGTCAGTGTACTGTAGTAATGGATATTCTTCCCTTTTTATCTCACATATGAGTGATGAACAGGATGTTTCTAATTAAAACCAACGCCAAACATTCCATTCCCCAATCTTCACCTTTTTATGTTCCTTCACTGACTGCTCTTCCACACCTCCAAAAATTGACTCATAGATTGGACGGCCACCTCCTTTCTCCACACCTCACAGGCTGAGTATGGAATCCCTGCACACACACAGCCCAACAGAGCGTGGTGCAACAGAACCAGTCACCTCTCAAGATGCTCACGCAGGCTGTGGAAATCCTGGGATTGTGAGAGCTGGACCTCCCTCTTCCACCCAAACGTGTTCAGAGCTATGCAAAATTCCAGCACTGAGCAGCCACAGCCCAGTACTGCCCAACACTGACTACTGCACCCAATGTCATGTTGGAACAGACCATAGAGAGAGAGAAAATTAGATTTGATGTTTTTCCTTCTCCTCAGTTGGTTTCTGCCTCCCTAAAAAAAAAAAAATTAAAATGCCTGACTGCATTTTTGAACAACTATTAATTACTCCATACCCAAAGTGGTTCACAGAAAAAATGCCATCTACACAGATGTAAATCTGAAAAAACCCAACTTGTATCAAAATATACCTGGCTTTGCCAAGCAGCTTACAAGACAAAGTCAACCATTTAATCACACACAATAATAAGATGACCAGTTTGATAAAAAAAAAAAAAAAACAAACAAGGATCAGCTATTAAGAAATGAAGATTACAAAGCAAACAATAAAGGTTAAATATTTATAAATTTCTGGAGTAACAGCTTCTCTACTGATGTTGAACATGAACTTAGAATGACAGCCAGTAACCTGTTTCCATAAAACAACATAGAGACATCACTTCCCTTTATTCAACTCCTAAAAGGAAAATTCTCTAGAATATTACACTAGCCTTACTCAACTTTTCCTTCTCATCTTAGCTGAGACTTGAAAAAACACAATAATCTAGATTTCCCATTTTTGTTTTCTGATTTGCTGTGTAAAAACCATAAAAAACTTAAGCAACAAGATTTAAGACTCAGGAACTCAGTGACTTAGTAAATCTGAGTTTGTAGTACTGGACACAGCCAAGTGGAGGAAAACCAGTTTTATTTATCATATTTAAATCAGTTGTTCTGTAAGCTGCCCTTACAGTGAATGTGCATTTACATACGCTATATAAATTTTGTTAAGGCCTAGATCACACTCAAGCTCATCACCAAGAGTTGGTGGAGAGGATTTTAGAGTGCCATTGATCTCATTTATAAACACATGCCTTTGAATGGATGATCTATTCTCTGCATCTGCTTATCAGCATAAAATAAGATAATGATAAGAACCTGACACATTAGGTATTCACCACGGAAACAAGGGTCTTTAGGGAATCAAAAAGATCACAACTAAGGCTTTGGTGAGATAAAGATGGGATAGGGAAACCTTCCTGATCTGGAATAACCTAAGATGACAACTGAGTAGACTCAAAAGGAGATACCTGCAGTGTGCTTCCCTTGAAATCTATTCTATTTTGTCAGTTATTCCTAGGAAAACACCTCCTATTGTTGATTAGCTGACACTGCTGAGGTGTAGGAATGTGTACATTGAAAATGGAGGATAAACAGAAGCAAATGTATCATCACCATGGGGATAACTGCACAAACCATGCAGCACTGGAGAAAGTCACCTATAGGTACTGGCCTGTAAGACATTTCTTGCCAATTTACCTGTCACATGCCCTCAGCAGCAGAAGTCCAAAGCTCCTTGAAGGCAACAACAAACATCACCACCACGTGGCAACAGAGAGAAATTAACTGCTTAAAACAATTACATAGGTTAAAGTCTCTATTCTCTGTGTGCTCCTGAGTTGGTGATCCCTGAAGTAGGTGCTGCCTCCTGCCGGGATGCACTGCTCAACCACAGAGCAGAACATGGGGCTCCAGCAGGAGCCCAGACAGCTCCTACAGCACCACAGCCATGGCTGAGAGCATTCCAATAAAACAGATCCAGTTAGGAATGACTTTCACAGGCCCAGGAAATACTATAGGCATGCTTCCAGGATCACAGTGAGCCAAGCTGTCTGTAAGCTTCCTTCATCGAAGGGCCATCTTTTCCCACCCTTTTCTGCACTACCATTGCACATGTCTGTAAAACAGCTGTGCCTTAGCTGGATTAGTTTGCAGTCATTTTACCTCCCCGACCTGCCTAACTGTGCTGCTGCAGAAATGCTGGTTGACAGAACAGGGTACAGAGCAGGGGCAGCAAAAATGTGACTATAAAGATCAGGACTGCTTCTTCAGGGCAACAGCAATTTGGACTCCAACCGCAAAACACTCTTTGGGCCATCCAAAAATGCTTTTTAATGAAATATCTCTTGGTCATAAGAATAATTAGACCTTACCACCACTTATCAGATAGGGCACAACCAAGAGGTCCACCTGAGGCAGCAAGTTAGAGAAAAAGGACCTAATTTCCTCTCTTCTACCTGCTCCAACTAGAGGAGCAAGCTGGCAAGACATATGTACACAATATGCTACACACTTTTTTTTTCCTGGGCAGGTCCAATCTTTCTATACTGAAAGAACTCCTATGGTAGAAAAGGATACAGCTTTGGAGCAGGACATTCAAAAGGGCATCTGTCTACCAGGCAGCAAAGTGAAAAAGTGTAATCTCTCTCTTTTTACCATGAAGAACTTGTTCCCACCAGTTAACAACAACAGTTGCTGTTGGGGTTAAAACTGTCAGTACCAATAAAACCCACACCCAGCTGCTCTCCAGATTTGAAGTGAAGGCAGCTGTATTCACGTGCTGATGCTGAGACCGCTTTTGTCTTCCTGCCTTCGGGACTGAAAGCAGCATCCATTCCCACTGCTGACCCCTTTCTCTATGGAGATACCAAATCCCATTTAAGCACCCCACCTCTGGATGCTCTACAATGCTGCCAACTGTTTGACACATTGAAAATGAAGACTGGGACTCCTCAAACTCATTTTGTATTTAGCTGTTCCTAACAAAGGTGAAGCAAAGTGTCCCCAGCTGCTTCTTCCCCTCTAGGCCTGTGATAGACTAGCTTCAGGGAACTTCAGGACTTTGTAAAAATGAGGAGCTCAGAATCCCACTGAGATATTTCTAGGGAAGAACCACCCCCTAAACCAGCAAAAAATTTCATAAAGAAGCCATTATTTTCCTTTCCTATGTCTAAATCTCGAGCCAGGCCCTCATATTACTCCAGCCTCCTGGTATTAAATGATTGATTTTTCCAGTTGGGAGTATTGGATGTACTTCTTGTAAACACTTCTCATTTGGGACCTGGCTCAATTCATTATGTTGAAAGATCTCTTCAGGCTGCATCCTCTCCAAGGCAATATAAACACCCACACCAGCCTTATTTGGGGGGTAGAAAACCCCAGCTCTAAAGACAGAACTCATCATATGGACACACTGCTGATGCAATGTGCAAAACACAAGTAGGCTCCAAGGAATAAAAACTGAGTGAAGCCCATACTTGATCTCTGTACATGCATGTCTGAAAACGAACAGTGATAAGGAAACTTTGAGTGAATGAGACCCACCAAGTCAAAATAATACTCATCACCCATAAAATTATGTTATTTATCCCAAATATATTTTAACTAATTTTAAAAATCAAGCCTTGTATCAGTTCAGACTATCTGAAGCACCTCAACTCAGTATAATCCAGAGGAGCAAGCTTGGGGGTTTCATTGGGTACTGTCAGGAAAAATGGGCTGAAAATATAGTATGGATACTTGAAACAGCTCTATACTCCCACTCCCTCTCCCTCCTGGAACATACTCCCAAAAAAATCCAGAAGGCAGCTGTGTAGATATTTATCTAGCTATGAAATTTCTACCAAGACAGCTAATAATGCTTTAAAACTCAGGCACAATCCCTCCAGGATTTTTAGAAGTTACTTTTATTTAAAAAAAAATAAATAATGAGAACTGAAGTACCACTCATGTTTCCAGAGAGCTTTTGTTAGGGCAGAATTAGAATTAACATGTTAGATAAACATGTTGCAACAGTCATGTGAGCTTATAGGAAACAACACACATTCCCCACCCTGAGGTCTTTATTTTTAGTGCAGAAACCAGGTTGATATAGCAACAGAAGACATCCCAGCCACAGACATTCACCCAGAAGGCACCCCAGGAAGGTCAGCTAACATCAAGCTGGATTTCAGGAGACATGGATTCCAGGTAAAAGCAGGAGAGATTTAAGAGTCTTTTTCTGCAAGAGTGGGAAGATTCTAGATGCAAGAAATAGGTTGTAAAGCACAATTAAGAGGAACTGAGGGTCAGAGACATTGCAACAAAATGACATTGGAACTTTTGAGCTGCACGGCAAGCATGTTTAACCAGTTCTAGGTATCGTTAGCTATTTCTGAAAAGCCCACATCTCCCAATCTTGGGAAAAACATCCCTCTAAGTTTAAAGAGCTACAAGTCAGAAATTCACACTGGGACAGTCCCAAACCTTCAATGCAGTATTTTTAGTCCGGGGACATATTAGCAGCATATGAGATAGTTCAAAATAATAGACAAAATTGTTATCCTTCTGAAAGCAGTAACATGACACCATGGAGAAAGCTTTAGGTAAGGACTCCTCTACCCTGGGTTCTGTTCATAGGCCTCTTAATGCTCTTGGACAAGTCATTTCAGCCCTTTCTGCTTCACTTTTATCCATACAGAGAGGGAGAGACATGTGGCTCCTTTGCAAAACCACTTGAATCGATTAAAAAGTACAATTAAAAAAAAAAGACTCCTTGTATTTCTTGTTCAAATCCACAAGCTGTAGGTAAAGGCTCTGTGGTGGGTTTTGTATAATTAACTATAACCATGCTCTCAAAACATTTCTTGTTCTCTCACAAATATTAGGAAGCAAAAGCTAGGGAGAATACTGTCCATTTGTTACTTAACTAATAGCCATCAATTCAGTTGGGGGGGTTGTTGGGGTTTTTTTCAATTTTCAAAATTTTTGTTTCTGAATAATTTTGAAGTAGTGCTTTAGGCCATAATATACATGTTGAAGGCTGTCTTGACTTACATTTTTGAACCTCTTAGAAGTAATTCACAGATCACAGATTCATTGACATGTGTTGTCCTAGATTTGTTTTGATCAACTCTTACAGCAATATCCACATCTTCAGGGTAAGGATGGGTCATGACAACTTAAATGAATCTGTCCCACACTCAAAGCATTTCTAATAGGCTCTAAAGCAAGGCTTTTCAGGTTGCTAGTAGACATATATATTAGATAGAATAAAATAGTGGGGATTCCTGCAGCTCACCCTGGCCTCAATCAGCCTTGTCTTACCACTTTGCACTGTCCCACAGTAATTTCCCAATCCTCCTTATTCTGTGACCCCACCACCTCTAATCTCACAGCAATACTCTGAGATTATAGAAAAGAAACACTGATTCACTATCTTGATATTTAAGTTGTTTTAATTTTCTTCACTTTAGAGAAAGTCAGCCGACTCAAAGTGGCTCTTCTGTCTCTGCACATCACCCTCACAAACGGGAATCCCCTTCATGACAACTTGCACTAGATCTCTCTGTGAAGCTGCCTCATCTCTAACTATTCTATGCTAACACATAATTAACAAGTTAGTGTTATCACTAAGCACTCTGTGGCATCTCTTCCTTCATGCAGGAAGGAAGGTGATCTCTTCAAAGCAGCAGCCAACTCTTCAAGAAACAGAGAACCAGTTATCATTAACATTTAAATACACACTCATTTGAAGTTCAGTGCAGCTCAGAAGATGGTCTGAATATGATGAGCTAGCACTTGACAACTCTGTCCAAATTGCTTATGCTATAAATGCTCCAAGCAAGCTCTTCACCCAGGTCTTGCACCTTTCTGTTCATAATGTGAGGCTGTTCCAGGGTCACCAAAAGGTGATTTGTGGCCAACATAACCAGCCCAGCAAGCATTTCTATTGTTGACAATTATGCAAAAAGATCACTGTACAGTTTAGCTCGACTTCCCATTCCCTCTCTTCCCAATTTAAATAAAGAAAAAGCTGTCTTGACAAAGGCAAAATTATCTTGCCAGTATAAATCACACCCACATTCAGGAATGGCTTATTAGCACATCATGCAGGATGGCTTAAAGCACCTCCACAGTGGTCAACACAATGAAGCCCAAATTATTAATTTGGGCTTTCAGCGCCATTTCCGTCACAGAATGGTGTTTTCCTTCTCAGAGGCTTTACAGCAGCACGGGAGACACAGGATGGCTAAGTAGAGCATTTTAAAGACTGACAAACAAACCTGAAATTACAGCCAAGTCCCAGACAGGATACATTTAACAGCTATGAGAAGAGATACAGAGATTTAGTCAATAATGTTTTGATGAGTTTTCAGGCTCTCTACTGTTTGGCCTTCTAAAGTACAGCCAAGAATGTCAGACAAGAGCACTGTAAGTATTTCTTTACTCCATGCCTTGTAAGCAAACACTGAATACTTACAGGAATCACTTTTTCTGCACCAGTAATTTATTGAGTCACTGAATCAAGTCTGTATAATTCAGCATGAGGTTTTTATTGTATCAACTCAGAGAATCTATCCCAAACTTCTGCATAACTTGTATAGATTGCCCTCAATGTATTTTGGTTTTCAGTGAGAGTACACCTTGGACCTAAAGGAGCTAGTTACAGAAAGTGTTTTTGTAGGCCAAGAGACCATTCAGTTTCAAACTAGTGCAAGACTCCTTAAGGAATTTTAGAGTTTGCTTCAATTAAATAAAGTTTTATTCTAGTATCAGAACCTATAGATTCTTGAAGGCTCTATGTGAAAATCAGCTTGTCATCCATGCTTGAACAAGCTTTCAAAGATTCAGAGTACTAAAAAATTGGAGTATACCTACATTGAGCAATTTCAGTTAACCTTGTGACACCAAGAATTCATTTGCTTGGTGAAGAGAGCACAACTAGAACAGCTGAACAAAAATGGATTCAATCAGTTGAAATACTCCAGTTTAAAGATCAGAAGTTTCTAGTGAGGGGAAAAGATCCCTCACTAGACACAGTAAGTTCAGCACAATACCTGGGTATGATTATTCTTCCCATTCAGGAGTTAAAGCAGATTTTCACAATGCTACTACCAAAAATAAAAATACTTTTATAATATTTACATGTAATTATGTAGCTCTACAGAATGTTCAGTACAGTAGCCTAGTAATCACTATGACAGAAACTGGTCCCAAACAGACTGATGTTTATATTCTTTTTCCTTCTCACAGGAGCTTAGCTTCATTATCTCTTCCCCTAATATCAGGGAAGTTGGCAAGAATTATTTCTCTTGGACATGGAAAAACATCCTCTACTGTTTGTCCAGGCATTCTTTAGGGCAACAAAATGTTAAGTCTAAAAAGTGCTCCTTAACAACTACTGAGACTTCTCACACATTTATATTTGGTCTAATGTGAACTGAGAATTAGAATTTCACTGTCATTTCCTTTGGAATCACAAGTGTAAGTGTTTTTAAAGCTTTTTTCTTTTTAAAAGCTGTCATTTCCTTTAGCTATATTATACCTTCATTTGTCAGCTTGAAACAAGCTCCTACCTAATGTGTTTTTAATTACCATCATTTATTTACATTTCATACCAGATAACACACTCTTGCTTTTCAGGCATAGACAAGGGCCCTGGTTCCAGAAGCTCCCAGAGCTCGGTTCAAGTAGGACTCCACACAAACCCACCTTCACAACATTAGAAGCAGATTCCTGAGCAACCCCACAAAGAGATGATCTCTTCCTTACTGCCCGGGTTATGCCATCCATTTTATTAAGTGACTCCTGAAAAGGAAAAAGACCACAGCTAGCTTCGTTTACTTATTTTCCCTGCTCTGAGGCCATCAGCTGAGCACCAACACAAAAAATATAATAAAGGAGGAAAAGCCTCACACACTTGTCTGAAGCCCAAACTAAAGAGCGTTATCGTTGTATTAGCAAAAAGGCAGCACAAACAAGAGTGGGCACGCCGGCCAAGGAATATACACAAATCCAGAGGGGAAAAATGGTTAACAAGCAGCCAGGAAGCCGAGACGAGCCGGCACCCACAGCACGGCTAATCCCAGCCCAGGCAGGGTTACCAAGGCGCACGGCACCACAACAAGGCACCGTCGCCAGACGCCCGCCTTCTCTCCTTCATCACACACGGCCTGAGCGGAGCCTGCCGGACCCCTCCGCTGCCCGTGTGCTGCCGGCGGCTTCCGGGCTGCCCCGGGCCCGGCTCCCGCGCCGGTTCCTCACGGGCGCCGCCGCTACCACCACAGCCGGGTCCGGGCGCCGCCATTGCCGCCCCATACGCGCGGCCCCGGCCTTTTATAGGCACCGCGCCGCCCCACCCCGCGCCGTGCCGCCCGCCCGCCCCTCCCCAACCCGCGCACCGATAGTACGGCAGCGCCCATTGGCCGCGCCGGCGCCGGCCGTTTGTGTGGGGCGCGCCGATTGGCGGAGCACGGCCGCCCAACGGCCGCCCGCTCGCGAGCGCGTCCCTGGCGGTGTCAATGGCTCCTCCTGCCACGGAGCAGCGACGGGCCTGAGCCGGGCAGGACCGCGGGATCGCCGGGGGCCGGGACGGGGGGGGCGCGGCGCCATCGTCCCCCACAGCAGCGCTGAGAGAGC
>WBNP01003409.1:239794-324733 GCA_013401095.1 Passerina amoena | reverse complement strand
GGGGGAGAGCGCCCGGGGGGCTGCGGGGCGGGGGGAGGCGATGGTGTCGGGCCACTCGCGGCGGCACCTTCCCCGAAATGGTGTCCGGGGGCGGCGGCCCCGGGTCTGGCCGAGGCTCCGCGGGGCCGGGCCCGCTGCGCCGCGCCTGCTGCGCAGTTCGGGCTCCGGCTCCAGCGCCGGCGGGGGGGGCACGGCCCATCGGCCATTGATCCCCCCCGACCACGCCGCCCCCGAGCGGAGCTGGGGCTCGGGCCGCCCGCAGCCCGGCCCTGCCCGGCCGGGGCCTAGCGAGAAAATGTTGACAATTGGGAGCTAGTGGGGGAAAGCACCATTGTGTGAGGGCATGAGGAAGCGGCGAGGTGGGATTCGCCCCTCATGGAGCCCGGAGCGGGGTGCGGGGGAGCTCGGGGGTGGCGGCCCCTCGGGCCTGTCGCTGTCGCCCCAGTGGTGGCTCTGGGGGTGCCGCTGTGGCTATGCTCCGAATGTGCAGGGCTGCTGGTGGCTGGGCGAATGCAATGCCTGACAGGTAATGCATAAAGGGGTGATGGGGGTGGGATTGGAGGAGACATTTTGCATGTCTTATCTGGTGGATTGGATTTTAATTTTTTATGCATTACCTGTCACAACTCCGGCATGATAAAGAAGACTGATCCGTGGTGCGGTCTTAGGTGTACAAATGCCTTTTTAAAATTAAAAAAAAAAAAAGATTCATTGTCAGCTGAATGTCTTTTGTTTGAATATCTAGGATATCGCATTGAGAACAAGGTGTTTTAACTACGGAGATGCGTCGCGATAAATATTTTAGTGCATTTGATGCAATCAGAACATTTTAAGTAAATGAAGTAAAGAAAATTTAATCTGAGGAAGTATTTTTAATTCTCCATTCCTCTCCCTCCCCTCCCTCCCCTTCCTTCCCCCGCCCCCCCTCGCACACATTGGTCAGAGCAAAGAATGTTACCCAGACCAGATTGCTGTGTATATAACCAGAGGATGTGATGTCTTATGCCCAATTATGGGTCTTGTGTAAACCTTCCAAAATCTTCAGTAATTATATGATTAAAATGACTTCTCTGGTATACTGACATTGAAAAAAAACAACAACACAGAAAATAAAGCAAAACAACAACAAAAAAAGAGAACTTCCTCTCAAAGACGTGCACTGAAGGTTTTCATCATCGACCTTCCATATGCAGAATATAGGCATTTTTTCAACCCCATGGCTTACTTTGCCTTTTAAACAGATGAAAATACAACCTACAAAAGGCATCCAGAATGATGTGCTTATGGATTAAATGCAGTGATTATTCAGTTTTACGTTGGACTGTCACTGTTCATATGTTACTAATTTGCTAAAGATACAGGCAGAAACTTTCTCCATTAAAATGTGAGGCTGCAGTGTATTTGTATTACTCTGACATTTCTGGAATTCTGGACTCACCTATTTTTTTTTTTTTTCTTTCACATTGTTCTTCTGGTTCACATGGTTGACCACTCAGGGGTGATGAAATTATAACAAAATCAAATTCCATGGTTTGTGGAAATTACTGTTCCATGTGGATCACTGCTAGCTTTTTCCTTGCATTTTTGAAGGTCAGTTCTGCTAGGTCTCACTTGCCCAAAAATGTATCAACAGCACTAAGGTTTTTTTGTCATTAGTGTTCCCTCTGCATTTGGGGGTGTCTCTAGTGCAGTTTCTGTTCTGTCTCAGGATTTGCAAGGTCTGATCCACTATATCTGGAAGGTAATTTCAGTTTTTCCTCTGACTTTGATGGCTTTGTGCAGGGCTATTGCAGTAAAGGCTGATGAATAATGCTACTAAATTAAAAGCCAATATGCTGGGGTTAGACTATACCATGCAAATCAGTGTTGACTTTTTTCACCTTTATTCCCAAGCAATGTAGGTCATCCTAAAAAAGGCTGTATAAAAGAATGAGTATAAGTTATTAGGAAAGGGTTTCTACTGAACTCAGATTTAAATTTGTTAAAAAAAACCCTCTTACTGGATACTGTGAGTGCAGCTGTGACTGAACAAAAATTATTTTTTGTTACTGTTAATTTCTTTCCTCCTTCATATTACAGCTGTGTGCTTGTAGGCACAGATATCATGGGACAGAGTTGATAATACAGCTCACAGTTAATCTTTGGAACTTCTTGTTTCATATCATTAAATTGCTTAGTAAAACATGTACTAGGTCTTGAGCTTTATTTATTATTTAATGCTGCGTAAGTAGACAGTGTTTTACAACTGAGTAACAGCTGTTACATGTTCACTGCTGGGTAAAAATCAAGTTATGATGCCTATTGTTAATAAATAGACCACTGAGAAAAAATACTTTTCTAAAAATCCTTCCTCAAAGGCTCCTTATAAGAATTTAAAAATCATACAAAGCTGTTCTTTATACTGATTTTCATTTTATGTTGTAGTAGGAACAAATCTAATGAATATATAACCATGCTGTCTATAATATGCATTGATGAACAATACCTGTGTTCTGATTAGTGGGGAAGGGAGATCATAAATGATTGCAGATAAAATTGTTTTCTCCCCCAGACTCACTGTGTTGTTCAGCCAAGATACGATGTCATCAGGATACACTTCCCAAGATGTTTTGCCTTATGCTCTGCTGTTCACACCTCCCTCCATCTAAGTTAGCCACTCTGGCTACACCATGCCAGTTCTGTTCTGCCTTCTCCCTCCTGATGTCTCCCCAGTCACCAATGGGGTTACCAGTGGTTTATTCAGTGGTTTTGCAATTCTGCGTGAATGATATAGAATAGATGTGCCCTTTCCTTTTCTTTAGGACAAAGGTCTACCCAAAAGGAAATCTGGACTCAGTAATGTTTATGATTAAATATTCCCATGTTTGCTTATAGTGCTGGTTTGTTGTTTTTTTTTTTTTTGATTGCATAGGTTGGCTAGTTTTGCTAGGAAGAAGACAAGGTTATACACTTATTTTAAAAGACCAAAAGATCTTGTCCAGAATGCAGCTGAAATTGTCAACCTCAGAGCTATCGTATGAATATTTTTTTCTTGTTTCTGTTCTTCTCAAAATAATAACTCCATTAGTGCATATGTGCCTGTGTAAAACCAGCACATCATTGGCTGTGGTACTAATGAGGTTCTGAGCTGCATGTCCAGAATTAAGTGCTCTTAGGCTCGGCTCCTGTGTGCTGATAAGTCCCCAGCTGCATCTGCCACGGTGCTGCTGTTCCCTGCCGCCGGTGTCCATGTGACGAGGCAGGAGCTGGCTCCGAGCTGCCTGCACCAAATGCTAACTGCCTTTTTTTTTTCCCAGGTTGATTTTTGGCACGAGTGCTGCTACAAGGGAAGGGATAACACTGAATGCCTGTGGGTGTGGTGGGACTGTGGCAGCTCCATTTTAGATTGGGTTAAGCTGGGTCAATACTTTTGGAGCTGAGGCACATTTAATACATGCGTGCTGTAAACCTACCTTGCAAGTTTGCTTCCCCTCCTAGCCCAAATCTGTTTTCCAGTGAAAATAAGATAGATACACCCATATAGTCTGTGTGTCACTCTGCAACTTCTGAACTTGTTAGCTCATTTAAACCAAAGTTGACAAAGGGGTGTGAAGTGAAGTTTTGTGGCTGAGCAGAGGACGAAGACAATGAGGGAAAAACATTTATAACTCACCCTCTTCTACCCATGCCAAGAAGCAGCAACCAGCTGGCCTGTCAGCACACAAGGTAATTGAATTAGTCATTTGTCTGTATAGGGGACACGAGGGCTTGACGGAGTGGGAAAAAGAGTGGGTCAGGCTGTGTAAAACAAACATGTAGAAACTAAACTCCAGTAGAGTTCTTGCTCATAATGTTTGAATTTTGTAATGTTGAGATAATTATCTTAGGAAAGGTAAGGAGTCTTTATTTGGCTCTGTTTCAAGTGTGAAAGCATGTGCATTATTATATATGATTTTTATTTTTTTATCATGTGCTAAAGGCTTATTTGGTGAGTGCAGGGCAGTAACAGTAGCTGAATTAAATTATTCTTATTCTGAAGCAAGTGCACAGACTTGCATCAAAGCACCTAAATGGGTTTCAGTTTTTGTAGGGTCATCCCTTAAGGCAAGAAGTCAAGTCAGACATCAGTTGCTCCACATGGAAAGAAATCTAGTTAAGGCTTTTCTCTTATTTCTTGAAAATGAGTCATGGGCTGGGAAAAGATATGAAAATAAAATTCTTGTTTTTGCAATGAAAAGTTTATAAAGTCTACCTTACCGATAAAAGTTTAGAGTCTATAAATTGGTTCTTCAAGTAAAATTTCTGTTTCCCAAAGCCTCATTCTGCATTAGAAGTACAAAGGAGTATCCATGTACCTTTGTCGTCCTTCATATAGGACAAGTGCCTAAACCTATGCTAAAGCTTTCTATTTCAATTGGAGAGATCAAAATCAAGTGCATTTGTTCTTGGCATACACGATAGTGTTCATTGCCTATAGTTTGGTATATTTTAGTCAGTCATAAGACTATTAACATCAGTTATAGTTTCCCAGAAATACCAAATCTCTTTTTACTTTCTATGTGACAAAAACTTGGAGCCCAGTGGTTTAAGAGATAATGAAGCCTCCTCCATGGGTCTATTTTATATCTTTGTGCTTTGGGGGAAGGTTATGCTCTGTGCCCCCCTCCTTGCTGTGGTGCTTCCTGGGACAATCACAGCTACAGAGTAGACCAAAGCTGTGCAGTGTATGTCAGGCTTTTACTGCAGGTGTGCAGGCATGAAGCATCTCATTTGTTGAGCATAAATAAGCATTCTATGCACTGGATATGAGGCTTTGATGTATATGCATGGAAGTGGAGCCCTAGGAAGGCTCTGTCAGGCCAGCAGCTGCCTGGGAAGGTCAGGCTGGCAGCCTGCTTTCATGGCAGCTCCCTCGGCAGCGTGGTGAGCCCGGTGTGCCTCTCCAGTGCTGAATGTGCAGAGCCACTGCTGGGCTGGGTGTTTGCTCAGCACACTGAGCACACACACACAGAGGTGGCGTCCCAGGGGCTGCCACTGTGGCCAGGACAACTCTTTGGCCCACACTCTCCTCTGGGTCCCTGGGTAATTGGAAGGAGGATGCACCAGGTGCGTTGTTAACGTGCATCACCTGTGGCAACACTTAAACTTCCTCTTGCACGCCTTGCCTGTAAACTTTTTGGTCTGCTAGGAAGAGGAGGTAGTGTGCTTCTGTAAGGTTTCTAAGTTGCATTGCTTAGTGATTAAAGGTATTTAGTCTTAGATACTACAACAGATACAATAGGAAAATTAACCCAGAGCTGCACAACATATGGATAAAAAAAAAAAGCAGAGGTGAACTGACTGAACTAACAGGAATTGAGAAAATGGAAGGTTTGTCAGTTGAATTTGTTATTGCTTAATCTTTTCACAGTTTCAGATTATTAGGTATTTCTTTCTGTTTCTTACTTGTGTGATGTTTCTGCGTTCAGCACTTGGATTGGAAGGGGAGTAAAACTTGGTGGTTCTTGCTCATGATACTAAGCTGTAGTGTCTGAATATAATCTAGGCTTTTAGTCTGAGTCCTTCAGTTCTTGTGAAATGGGGGCTAGGGAGGGGGGAGGGAAAGAAAGCAAATTAAAGCACACAGTGAAATTACAGAGTATCAAAATTCTGCTTTTGTATTATATTATTGCTTTTAAATTTTTGTAGAAGAAAAGAGGGAGTTCTAGATGTGGGTTCCTAAGTAAAGAAGATGCTCTAGAGGCATCTTCTGTTATGTGCCTTGTACTTCCTGTTAGAAAGCTTAATTAACTTTTCTTGAGGTGATTAAAATCTATGAAGCTGGAATCCTTCATAAAAGATAGCTTGAATAGTAGTTATTGTGGTTCCTCTCAATAACAGTTTTCCTGATTATAAAAATCAGGAAATTCCCTGTTCTTAAAATTATTATTCATTTGTGGGTAGAAGCTGGGCTAAACAGGCAATGAACACATATAAAGCCTGGAGTTCTTTCAGTAGGCTATTGGGGACTATTTTTTGTGTTCTCCTCTGAGACACTTCCTTTTCTTGCATTTTTCCAAGAGAGCTAAGTAATTGTGGAGCCTGTTGGTTAGAGAAGGAGGTTGTCCTGGTTCTCCTGCTTCTAACTTCATGCTCAGCCTTTGCCTTGCTTTGACACCCTTAGCTCCCTGAACCCATATCACCACAGAAACCAAGCCTCCAAAACACTGGGAGTAGTTCCCTGCTGCTTTAGCTGTTGGAGCTCTCTAGCTGGAGGGTTGGGTGAGTAAGAAACTGCCCATCAGTGGGACTGTGGCCCTTGTCCTTGCAGGTCACCCCTAGATCAGCTTGGCTGTGGTGTGGGGTTGGAGCCTGCCCCAGTGCCTGGTGCCAGTGCTGCGTGTTTGAGAGGAGCTGTTGCAATGCTGCTGGGGCTCTGTGCTGTGGGACGTACAATAAAACCTTCTGTTCGTTGTAACAGAAACCTGCAGTTTCCATTCCGTTGCCAGGTTTGTCAGGTCCCTCTGATGTCTTATATGTGAGAGTTCAGGCACTGCTTTGTTCTGGGAGCTCAAACTGCTGCATAGTTGAGCTCTGCCTGGAAACCTTGTCACTCAGGCTCCTAGGTTTGTTTCTGTTGAGCGCTGTACCTTGACTCTATGTAGGTTGCTCCACAGAAGCCTGTGTAGATACGCTTCCCATACATACCGGATATCTCTGGTATTCCAGTATCAAAATAATAGTAGTGTTTATCTTCTTGCACAACCAGTTCTGTGTTCCAAAAAACTGATTCAGCTGTACCATGTGAGTGCCAGTCTAGCACTGGTAAAGCCTATAGAGCTTTTCCTTACTTTTTCTGTGCTGATTGACTGCATTGAGCTTGGTAGGTACACACAGCAGAGAGAGATGAGCGCTCCTGAGAATGAGATTGGAAAACAAAAGCTTGGGTTTTGTCCTACTTTGAATTGCCACTACATGGCAACAAGGCCAAATCAACTGTACTTGACGTTCCTATACTTACTTGAAATAACCACTGTCCACACCAGCAGAAGAGCTGAATTTTCAGTCTCATGGTCATCATACTGTGTATATGGTTTTATACTGAAAGGTTGGTTAGCATTAATAGGTCATGTTACAGTAACTATTTCCTTTTGGTAATCCCAGTTTGTAGTATTTGAAAACAGCCTGTTTGCCTTAAGGGCTCTCATCTGTGGGTTCTCTTCTGTTGCTTGTTTTCAGCTTATGCATCCAGAAGCAAAGGTTCCAGGGTTTAGTGTCTTGCTTTCTGAATAGGGGTGAGTTGTAGCTCTACAGCAGGTCTACATTTCAAGCTATCTTTGTATTTGGACAGGTTATTGTAGGATGACAGGTTACCATATGTCAGCTGATCTGGGGTGTCTGATTCACAGTAATTGTTCATGTGTATGCTCTTAGCCTGTGGCAAATGGAAGGTAATTTGAGTTAGCTTGACCCTCTTTCATTATGCTCTTGCAAGGCACTCCCTTCTCCATGTGGATTGTTAGACCTGCTGAAGAGCCTTGGCTAAAACAATAATGCAGTTTCTGTCTCTCAGCTAGTTTGGCTATAGAACAGCAGGATGAGGAGTTCACCAACTTCCTGTATTGTTGTGGTTTTGAGACCATACCTTGCTGAAGAAATAAATCCTACAAAGATGCTATCCTGAAAACCAGTCAGATGTTACAATTGCCAGGTGTGTTTTTCTTTAACAGAACATACAAAGCTTTATTAGTGCATTTATAAACATATAAAACAAGTTGTTTATTTCACAGTATCTTGGTATACTTCTTTCTTGTTTTTGAAGCAGTACATTTTACCTTGATTTCTCTCAGATGATGCTTGGTAATTGAAATAATTCTCACACTGCAGTAACAATTTTCGATGTTCTCATTCAAAGCCTATTGAAATCCTGGCTAACTGAAAAATTCCCATTTGCTTCAAATGGCACTTAAATTTGATCTGAAATGACATGAAAGGTAAAACAATTGATTTTCTTTTTAGTGCCTAGTTCTTATTTGAAATTTGATTTTGCAACAGCAAATCCAGTCCAGTCTGGTTCATCAATAATTGTTAAAAATCTAAAATACTACTTAAGTGCTTATGGGAAAATATTTTTAGTAGTGTGATACTGCCACCCTCTCTTGCTGCCTTAGTGAATTCTTAAGGCTTCAGGGAAACTCAGAACTGTCTCTTGAATCTATTCCATTTCCTCTTCTTACACAGATTAATCTCTTTAGTTAATTACTGCATTACTGATCCTGTGTGTATATAAAGTATCCTCCTATTTTTTTCGTTCTTATTTGGTCAATAAATGTTTTTTCTAGGAGATAATTGGGTAAAATTTACAGTTCCCAAGCTTCTTGTACTTGGAAAAGTCAGAGGAAATGTGTAAATTTCTTCTTTAATTCTTTAAAAAATTCTTCTAAATTTGAGACATAAGCCTTGGTGCAGGCTTGTTACAGTCCTGTGAGAAATACATAGCTGGAAAGTTTATCAACATACCTTTAAAAAGTTAGGTTTGTCAATGTACCTTTACAAATAACATTATGCTGCAGAAGCATGGGACAACTTCAGATTTTAGTCGTTGTTTCTAAGAGCTGAGGACAAAACTGAATACTTTAAATAAGCCTTTCCTGACAATTGGGAAAGCAGGAGGCCAGAAGGGTGACCGAAATGCTGTTGGGTCATCAATGTAAATTGTGTGTAGTGGCTGCTCAAATTAATGTTTACTATTTCCTTCAGTTGTTGCTGTCTTGACGAAGGACCACAGCGCTTAGATGGTTGTTACATTAATCCTTGTCAAGATGTGATGCCTCGCCTTTCTCTGAAGTGGTAGGATCTGTGACCATGTCCTTGGACATTCATCCACAGTCTTTGAAGAGCAGTTATTCAAAATAAACCAGTTTACTCTGAAGTTTTGTTTGCTCTGTTTTGGCCTGTGTTGGCTGCAGCTGTCCAAGGTGAGACCATGGGTAGGGACAAGAGGTAGCTGAGCTCCATCTGTTATGACCTTGGAAGAGCAAAGGTCCAGGGCAATTGCCATGTATGAGAGCATGTAGTGGTTTTTCCATCACAGAAGAATCACTTTTCATGGAACCACGCGCTGGTTTGGGTTGGAAGAGACCTTAAAAATCACCTAATTTCAATTTCTAATTTCCCTCTTAAGATCCATTTGGAGCTTCCTCTGGTTCCATTTTTAAGTCTCCCTAAAGCTCTACAGTAATTGAGCCTCTAAGGTACGTACCTTGTATTGCTGTTGAGAGAACCTCCTTCAACACAGGAGTTGTTTGGCCAGCTAGGCATCAGTGGGAGGAGAGAGGATTAGTGCTTTGGGCTACTGTTGCTGTCAGGATGACTAGAAGAAGAATGGGTGTGATTGTGATAATGGGTGATACCAGAGCAACTTCAAATGGCCTTTGATAACAAGTTTAGAACCTTTCATATCTTGCCAAATATCTTCTCATTGATCAGCAGCTTGTGATCAATAATCTGCTGATACACTTGACAGTATCAGTATGGTTGTTAGTCATTGTCAAATTTTACCTTAGTTTGAAAGGTTTAAGTAACTGAAAAAGGCATATCCCAGTAGGTTCAGTGGGTGTCTGTCTAATGAAGATCAGTTCATCACAGTACTTGTCAATGTGATGTTGGATCTCCCATTTTGTCTAAATAACGCTTGAACATCTGAGCTTGTTAACTTTAAACAGGAAATAATGTTTACTAACAGCCCCATCCCCTCTAAAACTGATTTTTAAATGTCAGGAAAGAAGAGGAGGTGAAATTATTTTGATTTTTCAGTTACAGACAACCTAACTTTTAATATGTAAGTTTAAAGGAAAATGTATTGATCATAATGACGTTGAAATCTGTAAATTTGTAAAATTGTGGGGGAAAGAGAGACAACAGAAAATTAGTTTCAAGCAAATTTTTATTTTAAAATTTCAGTCTCAATATTATGTGGTGTTCCAGTTCAAGATCAGTTTTCATTAATTCATTTCAAAAAATCATTAATTTTTCAGCCTGTATTTTTCTGGATAGCTGTTTTTAGAAACTGAAGCTTTGAGTTTTCTCTCTGCTGTGGGTTGCTCATATGCTGATTAATACACTGGAAGTTAAAAGTAGATAGTGTGTGGAAAAAGCATGATTTTTAACTCCTCTTTCTCAAAGGCCTGCCAAACAATACCTGTTATCCATTGGTGCCGAGAGTGGATTCATTGCCATATTCTTGGGTAAATCCCAGCAGACTGAGTGCATCTCATTAATTTTTCATAGTTTTTCATTAATTTCAGTATCACAAGAGTGCAAGAAGCTGCCAGTATATTTTTGTGTGTAAGATCTAGAAATGTTGCACACTTGTGTGGCATCAAGAACGTTACCTGAATCCTAGTGAGTTGGGCACAGTGATTTTTCAGACTAAATTCACTTCAGTTGTTACTCTAATGTTTCTTTCCTATCAGCAGGGTTGGCCCTAAGCATTCCTCTGGGCTGCCACTATTACCAAACAGGTAGTCTGGTGAAGTGGTGCTGTAATGGCTGTGAAAGGCAGAAATTTTCAGCTCTTTATGTCACTTGCATGGTAGAAATAATTACCACTTTCATAATGAGCAAATTTTAAATAGTAAAACAGACAATTTCTTGTTCTTATTATCTTTATGATGTTTTTCTGCAGATGTAGTCAGTAAAATTATGTATATATACTGAGTATTAAACATTAACTAAGATTTATTTCTTGTAACATGTGTAGGGTCCTGTTGGCAGATAGATTATGTTTTGCAATGATATAAATGCTGTGTGCATTATGGTGGCTGGGGTAACTGCTTGAGCCTGGTTAAGATTTCCTTATGATTTCTGGGATATATTTTGTCTTTTCCCCACATTTAAAAGTACTACAGAAATGGCCATATACATTACAGAAAATGAATTTTAATTTGTCTAGCTTTTGAAATCTGTGTATGGTTTGAGAAAGGGCAAAGGCATCAGAAGAGCAGGGTTTAACAATGTGGTATCCTGCTTGAGTTTTTTTCCTCAGTTAAAAACAAAAATCAATATGCTCTTTTTTATTAAAACAGATAAGTGATATATTTCCTCCCAAGCCTTGACTCTTCCTCTCCTCTGTCAGGTATTTTTCACTATATATATGGAGACAATTCTTAAGTATCCCATTCTGCAAACCCAGCTGGCAAAAATCTCCACTGTAGTAGACTTAATGACCTTAAGAGTTTAAATTAAATAAGAATTTCTTTTAAGAGTGGATTTGTATGCATGTGTGCATATTTAATTTTTAAAGTGAGAGGACCAATTCAGTGGTTCTTTGTTTCCTCTTTTAGTGTTTCTAGTAACAGCCCTGCAGTGGGTGGAGTAAGACTAATGAGCAGTTTCTAGTCCAGAAGGTTCCTGACTTACTGATCTTTTCACAGAAATCCTTACTCTAGTATATGCTCAGAGTTTACTTGGGAAAGAGCTGTTCAAGCATTCAGTGATGTAAAAAGAATACTAATGCGTGCACTCAACTTTAATCCTTCCCTTCTGCCTGAAGGTCTTGTGTTGGAGTTGCAGTAAACACGGGGAAATATCTGTTATTCTGCCACTAGTGATTGCCTAGACTAATTTCAGTTACTGGTAAAGGATCCCCTTTGCTTTACTAATTTGGATATTTGTATTGCAGAGCTCGTGTGTCTTGCAGGCCTTCAGTGGTGTCTGTAGCTGTCATTGCACACCTGGGATGCTCTGATGGTACCATTGTTCTGACATCAGCAGTGGGAAACGAAAGCATGAGGAAATGGCATAGCTTGCCCAAAGTCACCAGGGAAGTCTGTAGGCACAGTTTCACTGATATTTTAAGCAGTGTGATTGCAAATGGCTACCAAAAGGGATTTTCTCAGTGATTTGCTTCTTCCTTCCTTTGTTTTAATGACTGTGTACCTGTACAATCACTCCCACTGTGTGTGGGAGCTGGTGGGAAAAGGTCTGCACCCTCCTTTCTGGCAGTATTATACACTTAAATTGCTTTATCTTTATCATGGAACCACATCTGTGGCAAAGCACACAATTGAACATGATGTCCTTGGATTCCTGTGGTTGGTACTCCAGTTGTGAACCACATGGTGTCTCTTAGTACAATACCTGTTTTCTTTCTGGACTTATGTTAGTGTTCATCTTGTCCCAGGCTAAAATCTGGATGGGTGTACTGGGAGTTGTTGCTCTCAGTTGCCCTTTGTCCTGTGCTCCCAGCTGATCCTTGTTCGAGACAGGGATCACTGAATGGCTCAGGATATGGCTGTGGTGGTTCTTTAATCTTTCAGGACACCGTATGAAGGTACAGGAGAGTTGCAGTTGGTTGGCTTAATTATGCTGGGCTGAAAACTGGAGCTGCTCTTGCAGTGCCACGTGAGCTGTATGGCCATCTGTCATTGGGGCACCAACTTACATTCTAAGGGGCAGCTGGCAGGGTTGAGGCTTGCTTTGCCTGGCAGACTTTTTTTTTTTCTTTATTTGCCAGTGTGTGTCAGTCAAAGCCCTAATTTGTGGGTAAGGCAGAGAGTAAGGCTTGTATTAACTGTTTGTGCAATTAACTTTAAAAAAATCCCAAGAGGAACAGTGGGCATTTCTGTGAGAATAAATAATGTTTTTATAACTTGCATTCTGTGTCCTTATAGATTCTTTTTTGTGCTTTTGAGATACAGCATTGTGACAATTTTGAAACCATAGGTGTGCCTGTGGGTGCACTGAACCATACGTATGGCACAAGAAAATGACACATTTGTACTAAAATGCAGTGTGACATTGTGAAAGCACAAATACCAAAGGGAGTGCATTGAGAGATGACCTACAGCTCATGTGGAAGGTTTAAACTCTGAGATTTTGCTTTGGTTCTTCAGGAACTTCAGCATAGGCTTCTGAGTAGGGATGTGGTAACTTGTAATGGTATTGATCACATTGGCACATTGCTGTGACAGAAAGAGAAAAAAACACTGGTAACATTTTATCTGAGGAAGACTATGTGAGTTTATAAAAGGTAATGGTTGGGAAAATAAGTAGTTGGAGAAAACACTGCAGTTGGCAGTCAAACAGTATATGGCTTTTAATTTGAAAAGCTTTGAATATTTTGATCAGGAAGGGAAGTACTGCTCCCTCTCTTTTTGTTCGGTGGTTGGCTCTTTTGTTTTTTCAAGACTAGGCATGAGTTAATAATTCAGTGGTTCTGGAAACTCTTAGCAAGTCCAGCATTGACATTGGCTTTACCTGCTGTAACTTGGTCATGCCTACAGCCCTCTGATGTGCTGGGGGGAGAAGCTAGGAAGCCACATAATTTAAATAGTGGATTCCTAGTACTCAGAGGTAATCTGGACTGCTACAGATAATGTTCTGCTCCAATTTGAACCTGCTACTGGCTGCCCTAAAAGGACCTTTATAAAGATGGTACCTGGCATATGGGTGCTTTATCCACTTCTGTCCACTTCTCCATCCATTGAGCCAGAGATTTTTAAAGGGAATATGTGCAACATGCATTGCTCTGGTATGAATGCATGGTTTGGTCTCAGAATCTGTCCCAGTGTTGATTGTGCCTTTCACAATCGTGTCTAGGAGTAAATGTTAGGGCTTCCAGGCTGTTAAGGTTGAAGTCTTATGAACGTGCAATAGAACGTGTCTGAGACATCCCCTCATTGCTACATGTAGCTCAGAGAACAGTCTGGAATTTAAATTTTCCTTATATCTCTCCTATTAAATTATGTTGTTTGCTAGAGGAAAGCAATTTTTTTTCTTGTACATGTGGAAACATTTGACTTTAATAATTGCTTCAGATTTGCAGGAAATTATATTTAGTTCTCTGTACTTTTCAAAGTTGATTTAAAAAATAAAGCTGTAATGACTTGGAATAAAATGTTACAACTGTCCAGAAAGGGCACTGACCAAGTATTGTACTCATTTGTACTGGCAAAATGAAGTTCAGTGACACTTTCACAATTACTTCCAGTGTAATTATTTCTTATAAGGAGCTTGACTGATTCTGTCTGTATTTTGAGATGTTCAAGTCCATGACTTAGTTGCCTTGCTTTTGATCTTTACTTGGGCACCGTGTTCCCCAGTAGGAACACATCAGAGACAACTTTATGTAGGGACCTCCTGTCTGAGCCTGTCCCATTGCAGGGGGGGCTCCTGCTGTTAGTAGTTTTTTAGTGGTTTTTTAACTTGTGTTTTAGTACACATGTGCCTCCAGTCTCCAGTGTCATTTGTGACTGAGTGGGGAGGAATGTGGTGATGGGACTTTGTCCCTCCTTTATAGCTCAAGTCTGTTTTATGCTGGGAAACCAGAAGTCTTCTGTGTTTACAGTGAGCCAAGTTGACAGTTTGGCTTTATAAAAAAGGAAAATAAATTTTGAACTGCTCTGTAGTGAAGATGATTGCACCTCTGTCCACTAAGGGCACAAACCAGATCTTTTTGCCGCTTGTGTCACGGACAGTTCATTGCTGTGTTTGTTCTAGAAGTTTTTACTTTGTAAGATTTTCTTCCCAACACTGTCATAGCTGAAGGTTTTCAGGACTTCAGCCACAGCTGATTGCTTTTGATTAAGGGAAACCTTCTTTTCCATTTGTTTCCTAAAGAACATAAAATATTTTAATAAATCTTTTATTTTGTCTTAAAATCTAAGCTTAAATAGCCAAACTGGATTTTGAGATGCACATGACTTTATTTTTCTTCTTAAGTTTGAAGGCTCTGGTTCTCAGGTGTGAAATGTCATTAACAAATTTTCAGAACCTGTTATTTCATAGCTCTTCACTTTGTTCCCAGGAACAATGACATTTTCTGACTAATAGATAGCAGAGATGGTTCTTGCTGTGTATAGCAGAGCAAGATGGTTCATCTCTGTGTATAGCAGAGATGGTTCTTGCCCTTGGAATGCAGAAGACTCAGCTGCTGTGAAAGATGGTTTTAGTCTTTCCACCTAAGTGCTGCTCTTAAAGTCTTGTTAGCGTAATACTGATTTTGTGTCCTTAATTACATGCATTCAGCAGTTTACTGCCTGGTAACAAATCTAGTCTGAGCTCTAAATATGACTTGTACTCTCTCAGTCTAGGTTGTTATAAATGTTTAATATTTTTTCATTCTGATAACTGCATTTGACTAGTGCACTTGATCAGAAAGTATCTAATTTGTTATTTCTGTACACTGTATTTCTACCAGGGCTCAATCTGGTCCTGCACGACTTGCTCCTCTGTGTGTTTAATTAAAAGGAGCAGGTGTATGTTGCGTATAGAAGCCAGCAGCCTCTTGCCTGGAGGCATTGCCTGGAGTTGCTTGTGGACTGTTCTCCTGGAGAGTGCCTCTGTTTTTTGAGGAGTATGGATTGCTAGATTGCCCATGTCAATTAAGGTAGAAGTTCTCAGAAGCAGCACTTGTTCCTACCAAAATAATGATTTGTGAAGTTGTGAACAAAACCTCAGTAATCAACTAAACCTCAGAAAGTGAACCCAACCCACCATATTTACAGCATCTGGATGTAGGATGGATGGTGGTATATGTGGAGGAAAATAAGTAAAGGTTGCTGTAGGTAACTTCTTGATTCAATTCAGAATGGTGAGACATAATGCAGTATTTTAAAGAATCATTCTTAAAATACGTGCTTTGTTTAAAACAATCATATAATTATGCATGAACAAATTATTTAAATAAATACAGTACCGTTTTTGTATGTTTATTCATTCAACCTATAGAATATGAACAGTTTGTTTTTTAAATTAGCCATAGTTTGAGAATAAGCATGTCAAAAATTCAATCTGACAGTTGCTTAGAATACATCTTAAGACAATTTTTTAGCTATGTTGAGCATGAATATAACAAAGATGACTAATACTCCATGGGCTCAACCAAAATACAAGGGGAACATGGCAAAGCTCAATGCACTTACAAACTGTCTTTGATACATATTAGAACATGGAGAATATCCCAGTTTTGCCTCTAGAACAGAGATGTAAGAATGCTGTACTTGATGCAGTATAATTAATATTTGACAAGTATTGTATGTTTTAGTTCAGTGAGGGAAAATACCCATTTATTTAGTAGGCTGAATTTAACTGTGTTCATGACCCTTGTGGCATACTTGAAGTTGAGTGCACAAAATATATTTCACTTGCTAGAAATGTTTTGAATGCTTATGATTTAAGAACAACTCATAAAGGATTCTTTTCTTTTGAGTCTCTAGTGATGCTGATTCTGCTTGTATCTGTGCTGGCACTTCGAATCTGACAGACTACATAAATGTAGTTGTGTAATGGGGGACTTTTTGTGCTTGCAAATGGACAAGGTCTTGCACATTCTACATGTGTAGGATTTGAAAGTCACTGTGATTTGTTGTTCTGAGTTTGCATCTATGGTCTTGCTGTCCCATGGTAGGTGTTGGTTTGTGGAGAGGGTGAATGTGGAGTGACTGTGTAAAGACAGGATCATCAGTCTGTAGATGTTTTGCATGCAAGGTTTTCCTCTAGGAACTCTTAGACACTTCAGAGGCTCTCTTCAAGGTAAAGATGCTAGGTAGTCAATAAAAAACCTCTTGTGTTTAGAAGTGATGTTTAGTACTAGATTGGTGCTGAATTGTTGGCATTGACCTGTGTTCCCTGAAGCACTGCAGTTCTCCAGGATTAAATTATACAGGAAATGTGAAAAGACAGGAGCAGAATGAGGTAGTTCTGACTCTTATCCTGCTAAGTATTTAAGGTAGTTTCTTATTCTGTTTTTAATTAGCTAGTATATGTATGCACACATGTGTAGCTCTTGCTATGTGACAAGAGTCTTGAACTTTCCTGCACCAAAGACAGGACCTCCTGTGAGTCCTTTGAGTCTGAAATTTAAAGTAGAATATCTTTTTCTGGAAATATTTTTCTACATGTGGCAAATGAGAGGCATCTGTTAAGGGAAGGTCATCTCTACAGTGGTGCCTCAGCTTTGTTTACTTGTTGATTTCTGGTTATAACTGGACATTCCAACTACCATAATATTTTCCCAGAATATCGCTGTAGATAGTGCAGTGCATCCATCCATGAGTGTCTATTGTCTATCCTATGGAAGTAAAAATTCATTCCATCATAGTTCAGTCACTGGTCTGTTTCTCATCTTGTGCCAGTATCAGAAATGCACACAGCGCTGGCATGAAATAATTCACTGACTGTTAAGTACTACACTTCAAAGATAGCAGCCTGATTTGATGTCAGGCCTCATAGTTTTTCAACCATGGTTTGACTGATGCACCAAAATTTCTTTGTGTTCCTTACTTGTTAGTCATCAGTGGTGGCATATGTTCTGACATCTAAAGAAAAAAATATTGTCAAGCAGCTCCTGTACAGTGACAGGGTTCTTCAAGGTGTATTTCTCTGTTATCTGCCTTCTAGCTGTGCTGGCTGCAAGCTTTTGGATTCACAGGGTTTGGATAATGCCCACTTCTCCAGCCTTTACCTGGGAGTATAGAATCCATGGCCTGTGTGTTTTCTTCCCCAGTTTAACTGCTGCCCAGAGCCCTTTTGGGAGTGGTGTTTCAGAAGCACAGGGGTGGCATTGAGATGGTTTTGATAGTTTTGGGTTGGAGGGAGGAGATGACTGTTCTATGAAAATTTCAGTTGCACAGTAATGAGTGTGACTGTGTAGTTGTCCAGTTCAGTAAAGAAAAATGTGGGATACGTGTGGTTAATGAAATTAATTTTGGTACTGAACTGGTCTCCTCCTAAGTGCTAACACAAGGTGAAGTAATTCAGATCAAACACTGGAAACTGGTTCACTAGATTCTCCTTTATTTTCACCAGTAATTTTCAGTAGTATTTAAATTCAAATGAGTTCATGGAAAATACTTTTTCTACTCTTTCTTTACAGTAGTGATGTCTGAAAGAAGCAGCAGGTGAAAGAATATAAGCAGCAATGTCTTTTAAATCCTCCCCACCTACTTTTAAAGATGTTAATCCTTTAACTCATGAATCAGGCGGAGCATGCCAAGATGGCAGCAGCCAGTTCTGGTTTGGCTCCAGCAGTTCCAAGCAAGTTTGTGAGTGTAGAGTTCTTAAACAATGTGCCATCATCTCATCCCAGATTATCAATTAGGAGAGGGAGTGGCTGCAAGCAAACCAGCCGGTAAAGAGATGGGAGTGTTGTTCATGCAATCCCAAAGCACTGCACAGTCAACACACCACTCTAAGCCTGCGTGAAAAACTCACTGTGCCTCTGTGTTGTCTTACTCTCTCCTGTTCTAGCCTTGCTTGCAGCTGTGTCCATGAGCTCTTCAGGGTAAGTTTGAGTTTTTTCCCCTCTGCTCTAAGTGTTTGAAGTGACTGACTTGGCTGAGTCTCCAGGTGCTGCTGTGCATTAATAACAGTGGAACAATTGAGTAGTTTGCAGGTGTGTCAGATTGGTAAATTCAGAACAGGTGAAACTGTGACAGGATGATTTGATGAAGGAAGCTGAAACTGAGGTGATGATTACAAAGACTGACAGAAAATAGGGCCTGGAAAATAAATTCAATTTGCTGATGTTATATAACCATCTTAGTGCAGCCTGTAGATTCATTAGTTTGGGAACATGCTTTGTAAGGGAGAGTGATTGTGTGTGGCTTTGCTTTTAGCAAATTGACAGTAATTTAGAGTGAAGGTGTAGGAGGTAGAATATATTAATACCCTGACTTTCTAGCTGGTGTGATCTTGTCTAGCAGGTGAGTTTTTCAGCGTGTTCAGCCAGCATGTGTTCCAGCATACTTCAATTTACAGCTGCAAAGGTCCTTGAAACCTTGAATTGGCACAGTAGCGCTTCTTGATTTTTCTGTTTAATTTTATTTTTGTAACTGCTGAGAGCTTAATAATATGGAGAAAGAATGGTTGATCTCTTTCTGTGCCAGTGACATTCACAGGATTGTCAAAGATGGTGTACAGTAATATAGTGTAAGTATTGCCTCATTCCAGGTGAAAGACCTGGGGGTGGGGGGTAGACACTATTTTGAAGATCACCTTAAGTAGATGGTACTTGTATGCCATTCCTCCTGGTGTGAGCAGAAGTGACTGGAAGAGCCTGAGATGGGGAGAGGAGAAGCAGGAAGGGAGCATAGCTTGCTGCAGATACTCCAGAGTCCTTTCTGAGCCTCGGGAGAGCACTGCAGGCACAGCCCAGGGGTTCCTGTCATGGCCTCTGCTCAGCTCACTGTGCCTGGGAGGCTTCACTTCTGAGCAGAGCTGGGGGTTACCCCTGCTCTGCTACCACCCTAGCAGTGCAGATTTTGAAATCTTCATTCTCCTAAAGGTCTGGTGGATGTCTTGGAGTTTGTCTTCCCTTCTTTCTCAGTTCTAGCAGTAAGGGATTAATCTTCTCCTGTAGCTCTGTAATCAAAGCTTTTATTTTGGTTATAGCCATGTTTGAGCAGTGTAAACAAGATCAGGCAGTCAGGCAGGGGTTTGTTTACTTCATGCTGGTCTTCCAGGTAAACACTAATACCTCATTACCTTTTGGTCCTTAATGTGGAAAGGTGAGGAGAGAAGCAGCTTGAGTCCTCATCTTTAACATTTCTGCGCATTGGCTTTGAGACTGACCTCTTAGAGTTTTTTTCTGTACGTATAATTAAAGAAATTGAAAAGGAAGGATGTTTCTATCAGTTAATCATCAGCATTCAACTTCATAGAAACGTTGCTGCTTGTCTACAACAGCTTTTTGTGACTAATACCTATCAGTTGCTGTCCCTTTACAAAAACACTGTTTATTTAAAAACAAATGGATAAAGACTTGGTGATGTTCCACTTGCCCGGTCAAGTGTATAGAAGGGCCCTGGGATGTTTTACAGCCTAACTCTGGGTCAAAATGCACAGCACTGGTGTTTTTCTGCTCTCAAATCTTTGGACCAGGATGATGATGAAATGAAACTGAGTCTTGACAGTTGGGAAGGAATGATGTAATGTGTGTATTATGGAAATCTAAGAGAAGGACGCAGTTTCTATTACTTTAACAAGTTATATTTTAGCAGTTCTAATCAAATCTTTAAATTGCTGTGCTGAGGATGCTTTGATTTAATTTAACATAGTATTTCTTCATAATAGATTTCTTTGCTTACAAAATACATTCTGATACAGATTATTTGACAACATAACTGGTGTGGAAAATATCCACATTCATGTAGCAGTGTAGTTCTACATGTGTATGGTTGAAAATACTAAGGTCTGTCTTCCTGTCCTAATGTCACTATGTCTGGGATTTTTAGAAGTGTGGAGTACTCAGCAGAATTAAAATGGGCTGAGGTTTTTGAGATGCTGAAATACTACAAACTTATGTTTTATAGCAAAACAGTTGGATTGGAGCTTCAGTGAAGGCCAATGGTAAGGCCTTGTAATGGAAATCTGGAGAGTAAATACTTCAGGTGTGAAGCAGGAATGGGAGAGCATTTACCTGATGAGAATGCTGGAGTCAAGCAGTGATTGAATTGTTCTCCAGTGGTGCTTTCTGCCTTTGCCACACTAACAAAGCCATGGCCATCTTGGAAAGGGCTCACATAGTTTGGAGACTCCACAAACTCCAGGCAACCTGTGCTGCTGCTTAATCACCCTCACAGTCAAAAAAAAAAAAAGTCTACTTGTGGAGATCTTTATTTTATGTACTTCCAGTGCTTTTTCACCTTATTTGTGTACAGCTGTAAACTCTGTGAACTTCTTCAGTGCTTTGGGCCAAGGAAGTCTTTGTTTTTAGTTTTAATATTTGAGCAGTTTGTCCTGCAGAAGAGATAATTATCTATAAGATTATTTGTCATACAGAACTTATCTGAAGGTTTGTTGGCCATCTGTCTGGTTTGTAATACGATGTTCCTTCTTAATGTTAATACTCTTTATACCTGCAGCTTTTTAAGGATATAGGCAGATGACCTAAAAACCACAATAAATTAGTACTGTGAAATGGCAGCCCTCTTCAACCAAGGTATTGTGACTCATGTAGTCTGTTGATGCACTAAGTAAAATTAGTTTGGCTAAACAAGGGGTGTTTTCTGTTCTGGTGGATCAGTGTATTCAGAGCTGTATCAATGTGTTTGGAACTGCACACCTGTGACTCTTCTCTCACAGTGTGTTTTTGTGTATATATCAAATTTGTCTCCAGAAGATTGCCTTGACAGCTCTGTGTACACACAGAGCTACATTTTTTTGTACATCTTTAACTTCTCATCAACACTAAAAATTATTGAAAGGGACAAGATCAAGCTGTGTAGGCTCACTGGGGATGTGAGGGTGACAGTATAGTCAGCACTAGTCGAGGCATGAAGGGGAACCTCACCATGGGGCAGCTGTCATGCCACATCTTGACATCTTTGAATACTTTCTAATCAGTCTTTCAATTTTTAAAAATCTTTCTTTGGATAAAAAATAATTGGGAAATGTAGGTAAAATAACCAGAAAAGAAGTTTATTGATGCAGTTTTTTTCTGCCTGTGTTTTGTCCACTGACTCTCTAGAGTGCTCTGGTCTGTAAATAACACTGCTTGGTGTAGATATCTGAGAGGAAACGTTTGAGGTCAGTGGGTAATGACAGAAGTGTGCAGATGTGAAAAATTGACCATCTTAATGTGCAACTTCTGGATTATCTTTGATTTTTTTGGCATAGTGAGAAAAAACATTCCTTTTAAAACCTCTTTAGGTCCTTGTGGCCTTTTAGCATAGGGTTTATTTTTTGGTGGCTGTTTCAGTGGCTCACAATGCAGGATTACTGTGTGTAGTGAAGGGCTGTGAGAGTCTGGATGTTACTGGACTCTTCTTCAACCATGATGTTTCCCTATTGCTTTTTGCCTCATGTGTTCAAACACGTTTTACAGTTAATGCACATGATTTAAAAACACTTTTTTGGATAGAAATTTACCCTACTAAGGCATAACAAATTTGTAGGAAGTGTGGTGGCTCAGACCTTCAAAGTTTCTTTCCATTTTGTGACCTATGCTTGCTCTCAGGTGACTAAGCTTACTCTGCCTGCTTGAACTTTATTTCCTTTTAATGTTAAGAATAAATTTGAAATGAAAATAATAAGCATCTACTTTTGGCAAGGAGGAATCCATAAGACTTTTTTTTTATTTAGATGGGCATTTCCATATTGTTTAATGTAACAGATCTTTAGTCAAATTGGGACCATTAGAAAAACAGTTGAGAGATACTAAGAAAAGAAGCTAGATTTATTTTTAAATGAAATTGTCAGTAATTGAAAATATTTTGTCACTTACAGGGCATCATCTGTGGTTTTAAACTTGAGAGTGTTCACTGCAAAAATTCTCATTCCTGAAACTCTTAAATTCTGCAGCCATTACATTTAACTTCAGAATTTATCAGGAAAAATGTATCTGCAATTAGTGTAATTAATTACCAAAAGATATAATTAACAGCCAAATGCAGATTTTTGCCCTCTACCACCACCCACACACCTTGACAGTTGTGGGTGTTTTAGTCACTGAAGTTTTACCAAAAGCAGAAATCAAAATCAGTATCAGAATCAGTTGTTATTCATTAAATGCATGCTTCTGAAGTTTGAATATATAGATTATATATATACAGCTGTTAGAGATATATCTCTATATATATATCTAACAGCTCTTCATGATGTGAAATGACAGTGTTAATAGAAAATACTAATGGAAATTTAATAGCTATTTAAAAAAAGCTTTGAGAAGTTCATTGATGCAGCATTTCATGCATGATACTGCTTTTAATGGCAAAGATACATCTTTAGTCAGCCTCTGACAGCCTGTTTTTCCTTGCAGTTGAAAACAGGAAAGTTAAAACCAGCTGAGTGTTGAGGGGTGGTTGCTTATGCAGTGCTGTGGAATAACTGGGCTGGACAACTTAATGTGTGCAGAATTCACACAGTGAAAAAAGAAGTGTATGTCTGTAAAAATAAACCTAGTTTTTAAAAAGTTCTATTTAAAGGTAGAGAAAACAAAAAAAAAAAGGTAAAAACTTGATTAATGTATCAAAATGATGCCATTTGGTTTTCTAATAAAATCAGGATGTAATTTTATTTTTTCCTCTCCAGATATCCAAGAGCAGTAACTTCTGGATTGGGGTGTTCAAGACATCCTTAGTCTACAGGGCAAGGAAGAACAGAGTGTTCTCCCTGTGCTGCAATTTCCTTGAACATATAATACAAAACCTTCTTTCCAGCTTTCCTCGTGTTTGTTTTGCAACACGTGTTGGCAGTGGAAAACAGATGATCCTGTTCTCCCAACTCGTATTTAAATCATGTATTAAATGGTAGAAAAGCTATTTTCTATAATAGAAAATCATGTATTCATGGTAGAAAAGCTATTTAGCCTCTATCTCCCAGAATAGGTTTTAAAAATTATAGTTGTACTCTGTGTAGGATGTACTTTTTCTCAAAGCAGCTTGGGTTTAGGTAGGCCCTTAGTCCTACAGTCTTTGGTGTTGTCAGCAGTTTCTTATTTTTACTGTAGCTCTTAACAAATTTAGTTTTGAATCAGATGTTGACTACTGCAGTGGTGTTTTATAGTTTGATGACAGATTTCTTCACCCGTCTTAATAACATATATGCTGGCAAATGAGTATTTCCCTCCTGCACCCCGACGATACTTGGCACTTGCTGTGGTTCCACACTTTGTTTTCTCAGGTATTTCCCTGAAGCTAAACAGAACCATGCCCTCTTGCTCTTGACAGGCACCTCAGAGCTGGTAATTTAAGGAAAAGAATAATAGGAGCAGTCATGGAGAAGTTTTCAGAGTAAGGATCAGATGAGTGACTGCATGTAAAACCTTGCCACAGTTAGGTTTGTAAAATTCAGCCTTACTATGACATATGTTAGATACAACATATTTTTGACTAATTCAAGGATAAGAAATGCTTGCTTTCCTTTTTTTATGTGTGCATGTTTTTAGCATAACACACATATGTATGTATATATAATTTTCATTAAATAGCCTTTCTTGAAAAGTTAAAAATAACTATGTCTTATGACAAGGGGTCTCTTTGGTGAATTGAAGAGCAATAATTTGGCAGGAACTAATGATTTTCAATTTTTTTTTTCCTCTCCAGTGTAATGTATTTATGTTTTCAGGATACTGTTGTTAGTTACGGTGTTCTTATAGTGATATTTCACAGTTTCTTTGGGGGGTATATATGCTGAAGTTTCTTTTGGGTTTTGTTTGTTTTTTTCATTTCAGCTGTAACATTTGAAATTCTGTGTAAGTGTTGATTGTAGTACTAGGGCAGCAGGAGAATTCAGTGTGCTTCTTGAATATCAGTGTAATAGTAAGGGGAAATAGCCAAAAAAGGTAGCAGAATTAATAGTTTTTTCCTTTTGCAGTTTGCACAATTGTCTTTTTCTAGAGACATGCTCTTGAACATCCAAAATTTTGAGGAGTGTTAGCATAAGGTGTGTTTTCCTCCCAGCTATCTGTCAAGGTTACAGGGTCCATATTTTTTCCTCTGGATTGTTTGCTGTTTCTCTACATCTTCACAGACTAGTGGTCAGCTTGGAAACTTTGCTTGGTACAGAAGGCTAGAAAGACATCCAAACCCAGTAAGCTGTAAAGTATTATTAATATAGTTTTCCTCCTTTTGTTTCTTTCTTAGAGGAAATGATACTGACCATACCCCTTGCAACCCAGCACACAAAAAGGGCTGTCTGGCCTTTCATCTTGGTTGGTTTTTTCCTTAGGCTTTTTGCCACTGTAAGACAGATCCATGACTGCCTTTCCTTGTCATGCTAGGCATTTCAGAAGCTCTTTTAATTCTGAAGCCCTAAACCAGGAATTTCCTACGGTTCATCAGAACTGCTCTTTGACGTAATGAGGTTTCAGCTGGGCCAATGTATTGATAGATGTCAGTCACTTCTCACGGAGAGTCCGCAGGAGGCAGATGGCTTTGCATGGCAAGTATCTCCAAATCTGCTACTACACTTAGTAGCAGGAGATATATATTTTTTTCTGCCTGTGTTACAGCAGTGTTCTGCAGATGTGGCTCATGACAGCGAAATCTGTGGGAGGCTTTCATTTCCTGAAAATTGGGTGAAATGATTGTGCCCTGAGATGGTGTTTTACAGGGGTTATGCTTGAATAGCTGCAATAGTGTTAATTCATAATGAGACTTGTGAATTGTTTTATTGCTCTTTCAAGAGGAGCCATGTTTCTGTTGGTTTCCCATGGATCACAGAAAATTCCTGTAAATGGATCAATTATGGAGTGTAGAAAACTTGAAATGTAAATTGAGGATGCTTTAAGTGAAATCTCTGCATTCTCATTGAATCTACTCATTCCTAGACTGTGGGTTTGCCCCAAATTTTTTCAAAGTTATCAGAAACTCAGCTAGAGAAAAAATGAATACTGTCCTGCTCCTTTTTCAGTTCAGCAGTGTTAAAGGAGGTGAGGCTGAAAATAATTGCTGCCAGAAGTTAATACAAAGAGGAAATCACAAACTTCTAATTATTTTTCTGTAGTTATTGGTATCAAGAATATCCAGACTTAGTCTAATTAAAGAAGGTAAGGCTTTTACTTCATAGCTAAGTTCTCTGCTTATTAGAAATAATCTGTCCTCACCAATAACTATGTCTTATTAATTTTACATGTGCTTATTAGAACATTTACCTCCTGAGTTTTGGAGGCTGGTTTTCATCCTGTTAATGTCCAGCGATTTGACTGACATCCTTGTTCATGGAAGTGAGTTCTCTGGGTTTGGTAATTCTTTTTTTTTTTTTTTTTTAATGGTTTGTTCATTTGGTTTGTGTGATTTCTGGGGGTTATTTGCCTTTTTTTTTTTTTATAAGTTCCAGTGACTGATTCCACAATTCTTCTGTTTACACATTCTAGTGACTTTGGTGTTGCTGTTGGAGAATCTGTAACTCCTTCCTGTCTGAGAGACACTTTACTTCCTGGTAAAATGGAAATTTGGAATTTTTTGTAGGCCCCAAGGGTGTGGTCACAGGGTTCCATTCTTATTTCTTTGTTCAGGCACCTTGAAGTACTGCCTGAAGTTGAAGAAACATCTTTTTGGTCAGAATAAAGTGGCAATACTTGAACCTATTTCAGGATTTTTTATTGTTCTCACTGGCTGTGTTTTTCTAATGAGATGAAAGTTGCTGTATTTCAGCCAGAGAGGGAGATGACCTTTGAGACTGGTAATCTGACTGCCCTAACAAATGAAGTGATATGGCCAGGTAGAAATTTTAATTGGTCATACTTGGAATCTCGAGTATAATCGTCACAATAGATAAAAAGCAATCAGCTTGTAGTAATAGTCTATTTTATTTAGTGTCACTCAGAAATGTAACAGTGAAAGGCTCTTAGCACTGTATTTCTGAACCTTAAAATCTCCTTGGTCAGCTTTTTCACTGTAGTACCAAGGAACCATGCAGCAAGGCCACAGTGTTGAAAGTGTTGCTTTCTTAATGAGGAATGCACCCAAAAAGGGTTCCTTGTCCCTTCTCAATGAAAGCTTGTCAGAGCAGAAGTCAAGCTGCCTATTAAGCAGGGAGGGAAGTTCCCTTAATACTTTCACAGCAGCCACCTGGAGAGTTGTTTATTACTTTGCTAAATGTTATAGATGCTGCTGTAATACAGTTATCATCAGTCTGGGAAAACAATGTAATTAAAAAAAAATACCAGAAAATAAAATCTGTCTTCGAATTCTAGTTTATCAGTTCTGCATTCTAGTGCTGATCATTACACCTGCTTGTTTGAAGAAAAAGGTCTTTTTCTTCCCTCTCTAAAATGAGTTTTTTAACAAGTAGCTCAAGTATGCAGGTACTTGCACAATTATTCTGTGTGTCTTAATAAAAATGTGCATGTTAATGATTTTTTTTTATTTTAGAAATTCAGTCTTTAACTTTATGTTAAATCTCTCTTTTGGGGGCATGGTTGTGGAAAGAAACCAGAATTTTTCATGAAATCCTCATTATCCCTTTTTGATTCTGGCTTTTGAAAAGGAATATATTCTTCATAGTAGCTGGAAGTTTTTTTAACTGGTGTTAATACATGTTTTTTTGTGCTAGGTGGTTTTGGACTGTGAGCTCCCTAGGGAATGAAGTGTAAAGATGTGAATAGCTATTTGTGACTGTTGATAATTTTTTAAGAAATATAGATGAGGACAAGTTTTGGGCTTGCAGCCAGTGTATCTTTCCCATTTGTCTCCTTTTCTATTAGTCTGTTTTGTGTCAGCTCTAAGAACGTAAGTTTTTACCTTGCTGTGTAAACCATGCTCTCCTGTGCAGCATTTTGGGGGTGCCAGCTGTCCTAGCAGACCTTTTGGGGGGGTGGTGTCTCTGTCTGGTTTGAGTGACCTGTGTGAGGATTGTTGTAGTGGGCTTCACAATGTGCTGAGGAGGAGGAAAGATCAGATTCTTGGGATCTCGTGGAAATTAACTTTTATCTGAGAGTAACACTGAGAAATAATGTCAGCTTTAAGAAACTCTCTATGTAGCTAGAAGTAGTTGCTTTTCTTCTTTTAGAAAATACTTCTAAATATGTTGTAAAAATAACATGAGGTTCTGGATAAATACAGATAGAGTTTGAGTGTCTGATCTATTCTTATTCTTTTTAGGCCATCATGACTGCACGACCTATTTCCAGAGAGAGTAATAAGATGTCTTATTTAGGTATTGATGTTTAAAAGCTTAAAATGTAAATGCAAAAAAAATACTGTTTGATTCTTTGGGTAGAAGGTGGTATGGTATGTGTGTTTTTCTTAAATTTTGCTCTGTACAAGTACTGTGACTTATGGTTTAAGCATAATTTTTTCCCCATCTTTAAATTTAAGAAATAAATCTCATACAGGAAAATTTCAAAGTATTCCACACAATTTTTGTTTATTTGATAAACTGTTACAAGCTACAGTGTGCTTTGCATATTGTTGTATATCTTTGGTTTATTGCCAGTAAGAAATTGTATGTATATTTAAAATATTCTAGTAGTCAGTAATGGTTATTGTGTCTGGTTGTTGCTTCCCAGAAGGCAGAATCTCTTTATTCCATATGGCGTTCAGGAAGTCTGATCTTTCTGTAGTCTTTAAGAAAGCATACATTTTTAATGTTAGGTCTGTCCCCTTTCCAATCTGAGGGCCTGCTACACTGAGTAGCAGTTCTGACTCAGAATCTTTTTCTTGCATGGTCTCTTCAGTTCCAAACAGCTTTGTATGCAGTCAGAGGTTAATCCTTCTCCTTGAGCAGTGCCATCAGAACCTGACACAAAATACTGCCTTTTAGATTTTACCTTTCTGTGAGCTGAGCTGCTCTAGATAATGCTTGAAAAATGCTGCTGGGTTTCTTTCTATAATAATTAAAAATATATCACAGTATTTATTAAAGTCTCTGATAATAGTAGCAAATGAGTTTACAGCTTTTTAATACCATGTTTTTGACATTCAACATAAAATTGAGTAGCTGTATGCATGCTTCCTGTTCCTTATGGACCTTTTTTTTTCCAAGTCCACTGTGAAATTTGACTGTAAAGGACCCACCACAGTGCTCCTGCCTTTTAGGATGTGTTGGATCTGAGCTCTGTGAACTTTGCATGTCATCTTTCTCAGTTTTGCAGGATTTTTGTTAGCTTTGGGTGGGGGTTTCTGGGGGTGCACTTGCTTTTTTGGTTGTGGTACTCCTAGCTAGTATTTTTTTTTCTCTTCAGAGAGGTACTCTGATAGCTCTAAAAGAAAATGGTCTCCATTTCAAAAGCAACCTTAAGCCATCCATAATTTAAACTAATCCTTAAATGCTGCCTGGAATCAATGTGTAAGCCTCCACTGGTGTGAGAAACCTTTGCTCTGAGATACAGAGTTAGTATGTGCAAATTCTATATTCAGTATCTTTCATGTTTTGGTGCTGTATCTGCTTTCAGGTGTCAGCCACTTGTTAGGAATGTTTTCAAGGACACAGGATGAGTGTCAGTCACACTACTGATACATGCATTTATTTAACAGCTCGCTCCCAGAGACTTGCTCCTTAAGAGAAAATGGTGAGTGGGTGTGCTTGCTTGGTTTTTGTGGGCAGCAGTTTGTTGCGGAGATGTTGCTGTAAGTGCAAATACAGAACTGCCTTGAATCTCTGCTCTGTAAGTTATTTGCCTTCATTGTTAGCTCTGTTGGGAGTTCCTTCCTCTCTACACCTTTAAATTTGTGTCATCCTCTCTTCTCTGTTGGAATTTTGTGCTAATCTAGAAGTGGATCCAATCAAGTAGTTGGGCTGTCATCTCACAGGCTGGCAGGATGGTTGATGTGGGTTTTGCCTGATTTATGGCAAGATGAGCTCAATCCAGAGCAAATGAGTTGTATCAGTTAACATTTTAGTTGCTTAGTTTGTGTTTTCTTGTTATGAAGATGGACAGTTTTGGAATTTTTTTGTTTTAATAATTTATTATTTCATTCTTAAGTTGTACTGGTTCTACTTAAAACGCTGTTTAATGAACTCTTCCTGTTAAAATTTGTTTGATAGGCAAGATGAATCATGTCTTCATTCAAGTAGGTTCAGTATGGATTAACTTCATTTTTCAGAGCTGCTCTTCTAGATCTACTCTCAATTTGATACAGATTTTCCCGTCTGAAAACGGATTGGTTAGATTTCTCACCAGATTTCCCCCCAGCCTGCAGGACCAATTTCAGGGCTGTGTCTGTTTGAAAATACCTGCCAGCCCCAGGACTCTCCTTCTCTTGACTACAAATCTTTTTGGTTGGTTGGTTTTGCTCCTCCTGCCCCATTTGGGGAAGGTAGAGAAAACCAGCACAAAAATGTGATGTTGAAGAGTAAAAATGGAGGTGATCAAAACCCTACAGATTAGTGTATGAGCTGCCTTTTTTGGGGTCCTCTCCCCACTTTTTATTCTTTTTTATTACAAGTCCGTTGGGGGAATTTAAAGCTTTTTTCTTTATATTTTAAAGAATTTATCATTCTTACCGTTGTCAATTGTATTAACAATGTTTTTTGGAAATATTATCTGAATGCATATAAAGTAGAAATGAAACCACGTGTGCGTGTTTTGGAACATGATAAATTTTTTCTAGAAGTGACCTAGGTGTGTATATTTTTTAATAAATAGTTCTTGACAACACTTTGTTACTTCTCTGTAACTTATGTCTTCATGAAACAAAAGAAATCAGTTGTATAATTTTATTTTTCTCTATTTTAATGTACTCACTTCCACAGCATCTGTGGAAATACAAAGCACTCTGGACAGTGGTTGCTAGAATGGCAGATTTTTCTTCTTTTCCTCCTGGAAGTATTTGTTCTTTTTGGTCTTTTGTGGGTCTTAAAGCTTATAGTGTTACAGTTCAGGTTCATGAGTCATTTTGAGCTATCAGATGAGATAATTCCTAATTTAAATTTAGGTTTTGACCTGTCAGAGTCACGAAGTTCAGTAAACATGATTTTATTTGAAATTATTTTATCTTACTATACAATATAATTTGTGTAAAATATTCGGGTAAATATTTTTATTTGAGAGCAGACTCAGCTTAATTTAATCTCTTAAAAACTGCAAACATACTGACTTGGTTGAAACTGTGACAGCATCTGGCAGTCATTTGAGCAGGTGTTTGTATGATGATATTAATATTACACACACACGCTTCCAAATTTGTTTATTGACTTTTATGCTTCTATCATCAACAAATGTGATTGTAATGCTTTTTATGTGTGTTACTGCCTGATACTGTTACATTTTAAATAGGGTTTTTCAAAATATTTTGGAGGCACTGTATTTTAAAACAGATATTTCTGCTCTAAAGCAGATGTATGTTGAAGTGTGTTTTAGGGAAGGATTTTCAGAATAGAGTTCTGGCAGTCTGATTGAAGAGTTTTTTGCTCAGGGAAGGGCAGTGTGCAGTGTTGAAGAAGTGTTACTTTGTGAGCAGCATCTCTCTGAAGGCTCTCAATGTAGCTGCTTTAGTCTGCTCAGGGCTTTCAGGGAGCATCTGGACAGCTAAAACCAAGGCTACTGCTCAAAGAGGTCACTCAAGTCCTTCAGGTTCCCTGGTACTGTTTCACTTGGCAGTAACTGCACAGGCTGCATCTGGAAAAATAGGATCAGTTGTTATTCCTGAAGTGTCAGAAATCCGTGCAGAAGCCCCTCAGAAGTGTGGCAAAAACTGCTGGTGAGAGATAGCACAGTACCCTTCCCTTGTCTTCCTTGGTGTTCAGATGGAAAAAGGAGGATTTTAATTCTTCTGGTGCTGCTGTGAGTGTGTGCATTATCCCTTATTGTCATCTGTGCTGGAAGAGCAATCTTTTAGTAGGACTCCTGCCATTTTCCTCAACACAGTGCAAGAAAATGAATATATTTCTGTTCTGCTTAGCCAGTCCTTCAGTGTTTCAGCCAAACTGGCCTTTCCTTCCATTTTACCCCACAGGCTTCTGCTGTCTCTTTCCAGCAGTAATATGTTCTGTCCTTTGTGACCTCCATGGGTGGTGTTCTGAAGACCTGACTGGATTTTATCTGTGCCCTTTCCATCACCTACTGGGACATCAAAATTCTCTGCTTTGCTTTCTGGTTTTTTTCCCCTGTTATTTTTGCTTATTATGCTGTTGCTGTGTTTTCTGTGGCAATTTTGAACCATTGTACAGACCATCCAGAGCTGGGGGAAAATCCCAGCTGTTCTGACAGTCATCTTGTGTCTTCAATGCAAAATAGGGGATCAGGGGAGGCTTGAGACACCATGCTTGAAGTCCCCAGGTAGTTTCTGGGGGATATTAGTGCCAGTAATCATAGTTACTGTATCAAATCTAAAATAGAAACAAGGGCTGCAGGATCAGTCCCTGCTGCAGTGTCTGAGTACATTTGGGTGTTTTGCTGTGGGGCTGGTGGTGATGCCTGAATTCCTGCTGGCAGGGCCTGCTTCACACCCACGGCTGCTTTTCTGCTCTGGTGTGCCAGGGAAGGCTGGGAGCTCTCCTGTAGCAGCTTCTGTCTTCTGCCTGCCTAGTTAGATTGAGAGGGTGTTCCCATCAGAGAGGCAAAGAAACGTGTAAAACGAAGTGACTGAGCCATGAGTGTGCCGTGAGTCTGCTCTGAGGTCACTGCCCTCCCACAGGCAGTGATCCCCACGCTGGGCCAGACACACCTTCACAGGAAAATTCCGTTCATCTATCAGTGTCCTTTAGGCTTTTTGCATAATTCATAAATACTTATCCTTCCTTGGTAGTGAAGCGGTCAGATATGAGATGTGCCTGGGAAGCAGCAGACAGGGAGTGTGAGCCAGCTTCCAGCTGAAGTTTCAGAGGTGGCTCTCTTTAAAAACGGGGTGAGTCTTGATAGAAATTTCATAGTTCACTTCTGTCCTTAAAGACCTGTGCTGTTGGTGGTTCTTCCCAAATATGTGGTCTTGTAGCTGTGCTGAGCTGGACCAGCTGCTGGGCTGGCTGAAGGCTGATCATGGACGTACTTGCAGGTTAATTTTCAGGTGGATTAATGAGCTGATGAAGCTCTTCTCTATTGTTCTGAGAGCCTGTGTGGAGGCGTACACATGTGAACTTCATCTTTGCACAGCCTCTGTCCTCTATTTGGATGTTGTGGCAGTGTTGTGATCTCTCATGGTTCATGGCAAGGTTGCCATTTATAAATACCTGCTAAGGAAGGGGAAAAATAGTTTGGGGTTTTGGTGGGTTTTTTTTCACTGATGAAGCAGCTCAGGCTGCATGGTATGTATAATCCAATATAAGCACAATGTTCTGTAATTTATGATCAAAAACCCCAAACCAAAAACCCTTAGGAAAATCATGAGATTAAGATTTTGAAATGCGAATGAGTCGCTTCAGAATTGCATTGCTTTGTTTTTTAAACAGACTGCTGTAGTATTAGGAGTTTTATTGGTGGCATATTGGGTTCTTTTTTTGTGTTGTGTTGTTTTGGTTTTTTATTTTTTTTTACATTAGTCTCTTCAACCTAATGTATTTAGGAAAACTGCTGGCTCTGCGGCATTGCTTTTATGGCTATTATTTTCACATCTCAGTTTGCCCAGTTTAAGAAGAAAAAGGCAATTAAAATGGAAAGGAGATGAAGAATTGTTTTCTCACAGTTAAGCATTTGCAGAAAGTATATATTTTTCTTAAGTGGAGTTCGTTTAATTTATTTTCTAGATGCTTTTTGTTCTGGCCTTTTTAAAATTCTTGCAGCTTTATAATGTAATGTTAGTTATAGGGCATGCAGTGATGACTAATTATTTCTTGCTTGTTTCAAGTATGTTCCATAAATATATGAACAGGGAAAATTGAAACTAATGAATCAAAGCCTTTAGAATTACACTCATGACACTTTCTGCACTTCTTTTTTAAAGGGCAGGGAGAAAATATGCTCTTACTTTTTCAAGTGTAATTTAGGTGAAGAGAATGTATGTGTTTAAAGCTACCTCTGTTTTACAGAAGGTTTTGTGTGCTGGCCTAAGCTATTCCCAAAATGTTTGAGGAAAACTCAGTCTTGAGTTTTGTACTAAGTGCTATGTTTACTAAAGGATTTCTTGATAACATTTAGTTAATAATTGACACTTCAGTGTTCCTCATTCTGCTGATTGTGTTAGGTAAAAAATTGGAAGTAAGGGGGTGATTGAGTTAGCATAGTGAATTAAATGCTTGCAGAGAAGCCAAAAGCCTCAGTTTTTGCTTTTTCTTAAGCTGCTTTTGGTGTAGCTGCTGTGTGTGTATGGAGAAAGTACACATGAAGGAACTTAGATTTGTATGCTGTGATATTCTGACCTTTTTTTTTTTTTACTAGAAGTACTCTGCTCTCTAGCACTTCCTCCCCACCCTTCTGATTATGTACTTACCTGAAAATTTCTGTAGCATTTTCCTGGTATAAAGCAAAACTACAATTCCAGTTACCAAATTTCTTTTTTGTTTGCAGATGATGATGTACCTGCAGATATGGTTGCAGAAGAATCAGGTCCTGGTGCACAAAACAGCCCGTACCAACTTCGCAGAAAAACTCTTCTACCTAAAAGAACAGCTTGTCCTACAAAGAGCAGTATGGAGGTAACTTCTTTGGGTTTAATTGTAAAGGAAATGTTACTGTTTCAAGAATATGAAACTAGTTAGTATTTTTCTTAAGTTATCTTAATGATTGAACTAATTCTTATTTATTTCATTAAAGGGTGCTTCTACTTCAGCTACTGAAAACTTTGGTCACCGAGCAAAACGTGCTAGAGTATCTGGGAAATCCCAGGATTTATCAGGTAATAACTTCTGTACAAAAAAAGGGCAAGGGAGAAGGAGTTTAGAGACATTTTAATGTTACACATTCTCCCACACAGATTGTCCCTAAACTATTTTTCTGTGTGTTCTCCAACTAAGAAACAGTAGTGGGGAAAAAATACCAAAACAAAACTACAAGCTTGTTCTGATCTTCAAATTTGGTAGCATGATTTTAATAAGAATTTTTTTAATCTGATCTTTTGCTCCTGTCTGCTTCACTGCAGGTATGTTTTGGTTTGTTTTTTTATTCTCATAGTGCTGTGTAGTTGTATCTAAGCTGCTATTAGGAGCAGTAATACTGCAATGCTTAATTACCATTTCTCATATTGATGGCATTGTTCCATTGCATTTTTTAGGGGTAGTTTGGGTATGTCATCATAGCACTTCATTGTGGAGAGAGGGAGAGACTTGGTGTATTTGTAAATAAAAACCAGTTATATCTGCATGTATAATGTATGTAGATTTTTGCACACATCTACAGTAAATGCCCATTGTATAATAAACACACATCCAATACATGGGTCTCTAACTGCATTGTGTGTATTTTATTTGTGTGCACACACTTTGTAGGTGTATACAGGCACACACCCCCTGCTTCTTCTGCTTTTCTGTGTAGTTTTTCAATCTCTGCTTCTATTGTTTTTTGTCTCCTGACACACTCTTCAGTTCCAGGAGATCTGCTGTCACTTTTGCCTGGAAAATCAACACCAGTGCCTGCCAACTCCCATCGATGTGGTTTCTCGTACTTTTCTTGCTTCTGGTTTTTTTAGTCCACGTCTCCCTTAATATTGTGAATTAAAGCTGAGCAGCTGGCACAAGACTTTGGGTCTGTTTTCATGTCTTCTGTTGAGGTCTGCTCTTTCTGGCTTCTCATTTCTCCATAGCATAGTTCATTGTCTTTTTTTGTCTTTTTCCCCCTTTGTTTTATTCTCCCCTTCTTTGATCAACTCTCTAATTTCAGCAGCTAAGAACCATTTAACTTCAGATTTATATTTTTGAAATAGCCAGAACCAATTGGACATAACCCTATGTCATTTTACATTGATTCATCTCCTGATTGGCTCTCTGGAGCCTTGTGCAGAATTGTCTTGTCACAGACTCTTTTTCTCTTGACAGTTCTTAGTTTTTCTTCCATTTCTTTCACTCTTTGCTGTGTTAGTCATTGTGCTTTTACTCTCCCCCTTTCTCTAGTGAAAGTGTGTAACTTTCCAACATGAGTGACGCTGATTTCCGGAGGAAATCTTTCACTGCACATTCCATTTGTTAGATTCTTGAGCTTATGTGGGGATTGTGGAGGCTTCTCCAGCATGGAATTGACAGAGGAATCACTGTAAACAGTGATTTTACAATTTGACTTTTAAGACTGTGTTCAAACCAGTTGCAATGTAAGAGTGTCCTCCTCAAACCATTTTCTGTTAATCTCTTTCCCAGTATGGGTGACAGTTATTTTTTACTCTTCCCTGCTGAGTTTCTAAGAGATTCCTCTAAATTTGTACAAATGTTGATTCTGGTGAGATTTATTTTAACACACAGTCCCCTTCACCTCATGTTTTTTGTTGGCATAGGTAATGATAGCTGTTGTAACAGGGTTGTGAGACTTCTTGGATTGTCATGAGTGATGACTTTGTATTGTCATCTGGGCTGTCCAGGTGTTTATTTTAGAACTGGAGATGAAATGATGGCAAAGGACTAGAAATACAGGAAAAATTCTTGGTGGAAAACCATTCCTTGTTGTACAGACTCTGAGTGGAGGAAAATTCAGTGAAGTTGAAAGGAGAAATGCCAGTCAACTAGAGTTTCCAACTGGAGTGGAGCCAGGAGTCAGAAAAACATGTATTTTAATACAGATTTCAGAGTTAGTTCTGCTGGGAGTGTTGCTATTTTAAATTTTTCTTTTCACTGAACTATGGATTTGCAGTACATTCTGAGACTTGAGGTTACTGGCTCACTCCCTGATTGTTCTGTACACTAGGAGCATGCATAAGTTTACAGAACTTACTGACTTTTTAAATTGATTTTTTTTCTTTTCCTATTGATTTCCTAGGATCCTTTCCCAAGAACAATACATGCTATGCTTCTGACATATTTCTGCTTCTTAACAAGAAAAGATTTTTACTAAATACATCCCTGTGGAGCAAAAGCTATTTGTCTCCATCTTCTCTACTAAAATGGACAAAAAAGGCAACCATATAAGACATAATTTACAATTTTGGATTCTTGGGATGGCATTCTTTGTCTTTGTACAAAGAAGGAAATTCACTTTCAGGCAGCTTTCCCTGCTCTTTGTCTTGGTATTACTTTGCTAGTCCTTATCAGCTAAATGATCAAAACTGAAACTGAATTAGCTTTGTGAATATCCTGTGGAAACTGAATGACATAACTAGCTGTGTTTCTAACTTTCAGGTGTGCAGTATAGTAATACTACTAAATTATAAATAGTTCAACTGTCAGCTTACAGTAGGGCAAAGATAAAGGTTGGTGATGACCTTTCACACTTCGTTTTAATTTTTATTCTTGCCTGGTTTTGACACTTATTTGGAAAACTGGTTGGGGTTCTTTTAATATGAGTATGCATTTTGTCCATTACCTTGACTTCATCAATAGGCATGAAACTGTCAGGAGTAGGAACATATAAATGCTTCTGATCTGGTGGCCAGACAAGCTTTTTAAAACTGTTTTGGCTCATTTTTGTAAACTGAGAGGAAGAACACATTGATTACATCCTTGCTTTGACACATTACTAAAAGATATCCAAGATGTGAAGTGTGGATTTATAGAACAAAAGCATGTTGGTCTCTCTTGGATACAGAGAAGTCTTCACATTAAGAAGCAAATTAGCTTTTTCAAATTATACTGGAGAATTTTACCTGGTAATCACTGTTTCAGTGATTTGAGTGGAGAAATCTTAAATCAACCCCTGCTTAATTGAGCAGAAGGGCAATTTAAATTAAATTGCTCACTTCTACAGGATTTTGAATAAAGCTGAGTGAGGATAGCAAACACCTGTAAAAGCATCATCTTCATTTTGAATGCAGTGGTTTCCAAGTAAATGCAACTTGAAAAAATTCAGGGGCAAGAAGGTTAATTGAGGCTTTAAAAATTTTATCATTATTTTTATGTCAAGTGTTTTGACACTTTCTCAAAGTTGCTCCTTGTCCCTTACAATAAGGAAACACATCTGGATTTCAATTTTGATTTTGAAATCGAGCATAGGGAGGAAAACAGGACTATGAAGTTTGGGGCAGTGGAAAGGCACTGTGTTAATGAGCTTCTCCATTCAATAAAAAATTATTCAAGATCCTAACATAGATAAAGGAAGAAAAAAAACTGCAGTTTGTTTCTGGAAGTCACTGCTTAAATTGTATGCTCAGGGATTTGTGTTAAGAAGACAGGTTGTGGAAAACTTGGGAAGATTTACTGGTTTGCATCTGCAGTATAAGATTTCAGCTTTCAGTAAGGCAGTAGAAGACTACATCTAACTGGAAAGCTACCAGAAAAATATTAATTCAGAAGCAATGTCCAATTATCCTGTGATGCATTTCAAGAGTAATTAGGACTGTAGAACAAACTGCTCCTGCCTGTTTGACCCTTTATACTTCCAGTGGAAAAAAAACCTTTTTAAAAACCATTGATAATTTTTTTTTTAACCAGCATTGATAATGCACGTAATATTTTTTGGTGATGTACAGCCATGTTCCCTTACTGGCTGCTGTTAAGGTCTTCAGGCTTCAGCCCCCCAAGTGTCTCTTGAGCAGAAGGCCTTTCCAGACTACTTGCATTTCATAAGTTTTACCAACTTACTGGATTCAGCCTGGCTCATAAGGCTTTGTTTTGTTTTGTTTTTTTCTTGAATAAAAATAATTTTGTAGGCTGCCATCAATGCTGTTGCAGAGAATTGTCTTGGCCAACTTCTGGGCATTCATTCCTGTTTCTTTCCTTGTGTCCTGTGCTAGCTGTTCTGTAGCTTGCAATGGACTACAGCAAGGAGCTAATCATAAAAAATCTGCAGGAGGGGTAGGATACTGTGGGAGCAAATAGCTGTGGGCATGTGGAGTGGTGGCACTTACCACTTTGGCACAGCATAGATTTTTGTTGGGTTGAAGTGGCACGTACCTATAGTTCATGGCTGTAAACTGTGATACTGCTGTGAGCAGCTGTCAACTGCATCAATACATCAATACATAAAGTGCATCTCTGGCATCTGAGATGAAATTGGCACTCTGGAATCACTAAGGGGACATTCATAGGATGGCACAATAAGGAATACTTTCAGGGAAGGTGCTGCAATCTCAGGAATATTTCAGAATTTCTTCTGCCTGGTCTGATCAGAGGTGTAAGCATGACACCCTTGAAAAATCACTTCTGTCACAGTGTGCAGGTTCTGGTGAAATGGTCTGCAGACCCCAGTTTAAGGTGGGGTAAAAAAGTCACAGTTTGGTGCCTGCAGGTTTTGTCTTCTCCATCTTAGAGCTGAAAATAACACATTTCTTTGTGCTGTCTTGCCCAGGGGAATCCTGGGGCAGTTTGTTTTGTTTATATGTGAAATCTCACATGGATACTATTTTTCAGGATGTTATTCCCTCATATTTAGTAGGTCATCTTCCTTAAGGTCACTTCAGTAGGCTTCTTGTATTAGCCAAAATGACAGTCCTGTTGCTCCTTAGGCTCAGGTGTGCTAGGAAAATCTGATGTGGGGGGCATTACATGGATGTAATTGGGCTGTGAATTTAGCAGGCACAAACTTTGAGTGCCTTGCATACAAATGCTCTAAACTTTAGAGGCTGCTCTGTGTGGTTGTGCCTTTGGGATCATAGAGAGGGTCCTGAAGGCACTAGCCAAAGAAGTGACCTTTGCAAGCAGAACTCACCTGCTCTGAGGGCTCTCTGGTGAAAACACGAACTGCAGGCAGGGCTTTCCCAAAGCAGCTGTTGTATGTGGAGTGTCCATGTGCCCATGGGCAGGACATTGTGTCCTGTCTCCACACAATGGCATGGGAATAGAACTTTCTCCAGCCTCTCTGAAGAAATGCATCTGGCAAGACTAATAGTTCTTCTGCTTTAGATTTTTCATTTTGAAAGGAAGAGCATAAATGGGAGTAAGGGGAAGGAGGAGACTTGGAAGTTATTGATGGCTGTTGATTTCCTACATCCCAGATGTCCTCTTTCCCTAATGTGTTCATTGTGGGAGAACAAGGAAGTCTTCCTAGTAGTTTTCCCAGAGAGTGACTATTTCTGATTAAATTCTTTTGTGTTTGAAAACATTTGCAGACATTTTGGCTTTGGGATTGCATTATTATTATTGTATAGATAATGTGGGTTAATTGAACCACAATGAAGCTAATAGCAGTGAGAAGCCAGCATTTCTGGAACATGCACAGTAGCCTGCTTAACATCTGCACTTCTTTGCAGAATGATTCCTCCAATAGAAAAGGTGAAATTAGAAGTTTGGAAAGAGGACTTCAAGTCTGTAACTTCAAGTTACAGATCCTTTGCCTTTGGTTTTAGAAGAAACAAGCTTTAAAAAAAGGCTGCATTGAGATAATTGACATTTTAACCTTTCAAGTGACAAGTTGGTAATCTTTTGCAGTCAGAATTTGAACTCAGTAGATATGTCAATAACCTTGTATTGATTACTGTTTAATAGCAGCACCTGCAGAGCAGTATCTTCAGGAGAAGTTGCCAGATGAAGTGGTTCTAAAGATCTTCTCCTACCTGCTGGAGCAAGATCTCTGTAGAGCAGCTTGTGTGTGTAAACGCTTCAGTGAGCTGGCTAATGATCCAATTTTGTGGTAAGTGAAAAGCTATTCCTCATTATCTTGAGAAATACTAGATGTGCTGCTCAAGATGCCAGTACAATAGAAAAATTGAAATGCTGGTTACAATTAGTTGAAGGAAAACCAGTTGTATTTTTTTATGTCTGATTTAGTTAAGCATAATTTTTGTGTTATGTGTATTAAACAGTAAAACTTGATTTTCTAGTAGTGTAGATACTAGTTAAACAATGCCTGTTTTAAAAAAATCAGTTCCCTCAGTTGCCATTCCTTCTTCCCCCTTTAACCTTTTTTAGGCTACTGTGGGGATTGTGTTACTTCACACAGAAGGAACAAAACATTTCTTCAACTTAGATGTGAGCTTTGTCTAGTGTTACTTAAATGGGGTTTTTGTTTGGTTTGAGTCTTTTTGTTTTGTTTAATGGTTGGATACTTGGGTTGTTTTCTCACATGAGTCTGGTCTACTCCTCAGTTATTGAGAGTTTTAGTAAATGGGAACTAAATTTATAGTTTTTATAAGGGTAAAAAAATCAACTTATTTCTTGAGCTGCTTTGTTTTAAATGTAAAGATTAAGACTAAAAGAATAATAATAAAATAACATCACAGAACTACCCTGTTTCCCTGTCCTAAAGACAGCTTTGGGGATGCCTTGTCAGATGAATTACAACTTCTGTGATTCAGTGTTGTCCTGTAAGTCTGGGCTTAATATCAGCAGGCTCAGACACTGCAATTATTTGCATTCTGGCACTAATGAAAAGAATCCAACTGCTGTGTGCTGTTTTCTTCTTTTTAAACCACTGTAATTTGTTCACTGATGAACTCTTTTTGGAATACAGTGCATCACTTGTTCTCACTGAATGCATTTCTCAGTCTTTTTTTGGCAAGGTGAGGAAGAGGTGGTGGCATGCTTGGTCTTAATTTTTGTTATACTTGTGCTACTAGCTTTTGTAAGTGTTAATGTTGTAGTTAATGTATAGTTTGATTCACAAATACTGTATGTAACTGCTTAAGTTTCATCATGAAAATTGCATGTTGAGAACTTTTTCTCTTGGCTTATAAAACATACAAATTTTAGTCAGAAAAAACACAAAAGTCAGTACAGCAAAAAAATTGTTTTTAAGTGGTAGGTGCTGATCTTGGTTTTATTCACAGTCACTGGCAAATTGTTCTCAAAAAAAACAGGTTTTAGCCTTTGGTTTTATATTAAAATGGAAAATTAAAATTAATTTTCTCTTCTGCTCAGGAAAAGATTGTATATGGAAGTATTTGAGTACACTCGTCCAATGATGCATCCTGAACCTGGTAAATTTTATCAGATTAATCCAGAAGAATATGAACATCCAAATCCCTGGAAAGAAAGCTTCCAGCAGCTGGTAACAGTTTTATTCATTTATATTCAAATTTATGGGTACTTATAAAAGTAAAAACACACACTTCTGAAATGTGGCTGACAAACAGTAATTACCTTGGGTTTAGACTTCAAAATCCTTGTGGTGTTGTGCAGTAGGGGGAATTCAGAAGTTATTTCCTGTTTTGAGGCACACTTTAGGGAGACACCACATGGTAAAGTGGAGTCCTTGAGTATCCAGTTCTGCTGTGTTGGGTTTTGCATCACTGAAATTTTTTGTACAAGATTGTCATAGTCTGAGACTCACAGTGTGAAAGATGCTGTTGCATATCTTACTAAACCAATGTGTGTGCTGGTTATCAGATTTGTGTGCATCTTCCTCTGGTGAACCAAACACATATTGGTAATACCACTTAGGCTAAATAGTGATTTACAGCTGGCCTGACTGGAGGTAAACAACTTTCCTTTAAGGAATGTGATTGCACCTCTAATCCAAAATTTCAAAAGTATTGAACAAATGGCTGGGCATGATAGTAGGAAAACATAAGGGAAAGAAACATCAATGTGAGTGTATCACACAATGCCATGTGTTGTTGGTTAATGAATTTCTGAAGTGCATTGAGGACAAATGCTTGACTTGGCTTCTTTGTTTAGTATTCAGTCACTAGTGAAGGTATGGGATTCTCTTTTCCTCACCATATAAATGCAGTTTTTTTGGCAAGCTGCTAGAGAATCAAGAGATGGAAGCAAGGACGGCTCTTGTGGAATGCTTCAGGTGTATGAGGCTTTTCAGTCAGTTTTAAGGCTTATGGCTGTGTAAGTAGTTGGACCCTTGGCTTAGTTGATCATTCCCTTAGGCTTAGACACTTTTTGGTGTTGCCATTTCAAATTGTGTGCCTAGAGTGGGAGGTCAGTATATGATCCTTACTTCCTGGGACAAACTGATATCAGCAAAAGGCTTGTTAATTAGGGAATTAGTTGATCTCCTGTCAGTGCATTCAGGCCCACCTGTCTGCAAGTTTCTCACAGACTCTCTCCCTTCTTTTAGTACAAAGGAGCACATGTAAAGCCAGGTTTTGCTGAACACTTCTACAGTAATCCTGCAAGATACAAAGGAAGAGAAAATATGCTGGTATGTTCATGAAGTGGTTCTTAAAACTATTTATATATCTTCATAAATGGAAATGGACATTACTCTAAATCTGTTCCTTTTCTTCTAGTATTATGATACCATTGAGGATGCTCTTGGTGGAGTTCAAGAAGCTCATTTTGATGGACTTATCTTTGTTCACTCTGGTATATATACTGATGAATGGATATATATAGAATCCCCAATCACCATGATTGGTGCAGGTATGTAAACTGGAGCATCACTGTCTCAAACTTGTGTTAATTACCATGATACTCAGGTACATTAAATATCTAGTATAAATGCCCATCTTCCTTCATCTGCCTAGCAAATAAGTGGGTTTTGTACAAGCATCACTAACTCAAAAGTAGCTGATGCTTCAGACTGAAGTGCTGTTGTCTGCTTGCTAGCTCTCAGAATAACTTCATTTATCTTTTTATTTCATTATGAGAAAAAAAAATGAAATTTGTCAGAAAGCTTATTCAGTAATAGGACTGCAGTTGAAACTTTTACATTCATACATACATACATTTTTATATAAAACCCCTCTCCAGAGTAGAAACCAGCAGTGACAACAAGCCCAAATTAGTATCTGTCCCATTTTCTTCAGTATCGTAATTCCATCTTGAGGAAGGAAATGAAAGCATCCAGCAGAAAGATTCTGAGACTGGAGGTTCTTCCTCTGTTCTCTGCCAACTGTTCCTCTGAACAGGAACCTTTATGGAGAAGGAAATAAGACTTGGAGAATAGGAAGGGTTTAGGAAGTTAATATAATACACCAGGCTGCACATTGTGATACTTGTGGAGCTGCTTGCTTTTCATGTCACTACTAGGAGCATGCTAATTCCCAGTAGCATGTAACTGATAGGAATTCAGGCTATATTACTGTCTGGTAGAGATTTTGGTTAAGGGGTCTCAGACCTCTTGCTCCTGTGGTGATCTAGAAGGGAATTACCTGCTGTTTTGTGTTTTTGAGAAGCCATCTCTCTGGTTAGTTGGGTTTAATGGGTTGTGGGTTTTATTAAGGGTGGTGGGTTTGGGGTTTTTGTTTGTTTGTAAGGGTGGGGATTTTTGTTTTCTTTGGTGGGTATATTTCCTACGGATATGTTCTTTGTTTTGCAAAATCTCTCTTTTTGGGTATTTAACTGTTCTCCATACCAACTGTTTTGTTCTTGAGTGAAACTGTTCTGGCACTTCTTGCCTGGGTTTTGCAGCCTTGGCAGGGAGAATGGTTTTGAGCAATGCAGGCAGATTGTTCCAGTGTTATTCTGAAAAATTGTCCCCACAGATCTGCAAGATGTGGCTGTGTTAGTATGTGAGTTTGTCAGTTTGTGACTGCATTTCTGGAGCTAACATTCTGAACATGCCCACTTAGAGTGCTTTGGTCTGTGTTGTGGAGAGCTTTTGGAGGACAAACTGGATTCCTTTTGGATGAGACTAATTTACAAGACATGTTCCTGGAATACTCTTACTGCCCTTCTGTAGCCAGTGTGTGTTCAGTCAGAGGGACCTGGGGAGGACTAGTGCAGAGTCACTCCCTTCTCCCCTCCCTGTCCTGCAGCATGTGCTGGGGGTGCCTGAGCCTCAGCTCTGGTTCCCTCTGTGGTACCACTCCTGTTAGGCTGCAGTGCTTCCTCATGGAGATGTGGCCACAGACAAATAACCCCTGGCTTCTGTTTCACAGAAGAGAGGATTACAGTAAAAATAGGTCAGGTCATATTCATGAAGTGTTTAAAATCCAGAGAAATTGGATCAGCACTGTCCTAAGATGCAAAATTTCCCAGTCACTTCACGACACTTGAAATGATATCTTGAATATCTGGGTAAAGTTCTGCATGTTCTCTGTCTCCTTTTAAGTTTTGAAAAGCCATCTGATTTCCCTTCCTCTGGAATTAACCCAAGTTATTCAGAAAAACAGTTATCTTAAGTACAGTCCTTTAAAAGCCAGGGATCTGTATTGTGTATTTTTGTAACAGAATAGCTGTCTTGGGGAACAAAACCTCCAAGAGGAATCCAGCAATGCTAGATGTATTTATATTTCAATTCTTGGCATTGCTGACTTCACTTCCTCAGACTTTCTCTTCTGAATGGTGAGTGACATTGTAGAGAGAGTCAATTTTTATTTGACTGGAAAAGAAAACAAATTAAAGTGAACCGCTAAGCCTTGGAGAACTACCTCTTCTCTGTTCAGTCTGGCATGCTTTGCAGAATGGTGGGATTAAGGCAGCACCAAATCTCTCTGCATTTCTACTCAAATTTCTTTAATAGTTTATTCTTCTGGCTTCAGAAGAAGCACAACATTATTAGAAAGGCAGCTTAATATACCTTGAGCTTGGAAGAAGCTTCTGCTTGGTCACATAAGCAAAATGTGCTTACAGAATAATGCCCATTGGTTTTTTGGTGGGTGGGTTTTTTTTGGTTTTTAATTTTGGGGTTATTTCTTCGCCTAAATCTGAGGGAAGGAGTTGGTTGAAAAGGAAGGCTTTGGAAATATTACTAGTACTCTGGCATATCTGAATTGCCAAGAAAGAAGCAAGAGGAGAGGTTCTGTAAGAAAATTGTTGCATCTGGTTCAGCAGACAGAAATACCTTTGAATTTTTAAAAAGAATTCTATTTTCCAGGGTTGGAGAGGGGGATTATGTTTGCTGCAGGAGTAGGAGCCTTCCATGGAGTGCTCATCTCACTCAAGACACAAAATCTCCCAATTGCTGAGTTTCAGCAGTTGTACAGACATGTCCTGATGCTGAGAATCTTCACTTAATGTGTATTTTCAGAGCTACAGCTTTCGTTTTTTTCCTTCATTTTCCATTTAACTCAAATAATGTGCAAGTAAATGAAAATGGATTATCAAAAGATCCTTCAGTCAAGAAAAAAAAATTACTAAAACCAATAGGAATGGTTATTGTCATTTTAAGGGTGGAGAAATCTAAAATTGTAAGACAACTATTATAATTGGATATTGTTTTATTTTAGACTGCAAGAGTACTTTCACATGCCTGAGTTCTTCTTCAAATACCCATTCTGCATCGTTGAATTGAAAGCTTTCTTTTGAACTGGTTTAGACCTTGGTGGTTCACATCTTGTAGACTGTAAGATCTAAAAGAGTATCTGGTTTTTGCTTGGTACGGTTGGACAGGGTCACAGTTAGTTCCTGTAGAAGTTAGTGATTTTTTGTCTTCTAATGCAAGGAAAAGGGAAATTGTTTTATTCCTTATGAGGAATTAAGTAATTCTGAGGCAATATCCAGTTAATGTATATTTCTTTAGACTAGTCCCTTACTGTAGGCTTTCTGTTCCATTATTTCTAAATGGTCTATCCAAGGTCCTTAAGCTGAGCATGAATTCTGATCCTGGGGAACATGACTCCCTTAGGTTCCAGCAAACTGAATTCTTGGGAGCTGTGTTTTGCTTGATTACCAAATTAATGGTCCTTTTCTTCCGTTTCCAATTCTAACACTGGTTTCTTTATTCTAAAGTGGTCTAAGCCAAAAGCTGAAATGGAGATATTTCTCTGAATGATGATTTCACAAAGATTAAGCAGAATGTTGCAGAGAATTTCATTGGTCCATTTGGAATGAAAATAATGCTTAAGGAAGTCTTCACTATTTTCCTAGGGAGACCTGAGTGCAGTGATCTTACTAACTGGCCTGTTCTGTGATGGGCATTCTGGGACCTTCCCAACTTAGAAGCTACTGCTTGTGTAGGAACTCATGAGATGAGAGGAAGGTGTCTGTAGAGAATATGATCCAAGTGCTTTGCAAACAATTTCACAAATCTGTTTGATAGTGTTCAGAGCATCCAATGTGAAGTGCAATTTTTCTGTGCCACCCTGAAAGTTCTGATACTGATTTATGGCTCTCATATCCTCCTTGGGGTTCTGTTTATTTCCTGGGTTGCTTCAGGTGCAGTACTGTGGTGCTGTTCCTCTCCATGTGCTGAAACACACAGATTTGTTTATGCCACTGGATTTGCACCATGGTGAATATATAGAAATATCACCAAACCACAGAAATATGTTTTGTATGATGACACAACTCCTCATCAAAGCCTCTTTTAGTTGTTATCTGGTACTAAGTGAATAGTGGTGTAGAGGAGAGCCAGACTACCTTAAAATATGTGCAGCTCTGCAGTAATGAAAGCGGAGATTGAGCTTTCAGATAGTGAGAACAAGCTGGATAATAATGTAAATGTTGCTTCATTCTGACTGACATCTTTCTGCCAGAGTGATAAAGAACAGGACATACTGCTTGTCTGTACTAATGTCAACAAACAGAAAAGGATCTGCTCATGAGAAATCCTGTGCATAGGCTTTTCAATAAAATACAGAATTTAGGATAAATACCTGATCACATTTGTGCTGTGTTGGGAATGGTTTAAAATGCTATCAGATAATTTATCTGCTGTAGTATGTGAATCTTCCACCTTTGTATTTGGTGTGTTGAGGGAGGGCTGCTTCTGACTTGCATGTTTAATGTGCAGGTTTGAATCAGACAAACGATCTTGCTTGTGAATGAGCGTCATTGAATTTATTCCAGTGAGTGGCTGAGGTTAGCTGGTGCTCCCTCTGCTGGCTTTTGCCATCCCCACGTAAACATCACCTGCCTTTGGCTTAAGGGTAAAGAACTGAGCAGAGCCTCACTGGTAACACAGGAAATCAAATGACACATTATAGCATTTTGCAAGTGAACCACTTCATAACCTTTTGTACATGCTGCCAGTAGTATAGTTCAATCTAATTCAATAAGTTGTTGTTTTTTTTTTTTTTTTCATAAAGAATAATGAGGATATAAATTCAAAACTCTGAATCCTACATTTGAGAAGTGTGGGGAGATCACTTGTAGGTCATGAGTAGATTAGTAAATAGTGGTTCATGTCAGTGATGGAATGTATGATTTTAGCATTAATAAAAGGGTTTGGAATATCAGAAGAAATCATACTTGGAACAGAGTTAAACTGCCTCTAGTCTGGTACCCATGTCTAAGCTGTTCATTGTAAATAGTAGTCAAAAACTAGCTCTGTAACAGAGGAGGTTTTTCTCACAGTGCTAGATATTACTAAACTGGTGCCACATTGTCTTAAAGACTAGTTTCTTCATTGTCTTTGAAACTTCCTTTTTTAAGATCTTTTGACAGGAGGACTATTTATGTGCCAACACTAGTGTTGATTTTCCTTTGTTGCTTCAAACAGAATTCTGTAAATATTTTGAGGATTTTTTTCAGCAGCATAAACTAAGACTTTTTAATTGTTCTCTTTGCAGCACCTGGAAAAGTAGCAGATAAAGTTATAATAGAAAACACTAGAGATTCCACCTTCGTTTTTATGGAGGGTTCTGAAGATGCCTATGTTGGATATATGACAATCAGGGTAAGAATCTCACCTGAAAGCAGATCTTTTAAAAAATTATTTTAATGTCTGAGCAGTTAAATACAACATTTCTGTTTTCTTCCTTTTCAGTTCAACCCTGATGACAAATCTGCTCAGCACCACAATGCACACCACTGCTTAGAGATTACCGTGAACTGCAGTCCCATTATAGATCACTGTATTATCCGAAGTACTTGTACAGGTTAGTGGGCTTTTTATTGTTTGAAGAAGCACAACAAATTGAATATGATTACAATTGGCATATCTTTATTTTTTGATGCAGGTATTCAATACAGGTCTGCAAGCCTTAATTGCCTTGGAGCATCACTATTAGAGTGACTTCTTTGTGTCCAAAACCTCTGTGATAATGTGTACTTGGTTTTCTGTTTGAATCTGTTTGGACTCATTGGACAGTTGGTTTGAAATTGAGAAGTGACAGTTAAATAAACATACCTGGGTTTGGTGTATAGCTGTAGCTGGCCAGATGGGGCATTTGAAAGGGTTACACATGGGAGTTGTTCATGGGTTTGTTCTGATGTTCAGTATTGGGATTGATGGCATTAAACAGTCACAAGATGTAACTGCTGAGCTCAGCTCACTCTGAGTGGAATGATTTGACATGTTCAGAGGATATAGCTCTACAGGCAGAAATGTTGAAAGACTCATTTTGCTATCAGAGACGATGAGGAATTTACACCACCTGATTTGGGAAAAATCAGTAGTTTAGGTTGAGGAAAGAAGGAGTCAGTGTCTGGAAGTGAGGAGCTGGATGGCAGTTTAGTCACCAGCTGGAAGACATGGCAGTTTGTAATCACTGGACACAAGATATGGCAAGTTGAACACAGCCAGATGGAGTGGAGTTGAAGTGTCAGAAAGAAGAGGTTCAGGAGAATTAAGCTATTGAGTCTTCGTGTGGCCATGTGAACTTCCCCAAGGTCAGCTAGGGAGAGGGAATGGATCTGTGCAGCAGGCTGTGCACAGAGGTTGCTCAGCTCAACATAAAGGCAAGGAAAAAGAAATGAATTCTTCCAACTAGATATAAAAACTACATTTTTGTGGTACTGTCTGTGAAGAATACTGCAGGGAACCATGATGAGAACAGAGGAAGGATTCCTGGTGTCTGCCTTCCAGAGGAAGATGAGCTTTCTTGAAGGTCTTGGGCTATAAACCACTGCACTTGGTTGAGGCAGTTCTCTGCTTTGCATCACCCTCTCTTTTATTGGAGACACATCAGTGAATACTTGGAGGTGTTAAAAATGACAGAAGAGGAGCAAAGGGTAGTGAGCTGCTCCCAGTATCCCAGTTATCTCAGTGTTAATGCTGACACTAGGAAATTGAAATATACAGAGAAAAGGTATTCTGGAACTTACCATATACCAATACTGGGAACCCTGACAACCAGTGAGTGGAATTAGATAAGACCACATTCAGCCTGAATATTAAAGTAGTTTGAAGAGCTGCATGATTTCAGATGGAAACATGCTTATAGATAAGCTACTAGATCCTGATATTTTTGTGAAAGTTGTTTATGAAATTAAGTTTAGATTTTTTTTTTTTCTGACCACTTTCCATTTCTGAGAATTTTGAAGTTTTACTCCCTCCAAAACTCTGGATTTCTGAATGTTTACTGTATTGAATTGTTGATTCTCTTCTCCAAAATTAAATTCTTCTCTCTGAAATTCTGTTCAGTTTTGGAGGCTGTGTGTAGGCTATACTATCATCACTTACCAATTATCAAGTTTTACTGGCATTTTAATCCTACCGAAACTTGCTATTACCTACTCAGGAAGTACTGAGTTGGTATAAAAAGGGAGGAGGAATGGCAATCTGCCAGAAAAGGCATTTACTGTTTCCAAGATAATTGACATCTCTGAAGTATTGATCCATAGGCATTCAAAACCTCTTTCCTAGCACATGCTTGATATCCTTTCTGTAGATCTCCAAGTTGCATTAAAGCATATTTCCACATTATGTCATATGTAAAGTTCTTAATGTATGTCATATGTAAAGATGGGAGCTATGTAAGTGCAAATGCATTAAGCTGAAGGTTCCTGCTGCCAGTCCCAAGCATCTTTTGAAGTATTTTCAAATAAAGTTTAAATGGCAAGATCATGAGTCTAGAGGTTCTGTTGCATTCGTTGTGGAAAAAATCTGTGTTAGCCGTCACCTCGATGGATGAAAGTAGTAGTGGATGGCAATGTTCCTTTTTTTAAAAACTTTAATATTGCTGAAGTGTGTGCAGTCATTTATTCTGAGTAAACAAAATAAAGCTTAAACCAGTACTACATATGCTTTGTACCTCAAAAGGACCAATTTCACGCAATCAACACTCAAGTCCAGTGAAGAGAGTCAGAATAAAGATTGCTTTCACTTAAATAAGCAAAATGTGATAGAGGTATGCTTTTAGAACATCACACCAGGTTCCAAAAATCCATAGCTCCTCAGTCTCAGAAACAGATAGAGGAAGGGAAGTGAAAGCAGTTATGAAATGCAAGAAAGAATAAATTATTAACACTTAATACAAATAGGAAATTAGCAATTGAAGGAAGCTGTGGGGACCTCCCTCTAAAATAAAAACACACCACTTTACTGCCACAAAGAACTTGATAAACAAGACAAGATGCAGCATCTGTCTAGAAGAGACAGTGCTTGTGTCTTAATTTGGGGAACAAAGGGAGTTTTAACAGTGATGCTGATCCATCATAGAATGGAAAAATTTGAATGGCAGAGTGTTGTGTAATTTTTGTTCCATATTTAATGAGAATATGAAGGAATGATAAATGCCCTCATCCCCTAGAGGGATAATGAAACACGTTCCACTCTTGACAGTAACTGTGGATGAGGTTAAACAGCTGTGAAAATAGACACTCTAAAATCATGCTGGAGTTCAGAAAGAACTGGCCAAGAAATTCTCTGGCTTCCTATTGTGTATCAATGGTAACTTGAAACCTCGATGGGATGGTCTTTGTCCCTGGGGGAGATGGGAGGGGAGAGACTACCCAGGGTGAAGTATGGCAGGAGTACTGCCTGTTGATCCTGGGTAAAATGATGTAGTATAAATGCAGGGGTTTGGTCAATCAAGAATATAAAATTTCTGATGAATCAATTTAGTGTATCTACAGAAAGTTATAATGGTTGCATTACACTGTTGGAATTTTTGATTACTTTCTTTGGCGAAACGAAGGCAGCAGTCCCAGTATAATTACACAGATCCTTGAAAGATGTTTGACATAACACATAGTGCCTTAAAATATTAAGAGTTCTACAGAATACCCAGAGTCTACACCAAATAGATGAAAAATAACCTTCAGGGTAACTGTAATGGCTTTTTTTTTTGTGGTTATTTCAAAGATGACTTCTTGACTTGAAGAGAAGAAATGACACCTGTAGACTTTACTATAGAGTGTTATAGATACAATAGGAGTGTAATATAACTACAGTCTTAAAAATAACCAGGAGGATGGGTTGCTGTGACCTTCCTGGTAGGTGGACTGTCAAACACCACTTACATTAATCTCACGAAGTGCAGAGTTACACACACACACAAAACTTGCTTTTGTTCCTGTTTCTAAGTGCTAAACCCCTCTCCTGGAATGCTGGGCAAAGCTTAAAGGGTCACTGTGGATAAACTGCTGAATGTGAGCCCTCATGTAGTCTAGTGGCCAAAAGAACTGATGTGATCCTTAGTTACACCTGTGGGAACACCAGGTAGAAGTAGAGAGACTCTGTTAATGCCTCTGCTTAGTCCTGCTTCAGAATAAAGTGCTCTTTTCTGGTGTCCATAGCAACATGTTGGAAAATTTAGAAACTGTTCAATGAAAAGTCATGTAAGGTAAAGCAGAAAACTTTGGTTGTAGTGACTGTAATTTCTTGCTTTATCAAGGAGAAGGCTGAAGGAGCAAATTGCTTGCCCTGAATGTGTGTGTGTGTGCATTGGGTGCAGCATACACTGGTATAAAGAGAACTGGATGCCAAAGCTGGAGGAATTCAGATGAGCAATTAAAGTGTAAATTAAAAGGACAACAGCCCTCTGGCCAGCTAACAAGCTTTATGATAGTTTCTCAGTTGCTGGAAGTCAAAGTTATCAAAATTTAAATATGTTTCTACAAGATATGTGCTGAAGTTCCTGCTGCTAGAATTGAAGCAGGACTTAATTCAGGGAATTAGTATAGCCTGTATTATTCATAAGGTCAGACTAGACAATCAAAATAATTTCTTTAGGAATTAAAAAAGAATAAGCTCTCTGTAAATGAGTCTGTGAATTATTTAAGCATATTCTTTGTGGTGCTTTGCTAGAAGGATATATGAAAACTGACTAGTAGAGCAGGTACTGGCTTGCTTATGTAGTGGTGTTTAATTATGGGGAGCATGTGTTACGTAGGCCAGGTTCCCTGAGATGAGCTCTTACCTTTCAGAAATCACTGCTGATTTTAGTGCCTGCAGAATTTTATGTAGTCACACTTCATGGAGTTCAGGGAATTGAGTTGGTATGCTGAAGTCCTGAACAGTTTGAGTCCTAGTTTCCTGGAAAATATTTATTTTCTGGGTTATGGTATGGTAGCTGAAATCATTCAAGGAGTTTTGTAATTCAGCTGGGGAGAGACCTGTTGGTTTCTGATGTTTATTCTGTACTCGAGATTGTGTGTCTGTGTCCTGCTGAGTATTGGGTAGACAGTGTGTCTTTGTATGCTACAAAATTATTGTTTGGCCTCTTTGATGTACTGAGTTGTGAAAATTTCAAGGGAAGCACAACAAGGCAGTAATTAGCAGAGAATTTTGTTAGATTTCTGTTGTGCTCTGCTGTGAACAGTCAGTATACAGTGGGCCTAACACAGGCAAATAAATGAGTGAGGACTTTCATAAGCATGAATTATTATATAAACCATTGACCTGGCAGCTGTTTAACCTTGGCAGGCGGATTTTAAAGTGACTCCTACCGTGGTTTTTTGCATCTGCAAAATGATGACATTGGTGTTTTTCTGCCAGTGGCTTGCAATGCTTTGGCTCTGTGAACACCAAATCTTTTTAAAATATCAGTTCACACTAACTTTTCTTGCTCTGCCAAGACTATTTATAAATACACTATGCTTTGAAGCTATGGTAACTGTACTGTTTTCTTCCAGTTGGCTCTGCAGTATGTGTTAGTGGCCAGGGAGCTTGTCCTACTATTAAACACTGTAACATCAGCGACTGTGAAAATGTTGGACTTTATATTACAGACCATGCACAGGTAATTTTCCACATTCATTTCTTTACTTTGATAAACTGTTTACTGTTCTGGATTCCTGTCTTAATTTACATTTTTCTTTCCCAGGGAATATATGAGGATAATGAGATCTCCAATAATGCATTAGCAGGGATTTGGGTTAAAAACCACGGGAATCCCATTATCAGACGGAATCACATTCACCACGGACGCGACGTTGGCGTTTTCACTTTTGACCATGGAATGGTAACCTATATGTTTTCTTTTGAAGAAAAAAAATACACATGTTGTAGAACTGAAATCTTCCAATTTTTCCTGTTATTGGAGAACATTTTTTTTAAGTGCATTTAGTCATGAACAGATAATTTAAAATATGCCTGCTGTTGTTCTCTTGCCCTTAAGTGGGAGACTTCACTTTAAAGACAATTTTAGCTGGAAGAGGTTTAAGCGAGCTTTTGCAGTTGATTGGCAGCCTGTTACATTGTATTATGTTGCAGTGGCAAAATACCTCTTGAAACAGGATGTAAACTGTAGGCTTACATTTATACTTCATTCTTTTCCCTTTGAAAAAGAACAAAAATAAGGTGCTGTATGATTTAGAAATGAAAAAAAAAAGCTTTGTGAAGACTTAGCCTTATTTTAATGTTAGAACTCTGAAATAGGGTATGTACACCTTCTCTGGGAAGAGGGCTTTTGTAGCAGGGAATTAGTTGTGGAATTTTAACACAGAATTTCATATCAGAGTTCAGGCCTTCTTTCATAAATGTTTATTTGTGTGGGGTGAAGCTCATCACTTCCAAGTACATGCACACTAGTGAGAAACAGCATTCATAGTCCTTGAAATAGAAGAGATTTTTGTCTCTGAAATAAAAGATGATTGCTGACTAGTTTTAGGAAAATATTCTGCATGTCTTCCAAAGAGTGCCAAATCATTGTTTTTCCTGCTTGAATGACAAAGTCCCAATTTCCCCACGCCCAGCTGGCAAAACAAGCAGTTTTCTTTTAGTCACTCTTAAAATGGCAGATCTCTAAGGATGCTTTCCATAGGGTGCAAAAGCTCTTGATCCCCAGGTGTAAGGAATCAGGAAGGGAAGGCAAGAGACCTGCTGGGTCGAGACTAAAGGTCAGGATAGAAATGCACAGGCAGTGGAAGCAGGGACAGGTGACCAGAGACACTGTCCAGTTGTGTAGGGATGGGGTCAGGAAGGCCAGGGCATGGATGGAGCTGGACTTGGCAAGGCATGCAAGGAATGACAGGGAAGGCTTCCACAGGTATGTCTTTCAGAAAAGGAATCGCAGAAAAAAAGCACATCACCCCACCCTCTTCATGAGTAACAGCAGTGACAAGAGATGAGGAGAAGGCTGAGGTACCCAACATTTTGCCTCAAGTTTTACTGGCAGTCTTCCCACACCTCTTTATTGGGTGGACCTCAAGGCAGGGAGAGTGGGAGCAAAGTCACTCCCACTGTAAGAGAAGAGCACATTTGTGACTGCCTGAGGAACCTGAATATACATTAGTCTATGGAACCCAGTGAGATGCATCCCAGAGTTCTGAGGGAATTGGCTGATGTAAGGTAGGTCCAAGCCACTCTCCATGACACTGGAAAAGCCATGGCAGTCAGGTGAAGTCCCTGGTGTCTGGGAAAAGGGAAACATTGCACCCATTTTCAATAAAGGGCAGAAAGGAGGACCCTGGCAGGGACTGACCTGTCAGCCTCACCTCTGTGCCTGGGAAGATCATGGAACAGCTTCACCAAGGACAAGTCCTGCCTGACCAGCCTCAGTGGAGAAAGGAAGGGCTGTGGATGTCATTTTATGTCGACTCCTGTAAGGACTTGACACGTTCACAGAATTCACAGAAAGACCAGATTGGAAGTGACATTAAAGATCATTGATTCCAGCCCATGCTCTAACACCTCAACTAAACCATGGCACCCAGTGCCACATCCAGGCTTTTTTTTTTTTTAACACATCCGGGGATTGTGACTCCACCAGCTCCCCAGGCATTCCCCTACAACATCCTTCTCCCTTAGTGGTAAAGATGTGGATTTGATGGATAGACTGTTTAGTGGATGAGGAATTGTTTGGATAGTTGCATCCAGAGGGTAGATGCCAGTAGCTAAATCATGTTCCTCAGTGGTCTGTACTGGGGCTGATACCGTTCATCAGTGATCCAGACAGTGGGATCAAGTGCAAGTTCTAATCCAGACCTACTCAGGTTTTTGGTGAGAGTTGGCAGACTGTAAATAGCACTTACAGGAAATGCACTGTGGGTACAATCCAGTGAGGCCTGTCTCCTCTTTGCCCAGCTTGCTGAGGGGCAGAGACAAAGGATTGAGGCAGTGCTAGTTGTAACTGTTGCATTTGTGGTTCTCTGGTTTCAGTAGAAGGCAGACAGGTCACAGGGCTGCTGCTTTTGCTGCCAGCATAAAATCTTGCCAGTGGAGGCCGAACACCCGACATGGTGGGATTCTGCTGGTAGGTGCCTCTTCTCCACTCTGATGGTTACATCCTAAGGACTGTACTTGTTCTGTTTTGGGCCAGATTGCAGCAGCTGAGAATGCCCTGCTGGCAGCCCTCTTCTAGAAAAAAGATGGATGGCTTTACATCATTTTCTGTCCTCTAGAGATGATGTTGCTTGGCTGGTTTGCAAAGAGTGGTGGCAGATGTCTTTGGTTTATATTATCTCATTGTTTGGACTGCTTTAAGCTGTGTTTAACATACTGTACAAGCACTTCTGATCCACTTCAGTGGGTACATCCATCCCTTCAAGACTTAAACAGGCTTGGAAACATGGAATGAAGTGATTTCAGCTATAGGAAAGCTGGTAAAGGAAAGTGCTTCAGCAACTCCTGCAGGGGAGGTGTCTGTGTGTAGGCTTGTGAGTTAATTGGAAAGTCTGGGTAGGAGCTGCTTCTGTTTAAGTACTGAAGTATAAATATTAAATATATGAGTACTGAAATATTACAAAAATTAAAAGCCAAGCTGAATTCACCTGATTAATTTTAAATAAAAGTGCATTTGATCTTTATTCTTACCAATGAAATGTCTGTTTCAGAGCTGTGATCAGTGTGATATCACAGGCAAAATGGAATAGAAATAAACGTTTCCCTTTTGTTTAAGGGAAACAGTAGCACATTAAAGAGAATGTGTGAATAGTATTTATCTCAGCTGCAAATATTATTGAAATATTTCATAGTCATAAACTCCTTTGAAAGATTTAGTCCTCCCCCTGTCTCAAAGTCTGCTTTGGCAGCATCTTCTGCTTTTGCATCATGTCTAGTGATAGTCAGTGAAATTTGCATCATGTCTAGTGATAGTCAGTGAAATTACCAGAGAACCACAAATGTTTATATGCTCCTTAAGTGGCAAAGTGACATGGAATCCTTCAGATACAAATCCTGTATTCCTAAACAAATTAATGGATTTTGTATTTTTCCTTCTCTCATTTCTGTCACTTTCTGTAAGTTTTTTTTGCTTGCGCCTGTGAAGTGGGATAAGTGCATTCCAGTGCTGAATTCCTACCCTACACATTCTTTTCCTGTGGGTTTCTGTGCTGGAGTGCTGTCTCCAAAAGGTTCAAGAATGCTTTGTTTTTCAGTTTCATGTTTTCAAACTGTTCTTTGTGTTTTGATACTTGTAGAAACTTAACCTCTTACTTCTAAACTGGCAAAATTCTGATATTTGCCTTAGTGCTGTGACAAATATGTAACAAGCGGGCATTAAAAATGCAGTGTGGCATTGGCAGCTCTGGGTGTCTTACCCTGACCTCTCAGGTACCTGAGATGAGTTACCAGGCATCTGTCATAAATTGTATTTTGTAGTTGTATGCAAACAAGGGAAAAGTTCCAATTTAATGTAAGAATAAGCCTAATTTTACAGTTTAAAGCTGAGCTCTAGGCAAAACAGTTTTCTTTTTCATTGCTCCTAAATGAGAAGCTTGGGGTTTTTTTCCTGATGAAATAAAAGTGTAGCAGCATGTCTCTAAGTTGGATGATCATGCCTAGTTTACTTCTCTGTCTTCTAAATACTACAAATCAGATCACTTTAAAGAAATCTGTATATAAAGTCCAAAAAAAAATTGGTCATCTCCCAGATTATATACAGACTACATTAAAAACTTAACTGCCTTTTGCTGTTCATAAAAATAGAGGGTTTGTTTTGCATCTTGGATGTGATTTTCTTTTTGTTGCATTTGAATTTTCATAAAATGCACTAACTCTCAGATAAGGACCCTTCCAGGGTTTGGAAGGCAAATTTTATAAGCATAGGCAGTTACTCTTTTTCATTGTTTCCTGTTGTCTTTTTTTTTTTTTCTTTTTCCTACCCTATTGGGAATACTTGAGTCAATAAATATTTAGGAAATGTTAAATCTTACACAATTATATCTCTTTTCTTGGAATACTTGTGTTGTTCAAACAGTAATACTAAATGCCTCTGTTTCCATAATGTTGTAATCTTCAAGTCAGAGAAAGAAAAAAAAGTCCTTTTAGAAATAAAGGAGGGAGAAATCCTCTGAGAAGAAAAGCAGTAACAAAATCTCATCAGTTAAAAGTTTTAATTCTAAAGCATTTCAGAGCTGTGTTTGTTAGACTGGACAACATGCAGAAAGAAAAAAGCATTCAAGTTCAATCACTGAATTAGTCCTGATGTAAAACGTCTTCTGAATTTTTTCAGCTGTGCAGGATCCCATCTTTGTGATCACATCTTTTCTGTGCAGTGTGTGCCAGGTGGGATTATCAGCATTATCACTGCTGTGGTGTTTGTTTCTGATTCCTTCACCTGCTCAGAGCTTACCAGGCTGCAGCAGTGCTCTTGCCCACACATGCTGTCCGTGTAGCTGTCATTTTGTGTCCACAGCTAATGCTCTGCCTGGGATTCTAAACAAATTTGATGTACAGAGCTGCTTTTTAATATTTAGGATTTTCAAGCAGAAAGCTACTTGGTAGTTTTTTGTAAGATTGCAATACTTTTTCCACATGCATCCTCTGTTCCTTCTTATTAATCCCTGGGGGCTCTTTCCCTTAGCAATCCTGGCACTGTGTGGTGCTGTCCCCTCCAGGTTCTTCTTCCATTAGCTGCTGAATTATAACCAGAAACCCCCACAAAGCCCAAGTCAAACACCCAGCACACTTGAAAACCATTCTTTGAAGGAAGTGGAGGGAATATAAGGCTTGTAGTCCCTCTGTGGAGACTACCTGACCTCAGTAGCTGCCTGGCAGAATCTCCCAAAGGATCTGGGCTTGAGCTGCCCAACAGCTGGACAGAGCATAAGGGTTGGGCAGCTGGAGTGTGCTGAGAGGAGCAGCTGTGTCTGATGGTGGCACCTGGTTGTAGCTGGAGCTGGCAGTGAGCTTTGTGTTAGCAATGTTGGTGGACCCTGTGGATAATGGGTCATGGAACTCCATACTTGGAAACACAATTTCTGTTTAAAAAAAATGAACCCTAATGTTCCAAAGAAAAACTGTTGCCTGAAGCCACAAGTTCATCACCAGACCTTTTTGACAGACTAGAGTTCAAAGGCACAGAAATGCCTTTTTTGAATGGGTGTGGCTGAAAAGGTACCAGGGATTGCTGGGAGCATCTTCAAGACTCAAGTCAGTAGTAGCCCTTTCTAGGGGGTGCATTTGGGCCAAAAAAGTTGTTAGTATCAACAGAGAATGTCCTAGGAAGCAGGCATAGGAAATAGGAAGTCTGGGATGAGGTGGTTGCTCAGAATGGTGGAATGCATGTGCTCCTGAAAACAGCAACTCTGTTGGTCTAGCTGACACAGGTGATGGTCAGACTTGGTCTCAACAGATGCAGAAACCCACTGGCTGTAACTGCATCAGCTCAAAGCCAGCCCTTCAGCTTAAAGTGACTCTGATTAAGGTGGGCTGGGCTCTTTAATGTAGTTTCTCTTCATGGATATTGAATGTTACAGGATCTTGCTCAGCAGAAAGCCTTGACTTTCTGACCCACAAGTCAGGCTTATAAAGGAATCTGAGATACAGATTTATTTTGTTTTATTCCCCCCCCCCCCCCTTTAAAGGAGCATTTCCTTCACAGAGTCTTAGAGCAAATTCCCACTTTCTTCTGAATAAGAAGTCAAGTTTTCCAAGTTAAATACTAGTGCTTGCTGAAGCTTGTGGAGATCCTGCAGGCCACATGAGAAAGGCTCTGTTTGTTTGCAGCTTCTACCTGGAATTCAAAATGACTGTGATGAAGCACACCTGAAATACCCCTCTTTTTTCATCATGGTGCTGTAGTCAAAAACTTTTGGCACTCAGAGGGAGAATAATGTGTGAAGTAATTAAAAATGTCAGACCATGTTTAGTAATATTTTAATTGAAATTGTGTAATCCATTAGGAGAATCAGGCTTGCCTTTATATACCAAATTGTCATTTTAGATAAGTTTCTCTTAAAGCTTAATTTTAAGTGAAAATTAGGGGGGAAAAAAAGTGATTCCTTTCAGGATAAGAAGTCAAAAGACTGCCTGTTGGCTTGAAGGCATATTTCTGAGGAGATCTTTGGATTCCCCTGTCTGTTAGTGTGTTGCTTCCTTGAGAACTCTGAAACTATCTTGACTCATTTAGGATTGGAATCCTTCAAAGTTCTTGAAAAAAACCTAACTCTGCTCTGAATATCTACAGAATGTGTAAGCATCTTCCATTTGACTTCATTTGTTACCCAGAGGAGTCTGAGGAGCCAGGCTGCACTCTTGGAGTGCACTCACATGGCTAGCACTCTTTTGGAGAATCTTTAATCCATGCACTGCCTTTCCTGACTGCAATCCTCAGAGCAGGGAGAAGAGCATCCTGCCTTGATTTCCTTGTTAAGCTGGATGTATTTATGATTTTTTTTGTAGTCAGTGTTTGATGGAGTCCCAAAGCAATTCACAGCACAGTGAAACAGGGTGCTGACTGCCTAGGCTGGCAATAGATTGAGTAATTTCCACGTGATAGGTAGTAGCAACTCCAGGCCTCAGGCATTCCTGGTAGTAGATCATGTGAGCATGGAATCCAGTTACTCTGAGCAGTAGCAGGAATTTGGGGGGGATTGTTTGTTTTGGTTTTGGTTGTTTTTTTTTTTTATGGGTTTGGTTTTGGGATTTGTTTGTTATTTAGGGTTTTTTTTAGTGCACAAGTATAGCAAGTCTCATGTTGAGCAGGTCAAAATAACTAACTTACCTGGCTACAGGAAAAATGGTGCTGCTGGAGACAGGCTTGGGTTAGAGATTTCAGGAACTTGCATCTAAGCCATCCACAAATTACAGCACATCACTTGGTGGTTGTCTACCATCTCCAATAAGAAGTGCTTCCTGTCTTTCAGTTTCTGTTCTTCTGCTTGGGCAAAATGGGCATGAAATACCATTGAAGTTCACCTTAAGAATAGGTTGAATTTGAATATTAAAATGTTCCAGGACCATGTTAGGAAAATGCTGTGAAAGGGCTGACACAGTTACATACCAAGGCCCTGGAAGTAGAATTGGAGAAATCATCAGGCAAGAAACAATTATTTTGCCAGATGAATTCTCAGGTGGGCCAGTTCATGGTGCTGCTCTGTAGTTGGCATGGAAGGAGCATGCCTGGCATGGCTTTGTGCAGTGGCATTTTTTTTCCCTGCCCACAGCAATACTGTTTATAATGCTCTTGTTTAAATACAGTTGTGTTGTAGGTCTGCTGCTACTGTCAGTGTCTCAGTGTACACCATTTAAAAAAAGGGAACAAGGAAAAAATTGTACCACTTGGCCACTGAGACTAATCCAACCCTGGAAAAATTACTGAATTCCCACACTCTTATTTATTTTGATCAGTAGTTTCAAAGACATTTAGCACACTTCTTCCTAAAGAAACCATATTTTTGCCAAATGTCTATAGTTCCTGGCCTGAAAACAAGCAGGTAGTTTTCTCCATAGCACTGTCCTTTCTGTGGACCTGTGGGCTTTCTGGCCTTTGAAAGGAGTCTGATCCTTGTAGCTGCTGAGGAAACCTGATACTGAGTCCTGTTCAATGTGCTATATCTAGAGTTGCCATTTTTTCTTGGTATTCCATGAGTAGTCATAAATAGCAGTGCAAACACAGTGTCTTTGAAACAGTATTTTATTTTTGGGAAAATGAAATTATATAGTGTCAGTAGTTGTTTTAATTAGCTATATAAGTACTTACATGTTGTCAGTTTTGGTACTGTTTCCTTTTAAATGAGGATTGAATTTAAAGGGAAGGGAATAACCTTCATTTAAAAAAGGACTTTTACAGGAAACTGCATGTTTTGTGTCTTAAGGGTTATTTTGAAAGCTGCAACATCCATAGAAACAGGATAGCAGGCTTTGAAGTGAAAGCATATGCCAACCCCACAGTGGTGCGGTGTGAAATCCATCACGGCCAGACTGGAGGAATCTATGTGCATGAAAAAGGAAGAGGACAATTCATAGAGAACAAAATCTATGCAAACAATTTTGCAGGTGTTTGGATTACCTCAAACAGTGACCCAACAATAAGGTATTGTTTTCCTCATTATTATTTCACTACGTAGAAGAAGAAGAGATTTGATGGGGATGGGATAATGCAGTTTAATTTATTTGATTATGGTGAGCTTTAAATATTCCTGTATCTGTAGAAATTAAATTTCTGTCTGTGTTCAGGTGAACTGCATTTTTAATTTGTGTGTGCACTTAGAGGTAGGTCTTTCTCAAGGCAACAGAACATAAGTTCTTCATTTTAAATCTGAGCGGGGTACAGTCCTGGCCACTCCATACAGATGTAGTATTGTACAACATATAAGAATAACTTGATAATGTTGATTTTTTTTCTTAGGGGGAATGCAATTTTTAATGGGAATCAAGGTGGTGTTTATATCTTTGGTGATGGAAGAGGCCTTATTGAAGGAAATGACATTTATGGTAAGGTGATTTGCTTGCTGCATATTGATTTCTGAGAAAAATGAATGTGTAAGTTGTATTAAATACCACTTTTGTTGGCAGGTAATGCATTAGCAGGAATACAGATTCGAACAAACAGCTGTCCCATCGTTCGACACAACAAGATTCATGATGGTCAACATGGAGGAATTTATGTAGTAAGTGCAGCCTAGGACAGGCACAGACTTGTGTTCTGCTTTAGAAATGTAAAGAGGAAAATTACCCTATGCGAATGTTTGTGCTCACAGTGCTTGAGTTCTTATGTTAAAAACCAGATTCATGGTAAGCGACTGAAGCTGGTGCTGCTATTTAAAAGACTAAGGTTTTTATAAATGCCACTAAATTTTTCTTATTACAGAGAAAAATAATTAAAATGGGATAGATTACAGAATTTTATCATTGCACGGTTGAAAGCTTTTTGAAAAGATTTAGTTTTTATAGTAGTATGTCATAATTTTAAAAAAAAAGTCTGTTCAGCTCTTTTGGAGTGTAATGTGTTTACCACTAACCTCAGAGAAGATTTTTTTTTTTTACTGCCTTCAGGATAGTAGGAATTGGAATTGTTGTATTGAAAAAGTGGGAAATAAAGCCCAATTCCCAATGTGTGCAAGGGCTCTGCTAACTGAACTGAAAGAGCTGTCAGGTTTCCTTAAGCAATACCAGATTTTCAGAAATATGTGTCTGTCTTTCTGCCAGAGGTTACCTAAGGTCCAGCTAACGCTGCAAGTGTGCAGCTTCATCTCTTCATTGAGTAAATTTAACCAGAACAGCTTCTTGCCCTGACTGAGAAAACTGTTGTTTGACCTCTGAGCCCAGACATGTGGTGACCTTCAGAGCCATGCCAGCTTGTTGTCCATCTTGGGGACAGAGCTGGGTGTAGGTTTAAGAACCATGAGCCAGGGCTTTCGTGTGAGTGCGCAGCACTGGGGAGGCACCTCTCCTACCAACAGCCAGCAGACATTTACAAATACCACTGCAGAGCCTTAAAACAGAATGATTTACATGCAGGGTGTTCTTTGTTTCATGGCAAATATTCAAAATCATGATATGCTGTTATTTTTTTTAATGTTGAAAAAGCTTACTCAATGGAAAGGAATTACTTTGCTGCAGTAAAAAAGCCAGGGGTGGGAGGGATAGATGGGTAGAGCAGGAAAAAGAGTATTGGTGTTTAGCAGGTTTTCTTAACTCTTAAACCATCTTTTATTTAGCATGAAAAAGGACAAGGTGTGATTGAGGAAAATGAAGTTTACAGCAATACATTGGCTGGAGTCTGGGTGACAACAGGGAGCACTCCAGTCTTGAGGAGAAACAGAATACACAGTGGGAAACAAGTGAGTTTTGCTCTGTGGTTACAAGGGGGCCACAGAAAAGGAAGTCCTGTGGTTTTATGCCTCATTAATTTGGAACTAATAATATAATTCTTGATGTGTTAGGTTGGAGTTTATTTTTATGACAATGGACATGGCGTGTTAGAAGACAATGACATCTATAATCACATGTACTCAGGGGTTCAGATAAGGTAACATTTATTCTGATTTTCTGCCAAAACAGACGTAGCTTGTTATGTGCTCTATTGTGTCTTTTTAGCTGTTCTTGTCATTTTGTTTATAAAAATAACTTTTTTGAAATCCAGTATGTCTGAATACCCTCTGCTTTAACCTAAAAGAAAGTTACCAAAAATACAGCCTGGGTATTGACTGGAATGTGTGGCCCTTGAAGTCTGTAAAGAAAAATGATGTTCGCATGTTTGGAAAGAACTATATTTTACTAAGATAGTTAAGCAGTGAGATCCATGGGGCACTTCTTTAGAAGTATTTCAGATGTTTGGCATTGGAATATAGTAAATGACTATAAATGATTTATTTTTAATGACTTTTAAATTACTTCTTTGCTTACATTTCACTCTAGAACTGGAAGCAACCCCAAAATCAGACGCAACAAGATCTGGGGTGGTCAGAATGGTGGTATTCTTGTCTATAATTCTGGTAGGTTTGTTCTTCATGTTTATCCAGAACTGTGTTCTGTGGTGTTGTATTATCTTCTCATTTATTAGATGTTTTGCATTTTTTTTTTTTCTATCCTTCCCTCAATTTTAGGGCTTGGATTTATAGAAGACAATGAAATTTTTGATAATGCAATGGCTGGTGTATGGATTAAAACAGACAGTAATCCTACACTAAGGAGAAATAAAATCCATGATGGAAGAGATGGAGGCATCTGTATATTTAATGGGGGAAGAGGTAACTTTTTCCCTAACTGTTTTTCACTGAATGTTCTGGATAAGAGTTAAATTTCAGTTTAAGCAGTGTTCTTTTTAAAGTGCTCTTTAGAAACACAGCTCTTGTCTTCTGGAGTGATAAAATAGTTATAGCGAACATACCCTAATGCTTTTTAGCCTTAATTACATTAGTAATACTGAAATCTGTGGGAGGCAGAGAGGTAATTAATCTCATTCAAGATAACTGTTAGATTGCTGCTTAAGGACAGTCCTTTTATCCCAATTGCTTTTCTAAGCTTTGCCATTTGACTGAAACACAGTGTTGGATTCAAGTCACGTAGCCAAAATCATGCACCTGAGCAGTTTCGGTTCTGCCAGAGTGTCCAAGTTTCAGGAAAAAAAAAACCATAGATCTTTAAGGAAGCTTTCATACACTTGTAAATTCAGAAGTGGTCCCTGTCTGAAATCCCCTGACTCTTGTGTGTCCTGATACCAGCTTCTGATATTCTGTAGATAGTCACTTGCTTCTAAGTGAGCTTTAATTTTAACCCCGTGTTTTAAAGTAATCTTATCCTATAACAAAAAAATGCTTGGCTTTTGGCAGTCTGTTCATTTTAGAAGACAAGAAGAGAGAGGTGTTAGAAAAATTAAAGAAAAATTTGGAAAGCAGAAAGACTTAGTTTTCTGCAGTGGTGCCTGTGATCGCAAATTTCATGCTGTGTACTGAAAAAATACACTTCCAAAATTATACACTGAGAACTATTTTAAACTGGTATCACTGATGTCAGTGCTACTGGTGCGTATTCTCCAAATGAAAGGAGTTATTAACAGGATTGTGACACATAAGATCCTTTAAAAATATTTCACAGAACGGTTAAAGGTCAGGAAATGCTCCCAAGCTCAAATGTAACATCTGTTGGTCTGTCACAGGTCTTCTGGAAGAGAATGATATCTTCAGGAATGCTCAAGCTGGTGTTCTTATCAGCACCAATAGCCACCCTGTGCTAAGGAAAAACCGAATATTCGATGGTTTTGCTGCAGGTTTGTGCTGTTTAAATCAAATTTGGAAGCTTGGAGTGAGCTCTTCACAAAGCTTACTCAGAGTTTCTTTACCCTGTGGTATTTAGATGTTTTAAAAGAGATTGGGATATCCTTCAGTGTATTCTAAAAATCATTTGAGAATTCAGAATTGTAGTCAAGGTATATTTTACAGTATGTTGGGAAATGACACATATTCTGTCTTGTCATTTTTTGTGAAATACTTTTCATTATTTTATTTTAGAAGCAATTGGTAAAGTTGTCTAGGATATATTCATAGTTGATTCATAGCCTGGATGCTGGTATGAATATCTTATCACTGCTTTAAAACCTAGGAAACTGAGCAAATACACATTTTAAAGAGATTTGAATTGCATCTCAAGTTCAACTTTCTCACTCCTCAAAGTTGAAAAATTGTAAAAATGAGCGTTTCTTTCTCCAAAAAAGATGAAGAATGTTTAACAGTGATTTTTTGCAATTTTGCTGTTTAATCATCACAGTTTCATCCGTCTTGCATTCCATTCCATTTCAACTAAAATTGCATTCTTGAGTTTTCTCCCATCTTTCTTTCAGAAGAAGCAAGTTTTCTGAGAAGAGCCTCTAAAGGTGTTGTTTCAGTGTGGTGGGGGGGAAGGATAGGTTGCTGTCAAGAGCAGTCCTGGACAAATGACTTGGAAGACACGGGTTACTGATAAAAGCTGAGAATTAAAGAAATGAATTTTAGGTGCCCATCTTGAGAACTTTTTTAAAAAGATATTTTAAAAAGGGTAAGGTATGTGCACAAGAACTTTCAAATGTACATGAAGATGACAGCTTTAAGCGCCCAAAAATCATATCCCCTTTGAAAATAAACATGATCATAGTACCATTTTATTATCAGATAAACTAGTAGTGTGTTGTTCCTCCCAGAGACTATGCATGCCAGCTGTAGCTCTTTGAAAGGATTCAATAGCAGCATTTGAACAGTTTTATAGCAAGTTACAGTGCAGTTTTGTAGTTATATCATTTTCCTTTCTTCCCCTTGAGTTTATCATGGCTTAAAAAAAAAACCAATCAACCAAGCTGTAGATGATGAGAGAAGTACAAATGCACAACCACCAGGGATTTAACTTTGCCACTCTCTTTTCTCTCCTTTGTTCCCCTGACCCACTCAAGGTATTGAAATAACAAATCATGCGACTGCAACATTAGAAGGCAATCAGATTTTCAACAACCGCTTTGGAGGTTTATTTCTAGCATCTGGTGTCAATGTCACGATGAAAGGTGAGCCTGAGTCCTCCTGGCTTGTGTTTGGTCACTTGTTTGGTGCTGCTGGCTCTTGGGTTTATGTACCCTTTGTGGCTCACAGCTGGTACCACCTAAAGCAGAGCTGTGACTAAGTTTTAGCTGAAGGTTATGAGCCACATTAAGCTGTGTTAAGATTTTTAGGCAAACAGATGGGTTCAAAGGTAACTGAAAGTTTTGCTGTTATATTAAAACTGCCATCAGCTCTTTTGTCTCAGTCACTTCTTGAACCAGTTCCTGATCTTTGGCCCATCTCAGACTCCAATTCTGATTTAGTACAACGGAAAGTCTATCTCACGTATCCAAAAACAAGTGTTCAGTAAAGAAACATGCCTCCTTGCCTTTTAGGATGTAAAAGCATGAACATTCCCAATCCCAAACATGTTTTTTCAGGAAATATGAACAGTTCACATACATAAAATTCCCTTGTATGATGGGAAAGTCCTGTGCATGAGACAGGATCCTCTTGGATGAGATGGGAATGATGGTTTTAATGCCAGACAGCTTGAGGAGGTTATTCAAGAAGAAAAAGGTTCATTTTGCAGGAGTTTTATGTACTTGCTGTACATAAAGCTGTTAAACCCTTTCCTGTGGAAGATTTGTGCCTTTTAAAACACAGGCTCTGGCTCCCTGCTTCCCGATGACATCACTCAGTGCTCTGATGCTTCTGGGAGTGGGCAGAACTTTTTGAGGTGCACTTTGGGACTAGACAGAAGATCAGGTAGTTGAATAACAGAGGGGATTATCAAATTTGCTGTGCCTTGGACACATCTTTGAAGTACTGGAGCTGGTCAGACCTAATTTCCACTTCCATTTTGTTGGAAAGTACTTTATCCCTAAACTTTCCTGGGGAAAGAGCCATCCTTTTCCTCTTTCTAAGTGATTTATAAAAGGCCTTATGGTAAATGAGAGGCTTTCAAACATTGGGTTTCAGTCTCCTGAGCAGCAAGCTCTCATGCTAGGAAGGCTTGTGTGCCTGTAAGCATTTATTAACAGCCAAGTTCAAAAGGAGTATTTAAAAGGAGGCTATCAGGCATTCTGTGCCACATGTGCAAAGAGGAAGTATTACTTGCTTGAGGAGTGCACGGCACTCTGGGCGTGTGGGCATTGAGGATTTTATATTCTTAAATGCCAGAGCTGAAATGCAGGTACAGAACTAATTGTTCCTAATGGGCCCTTGGCTTCAGTGCATCAAGGAAAAAAAAAGGTCATTGATCCAGATGTGATTAGTCCTGGTTTTTCCCCCCAACAGATAACAAAATAATGAACAATCAAGATGCCATAGAGAAAGCTGTCAGTAGAGGCCAGTGTTTATACAAGATCTCAAGCTACACCAGCTACCCGATGCATGATTTCTACAGGTAACAGGTTCCTTCCCCTCACCTACAGAAAGGCTTTCCAGTGATCCCCCTTTCTCTTCCTGCAAGGACCCTAGAACAGTTGCTGGGTGTGGGTGAACACACAAATGTGTGCTCTTCCTCAGCTGCAATAGAAGAGGATTTAACAAGGTCCCATTTTCTGGAATTGACTTTGGGCTTGAGGAAAACAGATTGTTTCTGTGAACGTGAGCCCAGGGCATTGCACAGCACGACTGTGTTTGTGAAACAAGTAACAAAAAGTGTGCTGTGAAAGCCAAGTTTGTGTAAAATTCTCAAACTTCCAAGTCCTGTGCACCCTCTTTCCTTGAGTGCATTTCTGGGCCTCCAGCCTCCTGGAGCCCTTCCCTTGAGAGCTGGTCAGGTTTTGGTTCCTGCCTAACGTGCTGCTTTTCCCTCCAGATGTCACACCTGCAACACCACAGACCGTAACGCCATCTGTGTCAACTGCATCAAGAAGTGCCATCAAGGACACGACGTAGAATTCATTAGACATGATAGGTACGTGTCCAGCCAGGGTGTGGGGCTGCTCCCAGAGCAGAGCAGAGCAGGAGGGCATGGGCACTAAGAGCTGTCTCTCTGTGTTGTAGGTTTTTCTGTGACTGTGGTGCTGGAACACTGTCCAATCCCTGTACGCTCGCCGGAGAGCCTACACACGATACAGATACACTATATGACTCTGCTCCACCTATAGAATCTAATACATTGCAGCACAACTGAATTCCTTTTCAGAAAGAAAGTCCTGCCATTCTAATATCATAACTATTAAAACTTTTTTTTTGGAGGAAGTTACACTTGCCCATTTCTGCAGAAAGAGACTGTATTAAAGCGGATGTGTGAGGTGTTGACACTATGGAGCTCAACCTACCAAAAAAGAAAGTGGCAATATGTTGACTCAGGATAACAGAACTGGGCGTTTTAGCATTACTGTGTAAACAAAGACTTTGAAGGGACAGAAGTGAAGAAAAATAAGCTGCAATTTTGTACAGATACCAACTTCTGAGAGCTGGTGTTTTTACAAGTAGCATTGAAACGCAGTCCAATTTGCAGTAGTACTATTCTGTAGACAAGCAGCATTCTTTGTTGCTGCCTTTATGGACATGGGTACCAATCGCTTTTGTAACATGGTAAAAATGTGAGCTAGCACTTCTGCATTTCTTTTGATTTTTTAACATTTATTCAGATTGAGAAATATGATTTTAATGCTTTAATCTCATGTAGTTTGTTTCTAATTTCAAGCAAAAAATCTTATTGTACTTGAATGTGTCCTGTTTTGTTAGCACACCTAGACTTGCTGTAACTGTACTCATGTCCCAGTATGTACGTTCTTTCTATGAAAGAGAAAACACTAATCTTAAATTATATCCAGCAATTTTTCTGGTGTCCTCTGAAGTTAGAATTATCTCCTCCCCTGCCCCAGCAATAGTCTGTACTCAAACCACCCTAACAAAAGAAAGAAAAGCGAGTGTTTTAATGAGACTTCCTAGACTATAATGCACTATAAAACAAAGTACCCATGTAACTAAGTTTTGTGAAAGAAATTTTACTATGTTTTAAAGTACACAGTAGAAAGTCTCCTCAAAACAGTCTTGTACTTTTACTCTGTTCATAGTTTTTTTTGAACAGTCTGGACATTACTTACATAACCTGCTGGAAATCACAGCAATTTCCTGCTCTAATGAAGCTGAGACAAGTATATATACAGCCCTATACAGTTTCATAGCTTTTTTCCATTTATGTGTATTGGTGACAGTGGGTAATCAACAGCCTGAAAGTGTATGCATGTACCATAACATCTAGACTTAATATATTGTGGAGTACTCAATAACCATTATGTAGAGGGTAGGTATGAATTAAAGGGTTTAATTTCCTAGGAAAGACAATGGAAAAATGGTCATTTTTAAAAAATAAAGTTTATTAGATCATAATGTTGTCTGCTCCCACCTTCTTGAGAAACCCATGCGAGTTCTTAAAGCCGGTCGATCATGGCCGTGAGTTTCCGAACCGCGTTTGCGTCACAGGTTGCTCCATCCACCACCTGGCACAGGTACCTGGGGGAAACAACCACCTTTACTGACAGGGACACTGAGGGAGAGCTTGAGATTGCCACTCCTGCAACAGCTTTAGGAGATGTGGATGCTGGGCCTGGTGTAAATAACTGCCAGCACCTCTGTATGCAAATTTAGCCTTGGGTCACTGTGCCAGTCTGAAGTACTGCTCATCATCTCTGCCTTTTCATAGTACCTCCCCTCCCTCCTCCCTGTGAACATCTGATGTTCACAAAAGTAGTTGTAAATGCCCCTCGTGCTGTGACTGAGCAAAAGCCACTGCCCAAATATTAAAATGGGTTCCTGTAAGCCATTTGCAACTTAGATACAGAAACCCAGGGCCTTACCTAAATATTCTCAGTGAGATGGTCGTTTTTTCAAACTCTTTGGCTTTTCTGTGCCCCTTCTGAATGACTTCCTCTGGAATATCTGCAAGTCTTGCTGCGTTGAATCCGTAGCTCTTGGGGCAGGCTCCTTCAATGAACTTGTACAGGAACGTAATTGTTTCCTGGCTTGGATCTTCACTCTCATTTTCAACCATGCATGCCTGGGAAGAGCAAGTCACAAGTCAGAGTTTGCAATATTGACCTGCAGCCTAAGAAACACACGGGACATCATGTCCTGTTCCCAAACCAGCCGTTTCTCAGGGCAGAAGAGCACAGAAAAGCAGGAGAAGTCCCAGCAGGGAGAAGCCCATCCTCCCAGGCATACCATGTGTCCCAGGCGCACGGCCCTGCTGTGGGAATGGTCCTCCACCAGGGAGTGGTAGTGAGTGGAGAAGAGCGTCCGGCAGCGGATCCTCTGCGCCAGCTCCTCCACCACCGCGCTCGCTATGGCTGTGCCATCAAACGTGGCCGTGCCTCTGCCTGGGGACACAACGGGACAGCTGCGGCACACTCGGCAGCACCAGGGGCACAGCTCACGTGCTGCTGGACAGACAGACACCCTACAGACAATGCAGCAAGGCAGTTGTAGTGTTTGTTTGTTCCCCTCCCAGCTGTGTGCAAGACAAACAAAGAGCAGTGAGGGGTGAGAGCCACCAGCACCAGGGGAAGGGGACCTGGGTGTTGGCCCCACAGCAATCAGAAAAAGATGTTTGTGTTCTCCTGAGGTTTGCTGCAAGTAATTATGCAAAGCAAAAGCAGGAAACCACAGCTGGAAATAGGGTAATAATGACTGGGGGTGGGAGGTGGTGATGAGTTCCCAGGGCACCCAAGATGTGTTCATGCTAGAGAGGCTGACACACCAGTTAAACACCAGCATCATTATGGTGAAACTGGCCCTGTGTATTTGGCTGCCATTCAGACAGCCCAAAAACCTTGCAGCCAGTCTTTCATCCCACAGATTTAGCTTCCATCTATTCCAAAATAGTCTAATTACCCAGTTCATCCACGAGAACAAGGGAATGCTCTGTTGCATGCTGGAGAATGCTGGAAGTCTCACTCAATTCAACAAAGAAGGTACTTTCACCTTTAAAGGGAATGACAAAAAAAAAAGCCACAAAGTAAGTCAAAGATCTGAGAACCACAACTAAAACCTCATTTAATCTGCACTAGAATCTTGGTTAAGCTAAAGTGAAACTTAGTAGCAAACTGAAGATGAACAAAAACATGACACTTCTTTTCCAGTGTGAAAACAGCAGGTTCCCGTTTGCCAGAAAAAACAAGTTTTGGTTCCTTTAGAGTACAGAATAAGCACAAGCACAACTAATTAAGTTTTCAGGCCAACACACCTGCTTACTTTTAATAGCACCAGTCAAAAGTAACAGCTGGACAAAAAGAGGGGCACAAAGGCTACAATGGGGAGAATTTTTGTTCCTTTCTTGCTCTGTATGCACAGGACAGGCTGAAGGTGTGTGTGGCTTTCCAGCAAGCAGAAAATCAAAGACTGAGAGACTGGAATTACTGGTTTGGTTGTGATGTCAGGAGGGAACTGTTTGGATAATAAAGGCTTTATTTGTACGTTCTCTCCTCGAATGAAGTATGACAAAAGCAATATTCTGCTGCTAAGGCTCAAGCATCTCATGGGAGTTTCAGCAACCCAGATAATACAAAGCCTGAAAATTACACCTGAAATTGGTTTTAGCAGATTATGAGCCGAAGTACACAATTATTCACACCCTTCCACATGATAAATCCACATTTACAAAGTCAGGATTTACTTGTTCTTTGTGGAGATCATTACAAATAATCACAAGTAGCAGCAATTAATGCAATTTATTCCAGTAAAGGCAAGCATTTATTTCCTGTACTCATGCTGCATGAGCACTGCTTTGCTCTAACATAAGTTTTCTAATATGAATTATTAAGCAGTGTCCACCATTCCTCATTTTCTGCATTTATTTAAAGAAATTACCAGGATTTAATGGTTTCAACAATATTTAAGAATAACCATTTATTCTCTTCAGAAAGTAAAGCCCTAAAATTTTATTACTGAAAAAATTAACTTCATAAAAGTCCTGCTGACATCCATTACAAAGTGACTGCCGTGGAACAACTTTTTCTGTGCTTTCCTGTCTACACAGTGTGCAAACAAATGCATCAAGAACAGATTTCACAGCTCGTTCTTTGCAGTGCTTACCCTCACAATTGAAATGTCAAATCAGAAGTAAAGCCCTCAGTTAACTGAAAAAAAATTGAAAATGCTACATTTTGCTAGGCCATCTCTCATGAAGGAAGGGCCCTTCTCATCTCTACCATAAACATTTAAGTATTCTTTCACACTTTTGATTCCTTCCTGTACTGAAATTAAACAAAATGGAGACGAGCTGGGCAAAGAAAGCCTTAATAACATTCTCCAGTTGAGAAGAACAGCCTTGATTTGGGGAAGTGTAAATATTTTTTTTAATTAAGAACTTGGAATGATTCATTTCCAAATTCCTTCTGTGCAACAAGTTCAGTGGGCTTAACTCCTTTCATATTCACTGACCCACATTTTTCAGCAGAGAGATCACAGAAAACCTGTGCCCTCCTTAATGAGCAGTGATACTACTCTTACCACAACAACCATTTTATTTTTCTAGCCCAGTGGCACTTTGCCCATCACCACTGGCAGACTTTACCATTCCACTTGTGTAATCCACCACTTGTCTTCCTCTCCATTAAAGGAACAAAATACTCCCAAGAACTCTCAACTACTGCTTCCAAGAAGGACATCTGCCTCTCTTGCTCATCAGAAGAAATCAGATTTCAAACATAAGGCATTCTGATTGAAACAAAGGACGGCTATAGTCCTTGCAGGAAGGTACAAAAAACTCCTGTGCAACAGCTGCCCCAACATCACTGTCCTATTTCAGAACACTTACAAAAAGGTATCAGTGAGAGTAGAATATAATCAATTCTAAAAAAAAGATATTCCTCAGACTTGCATCCAGCTGGGAACTAGGCTTTTAATATTAAAACTCATTAGTAAGTGATCCTGTGAGTCTGTCAATAATCGAACGGACGCACACATGAAAAAATTAAGCCTAAGTACAATCCTGTGTCCACTCTGAACAAGAGAAAAGAGTGCACACCTCCCCCTGCAAAATACTGTTCCCTTTCCAGCTTGCTACTGGAAGCAGGAGCAGAAATTGGTGGCCCCTGTGCAGCTGTGTGTCAGGCACTCACCGGCCATGATCCTGTCGGAGGCGCCGAGCCGCGTGAACACGCGGTCGATGGGCGTGAGCCTGCAGGACTCTGCGGGCACGTAGCACCCCAGCTGGGCCATGACCACCAGGAGACCAGCCTGCACAGCAAACAGGGACAGACACATTTGCAATGGGCTTTGCAGCTTCAGTTCCACACACACAGCAAGGGCACGAAGCTGTGTTTCCCCTAAAACAGGGACTGGAGTACATAAAGCTTCCCACTGCTTTAAGAGCTCCAGGCTGCAGCAGCATCAGCTCTGGCAGGACTGAACTACTCTGAAAGCCTTCAAAACACAAATTATCACAGCAAGCAGTGTTTATAAAGCAACCTCCCTGCTGATCTCTAGTTTCAGCTTGTTCATCCTGCAGAAGCATCTTTTGCCAGCTGATGCCAAGTCCTGGGTAAGTCACTTGAAAAAGATAAACGGTACTCTATCACTTCTTCCCAACCAACTCTCCTAGGACAAATAAAACTTATCCCTCCCTAAAGCAGAAAGTCTCTCTGAACATGAGCACTTTCTGGGACCTCCTGTGACACCCATGACAGCCCTGTAATTCCCTCACCCAAACCCCAGAGGTACCCTGGGACACACGACAATCACCTGTCTCATGAGTGTAGATTTGCCACCCATGTTGGGGCCTGTTACCAGCACACAGGAGGCCTCACTGCTGCTGCCTTCATCCTTGATGCCTATCACGATGTCATTGGGAATAAAATCATCCCCAAAGAAAGTTTTTGTGATGCATGGATGGCGGGAATTTCTAAGTTCCAGGAAGGGAGGAGTATTATCTGTAGGCAGCAGGATTACAGGTCGGCACAGAGGTCCATCACCACCTTGACTGTAGTGAGCAAGGGACATCAAGACATCTAAAAAATGAAGAGAAATTTCAGTCAGTCACACTTCCAAATTTCTTCATACACTGGAATTCATTTACTCATTGAACAACAATTTTGTAGAAACACTTTCCTATTTTATTCCATTTTCCTCATAAGGGAAACACCCACGAAGGACTCCAGAACAAGTAAAAGGTGGGAATATTTACAGTGTCTTTCCTCATTCCTTCCAGATTTCTACAGATGTCATGATAAAAACACTCCCCTATAGTTATTTTAGTTCAAAAGTCTTTAAAATCCACATCATTTCATTTCAAAAGTTCACGTATAAAATAATACTTTATTGCATTGGCTTTTCATTTAGAACAAGTAAGGAGGAAATCAGCTTCTGTGATAGTGAATTACTTTGTGAAGAATCCTAATTCTGCTTGAAAGTTGCTAGAGGAAAACTGTGTAAATATTAAAACTCTTAATATTTATTATACTCTTAACTGAGGGGTCTTGTACGCTGCAGGAAGCAGCAGTACAAGACCCTTCAGTTAGCTGAGCCCTGAGGTTCTAAAAGCTGATCACCTACACGATGAGACTGTTCATGATTTTAGAGGCTTTATGTACACACATTACAGCTGAGCCTGGACACTGCTTTCCTCTCCGCTGGGAACCAATTCAGCACTTGCCCTGAGCTGTGGTATGGCTGATGTGACTGCTTCCCAGCTCTCCCAGCAAATCCATTCCCAGCCAACACTCCCTGCCTGCCTGCCCTCCCTTTTCTGCTCTAGTGGCATTCAGAGACTGCTTTCATTTTTCCCTGAAACAAAGACATCCCAGAGTGCCTCATCCTAGCAGAAAATCCACACGACAGAAGTATGCCAGTCCTGAGAAGGGAACACAGGAGATTGTTCTATCCCAGAAATTTAAGGAGGATTTGGGGAAGCCTTCTTAGTAGACTACCTTCTTCAAGGCTCAACACTGAGCATTTTTATTTTTAAAGGATGCCAGAAAGCATCCTGCTCAGATAGAAAAAAAGCTTACCAGCAGCTTAGATTTTTGTAGCTCCGTTTAATAAGAAGCTACTAATCCACACACAAGGCTCTGGAAGCAGTGAGGCCCACCAGGCTACACTGAACTGGGAGAAACACTTGGCTGCACAGCTACAACCACGGAACAGGAATGAAACAGGGAATCACTGCTAATTATCAAAGCCTTTACCACAATCAAGGAACACAAGTCAAGAGCTGGCAACAAGCTTGCCCAGATCAGATTTGATCAGCACAGGGGTAGTTTTACTGTGTCAGAAGGAGGCAAAGCTCTTACCCAGCACAGCAATGCACTCCACAGCTGTCTGCCAGTCCTTGCTGTTCTTGTCGAAGTTGTAGAAGAGGCGCCTCATGCAGTCCTTGAGGGCGGCGTCGCGGCGCTCCTCGGCGTTCACCATGGCAGCCAGCATCTTCTCGATCTCCTTAGTCCAGTAGCGCTTGTAGCCCTTCCTGCTGGACCTCAGCTCGTACTCCTCGGGCAGGTTACGGGAGATGACACTTTCTGGGATCTCCATCTGGTACCGGTTCTTGCCTGTCCCCCAGTACTGCACGGATTTGGACCCAAGCAGCTTGCGCTGCTTCTCCAGGTACTTCCGCAGGTCCTCCTCGAGAGCTCTGATATCCTCCAGGGCTCCATCATAATCAGGGTCAAAGCCCAGCTTGGGGGTGATCACTCCTGTCTTCCGAGCCAGGTTGTGATCAAAGGCAGTGTCCCACCTGGTGAGCTCTGCACTCAGGTCTGGGAAGCGGCCATCGGGATTTGTGCCTTTGCGGGTGACCAGCTGCCTGAGAACCCTGGATTTGAAGTCACTGGCAAACTCCTCCATGAACTCAACAATTTCATTCATTACCTTGAATCCCTCCAGGGTAGACAGAAAGTCAGCAATTTTTTTCTTGCTGTATTTGAGTTCTTCATAGAAGATGGCCCTGCTGTCAGGGTGGTTCTGACTTTTGAGTGGGGACCCAATGCTGTGAATTTTGCTGAGCAGTCTCTCAAGGTCAGGCAGTTTCTTGAGGTACTCAGTGACTTCAGACATTTTATCTGGCACTGCCAGGAGGTCCTCGACAGCATCCAAACGATCATTGATGGATTTAGGATTACAAAGTGGAGCGCAGAGCCACTGCTTCAGGAGTCGCTTCCCGAATGGTGTACAGCAAGAATCAATCCTTTCCAACAAAGTACCTTCAGTGCTTCCATTGGTTCCATTCTGCAGGACTTCCAAGTTCATCAGGGTGACTCCATCCAGCACCATCCGCTGGCCAGTTCTGCCAAACAAACTACTTGAACTCATGGTTTTTGCAGTAGCAATATCCACAGGGACATATTCCTCAAAGTTTGCCTGTGATAACAGCTCCTGATCGATCAGACATTTTTTGAGATAGAAGACACATCCCCCAAGAGCTGACAAAGCTAACTCACTGTTTTCACCAGGAGTTAATCCCAGGGAGTCACTCTCTGAAGTCAGAGATTTGATTACAGAGGGCAGAGAACATCCATTTTCAGAATTCTGCTTCTCCTTGAAATATCCTTCCTCAAGAAGGACTTTTAGTGTTTTAGACGCATTCCAGAACTGGGAACCCGAGGTCAGCCCTTCCTGAATGCAAGAAACCAGCGAGCCCTTCAGTATCTTCTGTGTGTCCACAGACAGGTTCCCCTTCTCAAACAGCACCTGCACAGGGGTGTAGTGAGCGACCAAAGTCCTGAACCTGGAGCAGTGGCGGTCGTCCGGGAACTGCCCGACGTGGAACTTCCCCATGGAGGTGTCGACGAAGCAGACGCCGTAGAGGCGCGTCCCGGCCGCGTCCTCATTCTCCTTCACGCTCAGCAGGAACCTGCTGTGGTTCTCGGAGGGGTCGCAGTCCATGACGCTGTAGGTCTGCGTTCCCTTGGTGATGATCCTGCAGATCTCCCGCCGCACCACCTTGTCAAACTTGCTGGAGTGGCCCGCGGACCTGCAGCGCGCCTCCATCATTTCGGGCGTTTCCGTCTGCTCCACGCGCGCCACCTTGTAGCCCTTCTGCACCAGCACGTCGGAGAAGCGGCCGAACGCGGTCTCCGGAAAGCCCGAGTGGGCCCAGGTGCCCTTCATGAAGATCAGGCCCAGCTCATTGACGCCGGTGACCGCGTCCATGTGATACAGCTCGTAGAACTTTCCCACCTTGTAGCAAATCACGGCGTCGAAGTTCTGGCTCTTGAGCTGCCACCACCTCCGCACGCCCGGCGTGCACTTGTTGAGGTAATCCTCGGGCACGTACAGAGTGCAGGGGTCGTAGCCAGGGTCACCCTGACGCCTCCTGTGCGCATCCCTCCTCTTCCCTTCCTGCAGCCAGTCCAGCTTTTCGTGCTCCCACACCGAGAAGCCACCAGTGCCTCCACTGCCAGCATTTGCTTGAGATTCAAAACTTTCAGGTGCTGCAAAGGATGTCAGCTTAGACTTGGCTTCTGAAGAGACTGCTGCTGCTGCTCTTTTGGGTGTTTCAGAAGAGTCATTTCCCAGGCTACTCCTTTTAGCAGGCTTTTTCACCTCTCTTCTCTTTCGTTTAGAAGGGACTTTTACGGGGCTCTCTGCAACACTCTCTGTCTCTGTGTCAGAAGACTCATTTTCATCCACCCCACTACTGGCTTCCTCACTGCTGGCTGCTTCTTTCCCATCAGGCTTGAACTCCACATCAGAGCCATCGTGGTCACTGTCAGAATCCAACACTCTCCTTCTCTTGGCTTTCACAGCTCTTTCCCTGCTCATCACTCGCTTATTGCTTTTCACATCCTCCTCACTATTGCAGTCTTCACTGTTGCCTGATGCATTTTCACTCATCTCCTGTAAAAATAAATTATTTTGTCTGTAGATAATTCTGGCTACAAAGATAGTGTTGCATAAGGAAGCACAAAAATGTGCAATAACGCAGTACCTATGATGCTTCAAGCAAGAGACAGCAGAGCCACAGCCAATTCCAAGAACCTTAACAGAACCCAGGGTTTTTCTGGATAAGTAACTGCTACTGGCCACTGGCATAATCACTCTTATTTCTGTTCTTTAGAGACTCATTCATTACTGTGCATGTGTGATGCTGATGAACAAAGCATTTAAACTACACAAAAAAGAATATGGCAGATGTAGGAGAAAGAAAAACAACTCCATTATTTGCCTTTTCAGCCTCAAACTGTAATAAAAAACCAGCAGTGGAGGGACTGCAGTGAGTACAAAGTGCCACTGCACACAACACAATGCCAGGAGTGGCACCTGTCCCTCAGGGCACTGTCACACTGGAGACTGAGTAGATGAGCTAAGGGAAGCCACCATCCCACTGACAGTGTCCTCATAGCATTCCTCTCCAAAGAAATCTATTCCAAGGCATATGGTGCCACTGAAATAATAGCTGAATCAACACAACATGAATAGAACACAATGAAACATCACTTTTTAGTTACTCCACCAAGACTGCTGTTAGCAGTGCAAGAACTGGTATTTTAGTGCTACTCCACAAGATGAGGGTGGGCTCCAAAAATCCAATTTAATGCCTTAGGTGAACAGTCAAAAAGCTATAAATTCATATATTAAGACACACTAAAACTCCAGATCAAACTTAGGGCAACTTGGACTATGAATAGCAGATAGAGAAGATAAAATGATGCATCAGAAAAAAGCATTTCTGGGTGAAAAAGGTCACCAGGGAGTGATGAGTGAAGAGAGTCAGAGAAGTTGAGCAGATTCTGAGGTCAGTCCTTACCATACAGAACACCAAAGAGACTTGTCTTTCCAACTAGAAAAGATGAGAGACCAGCATATGACCTGACAACACAGAAGCAGTACAAAAAAAAAGACAAATGGATACATGTGTGTGCAAGATTAACGAGGAGATAAGCTGTGATTACTGTACCAGAGAACTGCAGGATATTCCATGCTCAGCTCCAAGTCACAGCTTCTAAGTTCTAGCAATATTTCTGTAAATGACAGCAATTAAGAAACATTTTACCTCCATTTCTTCCTCTTCCTCCTCTGTGTCTGAAGGCTCATTGCATACTGCCAGCTCAAGCCTCTTGGTTTTATCTTTGCTCATGGCATCATCTGCCAGCACCATGGCTCTTTTAATTTCAGGCTTTGTGCTGTAAAACATACCTCCCTTCATTGTCTCCTTGTCTGATGAACCTGTAAAAAACACAGATCTGTTAAGAACAAATGCTAAATGCTAGACTTTAAATTTGTTAAGTCTAGCATTTAGCCAGTGTTGGAGTTCACTTCTAAATGTATTCAGACAACTAGCATTCATATTCAGATAACTAAACTCTTGTGCTGCCACCACTCATTCCCACCACATCTTAAATACAGCAATCTATCACTCCTTCATCCTGATGAACTGCCCCTGGGGAAAGTACACACATTCACAAACGAAATGCCTACCTCCATGAACACTTGAAGAATTGCTTCTATTTCTGTAACTCATTAGCACATGTGAGCACTCCTGGGCTGAGCTCTGACTCACACTCACTGTAGTTAGTACTGAATTTAACACTGGCAGAGCAGCAGACAGGCCTGACTGAGACCACAGGGCTGTTTTAGCAGTGACAGCTAAGAGCTATCTTCACTTTCTAGGCACAAGCCACCTATGGCACAGACCTGAAAGCTCTGCTGGCCTCCACAGTGCTGCTCTGAGTGCAGCCAGCCAGCCCAGCCCATTAGCCAGATTAGCTGATGGCCAACCACTGCAGGGCAGTGAACAAAGCCTGCTATTAATAACTGCTGCACTCCCTCCTCCTCCTGCCACCACCTGCACACACACAAACCCAAAGCCAACCACTCTACAGACTGATTTCAGGTCCTTTTCCCCACTCTTGAGAGCCCCACCATCCACCACTACTGACTGCAGCTTCAGCTCTAAACCAGTGGCACACAAAGGCAGCGGACTTGGAGGAGGCCAAACACCCCAGAAACAACTCGAACAAAATTCTGACTCGCAATCAACTCCCAGTTTGCAGTAGCAAAGCAGGGAGTTACAAGTAGCTGCTTCAACAGCACAAAGGCAACACATTAACAACCCAGATCTCCTTTTGGTTTTCCAAATGCAACAAGGCAATCTAAAAATATTCTGCATTAATATTAAATGCGACTGAACAATGTCAGAAGAAAAATCTTCTCATATAATTGAGCTGCACATTTAAGGGTGCAACAGCTGCATATTCACTTAACCAACTGCTGTGCACCTCCACTTCTCCCTGCCCACCTGTTACAGGTCTGGCCCCAGTGCTCTCTGCACTTACTCAGCTACAAAAAAATAACACAACCCAAGAAACTTATCCATTTCCTTACCCAAAGACTCTAACACTTGTCCTTTGCATATAAAAATGCTTTTTGTTTGAACTTAAAGCAAATAGGTATTTTGAATGTTTTTAATGTGTTCTGCATTCAACACTTCTCCTGTGAGAGAACTGTGTATCTGTGCTTAAACTCCATTTTGGCAATTTTGTTCTGGTAAACAGATTAATTCCCCTTACCTGCATTTGCTTCTAAGTACAGCTACAAGCTCTCAGAATATTTTGATTGTTTTCAAATACTTTGGGGAAAGACACATATAACCATGGACCAATTTACTTGCAATAAATTACACTAACACTCACAGCAATAACATTACCATTTTAATTTAAAACTATGCCTGAAGTGCAGCACACTGAAGTATAGAGGAGACAGAAACGTGGATACATGATCATGAGATGGATCTCTGACTGTAAAAAGGGAGAAACTATTTAAATTCATTGACAGGTTTTTTTCAGTGACACAAGCAAATCCTACAGGGCATCAGAAATACTGTATTGCATAGGAAGTATTTGACTAATAAGACAGTTTAGAGACAATGATTTTATTTTCAGCAAAAGTAAAATTATGAAAAAAGGGGAAAACGGATTATGTTTATTAAAATGGTGAGATTTATTATGCAAAATGTTAACTCATTATTTCATTTGATTTTTACTAGTTAGCCATGTCACAAACACCAACTCTGATCTGTAACTACAAGCACAGCCCTCACCAACACTCAATTCTCAAGTTATACATTTTATTTGCAAAACTGCTGCACTGCTGAGAACAAACACTGCAGCAGAATTAATTTATTTGCCCAATATCCTGGGCCTAGCCTTTTAATTCTGGACATACTACAGTTCCTAAACAGCTGCTTAAAAACTGGGTTTGACACTCTTAATACTTAGGGATTTCAGGGCTAAAAGTGGAAATACTGGGTTTACCTTTACATCATTTTTGTACTGAAGTAAAGGAAATATCTCCAAACATTAGCAAGCTTTAAGTTTGTTCAATTAGTTGTTCTAATCCAATAAAAAAAATGGCTTAGTGCTTTATGTTTCAAGAACTGTATAAACACAAATGTACCTGTAACCCTCAAAAACCTGTCACTTACAAAGCACAAAACATGCTCAATTCTGTCCTTAGTTTTGCTGCTCCTTCTCTATGGAGAATAATATATCCTATATTCCAAGCCTGTAATTCCAAAACAAGTGGCATGTTTCCATTTCAAACAGTTTTGTTTCTGTCTCTTACCTTTATATGGCTTCAGGTACTTCACACTGATCCAACCCCTCGTAGGGCTGTCATCAAAGAACTGCACGTGGACACGAGTGGATTTTCCTTTTCCTCTGACTATCGTCCTTTCCGTGGGGTGGTTGTAGATGAGACATGGCCACCAGGGATAGCCTTCCATCTTGGCCCACACCAGGTCCCCAGGAGAATACTCACAGGAGACACTGCAGAGACAACAAATGTGTCATTTAAGGAACACAAACCTCTGGAACAGCTCTCTTCATGGATGTCACTGCACACTGCTGCTGAGCATTTGGCCCTCCAACCTGCATTACACAGTTCTTCCATACCACCACCAACACTTCTCCTAAACTTTTTTGATTTGCTCCTCCAAGTTCTGCTGGGTTCCCACAGAGACAGGGCTTTATCACAGAATGGTTTGGGTTCAAAGGGACCCTAAAGACCACCTGGTCCCAGCCCCCTGCCATGCACAGGGACACCTCCCACTAGACCAGGCTGCTCAGAGCCCCATCCAGCCTGGCCTTGAACACTTCCAGGGGTGGAGCATCCACATCCAACCTGTGCCAGTGGCTCACCACCCTCACAGTGAAGAATTTCTTCCTTTCATCTAATTAGACCTACTCTCTTTCAGTTTGAAGCCATTCTTTCTTGCCCTGTCACTACATGCCCTTTCCCTGTAGAAACTAATTTTCAACCAGGCACCTAAAGAAAAGAGTAAGACTTAAAAACCCCTCAGGCTACAAGAAATAAATAAGTAAAAAACTCTACCTGCACTGCAAAGCACCTGGTGCAGATTTTATTTGCTCTCTCCTCCTTCCCCAGATTTCACCCCAGCCACTGCCACATTTCCATAGATTATGGCTGGGACTCTCCTGCAGGCAGTGGCCCAAGCAGCAGTGACACCCAGTGCGCTGACAGGTGGGACACTTGCCATCGTGGTGTTCGGCACAAGAGAGACATGGAGCTCCTGGAGCGGCTCCAGCAGAGGGCAACAACGATGATTATGGGAAAGGAGCATCTCTCTTGAGAGGAAAGGCTGAGGGAGCTGGGCCTCTTCGGCTCTGAGGAGAGATGACTGAGGGGGACTTCATCAATACGTACAAATACCTAATGAGGGGTTGCCAAGAAGATGGAGCCAGGCTTTCCTGGGTGGTACCAAGCATTAGGACACGAGACAAAGGGCGCAAAGTTCCACCAGACCACAAGGAAGAACTTCTTGACTGCGTGTGTGACTGCGCACGGGAACTCATTGGCCAGAGAGGTGGAGCCGCCCTGCCTGGAGCTACTCAAACCTGAACACAGCGCTGTGCCATGTGCTCCGGGGTAGCCCTATTGGAGCGGGATAACCCTGCTCGAGCAGCGAGGTTGGGCCAGACGCCCCACCGCGCTCCCCTCCAGCCTGACCCACCGTGTCACTCTACGCTACAGCATGGAAAGCAAATTTTAAACACGAGTGCAGCGCTACTTCCAAACAGCACAGCCCGTCCCCGCAGGTGTCCCACTGTCCCGCCGGGAGCCCAGGCCTCTGCGGGCCGGCCCGCGGGCCCGGCCGGGCACCGCATCCAGGGAATGGCGGGGACTGCGCCAGCCACGGGGCGGCAGCGACACACGGACACCCCGCGGGTCCCGCTCCCACCGCCGGCCCCTGCAGCTCCTTCCCGCCCGGCCCTCCCGCGTCCCCGCCGGTACCTGGCGGCCTTGGGGGCCTTGGCGGCCGCGCCGCCCCCCGCGCCCTTCTCGCCATTCTCGCCGCGCAGCGCCGCCGCTCGGCCCGCCCCGCCCGGGGGGCTGCCGGCGGCCTGCAGGCCGTTCCGCTCCCCCGAGGCGCGGCGGGGCTCGCTGCGGGGCTCGGCGCCGGCCGGCGGGGCCTTGGAGAAGAAGCGGAGCAGGGTGCTCTGCCGAGACATGGCCGCGGCGGGAAGCGCGGGCCGCCCTGCGCGCCAAACCCGCGCGCCCGGCCCCGCCCCGCCCCGCCCCGCCCCGCCCGCGGCTTTGGCGGGAAGCGCTGAGGGAGCGGCCGGGCCCGTCCGTCCCCGTTGGCCCCAATTGGTGCCAAACGCGGAATATCTGGAAATTTCCGTGAGAAAGGACGGGGGTTGATGTCTGATCTTCGCGTGCTTCCAACCCTGATCAACAGGAAAGGGGATTTAACCTCTGAAACAGTGGCTGACGAGCAATCCCTGAGTGACGTCCGGGTGTTAAAAGACTTGTGGCTTAAGTTACCTTGTAAAGGTTTAGGGCTCGAGGTGATCTCCCACCTCGGGGGAGGTTAACAAAGCCTGGGGAGAAGGATGTGCAGCTGATAGTGGGCACAAAGAATGCAGAATTTATGGGCCATAAGGACATTTGGCAGGACCCCAAAGATAAGGAAGAAACTAATAAAGACAGCTCAGCAACTGTGCTGAACCAGCTCCAATTGGGTAAAATGTAATTCTGGCAGGGGGAGATGGTGACCACCAACTCAAGGACCCAAGAAACCCACTGAGCAAAAAGAAGGGAAAGACTGAGTATGGGACTAATTAGCAGGAGAAGCAAGAGAATCATTAATAAGCAGAAGACAGAATACTAATTAATAAGAGAACTATGTAACTTGTAGCCAGTGAACATTAATGCCTTTGTTTACTAAAATGTAGAAATATTTAAAGGTTTTGGTAGTTGTCGTGCTGGCGTTGTGGCTTTGCCACCCAGCCGCCTTTTCTGTGCAGAACTGTGAATAAATCAAATATCTCAGCTCTGTGTGTGGATTGGCCTCTTGCATACCAAGTCAAAGAACCCATTTTGGGACAACAGCTACTGCCCTCTGTGAAAAACGCCAATCGCTTGTTTTTAAAATTTTAAAAGTTTAATAGTAATAAAATGGTTATAAAAATAGCAATATATATAAATATATATATAAAAATTTTGGACAATTTGAATTAGGACAATATGAGACAATAGAAACAAAGAGTTACATGTCCGGGTACCTCTTTCTGGGCAGCATAAGCTCAAAAAAGGACCCACGTTAAGAGAGGATTAACCCTTAAAAGCAACAGCCTGTTGCATATTCATACACCTCATACATGATGCATAAATTCCATC
>WBNP01003409.1:176225-239694 GCA_013401095.1 Passerina amoena | reverse complement strand
TTTTAAAAGTTTAATAGTAATAAAATGGTTATAAAAATAGCAATATATATAAATATATATATAAAAATTTTGGACAATTTGAATTAGGACAATATGAGACAATAGAAACAAAGAGTTACATGTCCGGGTACCTCTTTCTGGGCAGCATAAGCTCAAAAAAGGACCCACGTTAAGAGAGGATTAACCCTTAAAAGCAACAGCCTGTTGCATATTCATACACCTCATACATGATGCATAAATTCCATTCAAACACAGGATTCTGTCTGGTCAGTGTCAGCTTCTTCCTCATAAGCCTAATGGCATCATCCTGACTGTGCAAGGCAGGAAGACGTTTGTTTCTCCTGATACAGAGCAATAAATTCTCTTTCTCTGAAAGATTTCGGTGTCCTGTGGCTGCTATCTCGGCGCGAGTCCTTTCTTTAAAAAAAAGTATCCTACACAGCATAGTTTCTATTTTAACATTTTGCTATAACCTAAAACTATATTTACCACACTACCTAAGAGAATTAATACAGCATAATTTTCTAACACAACACATATAATATTCATTTCAATATTTGCAAAAAGCCAATCATAAATAACGCATTTTTCACACCCTCCAAGCCCCATTCCCGCCTGCCATGGGGCCACAGTGCTTGTTATGGTCAGTGGTGTGATGGCATGAGCTGGAGCCTTCCCCCAAAAACACCCTCAGGGAGGGAGAAGCTGTGGCACTGGCGTTGGACAGCCTCCTTCCTGCCCTGCAGCGCTGTGGTGGCGAGAGGAGAAGCTGGTACATGGCTGGAGGAGAAGCTTGCACAGTGCCAGCCCCACTTCTCAGCTGGTTCCACTGGCAGAGCTAAGAAGTGGCAGCTAAAATAACTGGATCTCTTCCCATGGTTTTGGTTTTGTTGTTTTTTTTCATATTAATTGGTGAGGCTGTGTCCTTTAAAAGCAATTTTCTGATGCATTATAACACATGGTGCTCTTGGTGGGACTCCTGGGGCTGTCCTGTGCAGAGCCAGGAGCTGGAATTCCATGATCCATGTGGGTCCTTTCCAGCTTGGAGTATTCTGTGTTTCTGTGACTCTGTAAGACAATTCCATTTCATGGTTCTTGACTGGTATGCTTGAGATACAGCAAAAGAACAACTTATTTTTATAAGCTTAAATCCACACGAAAATTATTTGCCTATTATTATTTTGCAAATATTATCATAAAAATTGTGCTACCCCCAAATAATATTTGCAAATATTATTGTAAACGTTATTAAATTTTGCTTATTATTATTTTGCAAATTATTATTATTATTATTAGTCACCAGATGCCAGCTAGCACAGTTTTTCCTTTCACTAACATTGCTGCTTGACATTTCAAGCCAAAGCCTCTCCTTCCCCTCTGCGCAGCTGCAGGAGAAAAAGCCTCAGGTGCGCTCCCACCACCAGCAAAAGCGTGGAACTGCAAGTCCGGGCTTTAACCACAAGAGGTCCTGCAAATCCGGCCGATGTGGAAGGGTTTTGAAAGCCTATTCCTTCCAAAAGAAATACTTCCTTTTAACAGCAAAGCATAACTTCCATTTAACTCGTCGTCTGTTGCGTTCAGGAACAATCTGCTGTGGTCTCTGCCTCACACTGAAGCACAAAAGCAAAGGCATTTATTTTCCTGAGAAAAGTGCAGCAGATTCCACTGCATGTGGAGTGCTTGTAAGTGGAACACACTGCAGGATAACCTCCTCAGCAGGTGTTGCTGGTCCTATCAAAAACACTCACCAGGACCAGTACCTGCACAAGTGTTTGGGTGGCTCATTTTTGTCAATTTTTTGCTTATAAAAAGGCAAAACAAGTTAAATTTTTCTGGAAAATGACAGTGATCATCCATCTGGCAGGTAGAAGCAGGGAGATGGGATGAGGCAGGAAGAGGGAAAACTTGGGTAAATGCTGAAAGCAGGCCCATTTTTTAAAATAGAGGCTGTTTTGAGCAGACACCTGATAGGTTGCCCCTGGAGATGACTCTTGTCTGACCATATGAGCAATGGAGATGGCAGGAGAACATGAAGGGCCATCTGAATTTGGTGGCCTCTGGAGCCAAGACGGTATGAGTGGCACAGAAGTCATTTTATTGTTGGGGTCGAGTTTGGTGGCCCCGGGGTTTCTTCAGGCTGGGAGGAGCGTGGGTCAGTCCTGGTGCCTCTGCTAGGAGAGGGACAGGTTACTGGTTTGGCAGCACTGTGAATGTCTCAAGAAGAGGCTGTGATCCTTAGACTTCACAGACCACAGGGTCCAAAAGCTTGGGTGAGGAGCCTGGCAACTTTGTAATTTGTCCCATTCCAGGATACCAGGATACCAGTTCTCCAGGTCTGGGGTGTCCCTGTGTCTGTGTCTGGGCATGCCTCTACTTATGGTGACAGCCACATGAAAAATGTCACCCTGGAAACATACCTATGTCTGTCATTTAGAGACTCTGGATCCAGCATCAGACACCCTTGCTAAGGTGATATCCACAAAAACAGAAATTTAAATTTGCAGTAATGGGTTGTTGTATATCCCCTTTTCTCTGGGACCAGGCTGGGGGAAGCACAGAACACAACAGCATTTATTAAATACCTTTTGTCATGCTGTTATTAATAGCAAGGGACTCATTACACACTGCATTCATTTATTCCCTCATGCAGTTCACGAACATCTGCACTGACGGGTGGAGCAGGAGCTGGGAGACCAACCCCAGCTGGTTACTTAAAAGCAGAGGTGTGTGTTGATGTGTCAGGATGTTCAGGAAGTCCCTCCAAATCATTTTGTTTCATCATTTATATGTGTGTGTGTGTGTGTTATATATTCATATCCACAGATAGACAGATAGACAATCTTGTAGTTTTGCATATAGCAGCCTTCATGGATGTTGCCTGCGTTGTGCAACACCCATGGCTGATGCCAGTGGATTTGGACAGATTTGGCAGAGTGTCTGTGCTCAGTTTATCAGATTTTGCAGATTCAGCAGGACTGTGAAGTCTCTGGAGCTTATCAGTTCTTGGCAGACACTCGGGTGCCGCTGCTTGGCACACACGTCCCCTCTCTTCAGCCTGCTTGTTCCTGGTGCCAGTTTCTCCATCCACACTCGTGCCTGGTGGAGCCATTCACACTAACTCAGGCTGAGGGGGTTTTTAGGACAGAGTCTTCATCTTCTCCCTAGTAAAATTCATAATTCTACTTGGGTTTTTTTGCCAATCTCAACAGGGTAGGTTCTAGAATAATTAAAACATGAAAGTCTGAAGTTGTTTGATAGGAGGTTATGAAAGGTGTTATTACTGAAAACTCTACAAACTACTCTGTCCTCCTCCTCCCTTTTAAAAATTTTCCTATTTTTGAAGAGAAAGCCATCGGGAATTGTAAAGTCGCTGTAGTGCAGACTTCACACAAAACTCATCTGAGCACCAAAAAATGCTGTATTTATCATAATTCTTTTCCTCTCTCTCCCCTTGACAATGCATACACATATACTCCCACACAGCCCTCAACCAAGCTTTTTAGCTGCTGAAGTGGTTCTGAACATTTTCCATTCCAGAAACAGTGGAAATAGCAAGGATTTGTCTTTTTTCAAGATAATAGCTCAAAAATTTTGAAATGGAACAGCTTTGGCTATACCTAGCTTTTCTAGGTTATGCAATGACCCTCTGCTATACATAGGCCTTCGTCCAGAATTTAGAATAATTCATTTCTATATTGTTAGTTGCTGGAATAAGGAAAAGGCCACAAGGTAATTTTGAGGTCTTTCTGGAAAAAAAATGAAGTCATGTATATCAAGAAGGATACTTAAAACAATAACTACAACAGAAAAGCAAAGTCCCCCTGAAGCCAGGTGCCTGGCTATCTTCTGTACTGTTTGCTGCCTCTCAGTATTCTTTGGAAGATACATTTAACAGGAAGGAAAGGTCATTCCTTGGGTAAGGGGTCTTGCTCTTGAAGTTGCCAGGTGCAGTCACCAAGAGCACATTGGTGAGGCTGAGGGAGCAGCAGGAGCAAGGCTGCTCCTGACAGAGGCACAGCCTTTGCTCACCCAGCTGATGCAGACCCCCAGCATCTGGATCTCAGAATGGCCTGGGCTGAAAGGGACAACATTCAATTTTTCATCCACCAGAACCCCCAGGTCCTTCATGGCAGGGCTGCTCTCAACCCCTTCATCCCCCAGACTGTCTTGAGCGCGTCCAGAGGGCAACGAGGCTGGTGAGGGGCTTGGAACACAAGCCCTGTGAGGAACATTTGAAGGAACTGGGGCTGTTTAGCCTGGAGAAGAGGAGGCTTAGAGGTGACCCTATTGCTGTCTGCACCTTCCTGAAGGGAGGTTGTAGACAGATGGGGGTTGGTCTCTTTCTCAGGGCAGCACTGGCAGAACAAGAGGTCACAGCCTCAAGTTACGTCAGGGGAGGTATAGGTTGGGTATTCAGAAAAAGTTTTTCACCAAGAGAGTAATAAAGTACTGGAATGCTCTTGCCAGGGAGGTGGTAGAATCACCATCTCTGGATGTGTTTAAAAAAAGACTGGTCATGGCACTTGGTGCTATGATTTAGTTGAGATCTTAGGGCATAAGTTGGACTTGATGATCTTAGAGGTCTCTTCCCACGTCATTATTCTGTGATTCTGTGATTCTGTGAGTCTGTGTTGAGTTTGCCCTGGCCTCTGTGCAGGACCTTGCACTTGGTCTTGTTGAACTTCACGTGACTCTCATGGGCCTCAAGCCTGTCCAGGCCCCCCTGGATGTCACCCTGTCCCTCAGGCACATCGGCTGCACCACCTGGCTTAGTATCACCTGCAAATTTGCTGCTGCTGCACTTGATCTCACTGTCCATGTCACTGTGAAGGCATTAAATACTGCTGGTGGCAGTCTGGGGGACACCACTCCCTCCTGGCTCCCACAGGGACACTGGGCTGCATGGGCAGCACAGGGTGCTGGTCACCACAGCAGCCCCAGACAAGGGGAGTGTTGCCCTGTGCTTCTAAAGTTCTTCTAAGCCTTCTGATGTTTACGTTTTTGTAATGGAGTTTCTCACCCACTTTTCGTGTAAATAATGATTGTTTTGCAGTCCTTTCTGGAAGAAAATTGATGGACTGTTGGTTTGACCAGTGTGGTTGGAGAGGCAGCAATTTCGTCCTCCAATCCATGGTCACTTTTTAGAATTCTATAAATATCAAAGTCAGGAAATAAACGTCCCTTTTTTGCCTTAGACATCTCAGAGTGTGAGTATCGTTCATTTTGTGTTGTATTAGGACAGGGAGGGCGTGGATCAGATCCAGGGTGAATCCAGGGGTTCAGATCCAGGGTGAATCCAGGGGGAAGGGCTGCAGGCAGGCACTGCTGCAGGGAGCATCGCTCAGGCAGGGGCTGGGTCCTCAAGGCAAACAAAAACCGGCGATATCAAACTTTTGAAAGCTCTTCAGATGAAATTTGCTAAGAGAGTGTTATCTGTGAGAGTTGATGTCAAGAACAGTCTAGGAAATTCTACTCTGGCAGGTGTTTGAAGCACCAGCTATGTGCACTACCCCTCTTTATGTGTCTGCTGAGCTGAGTGACAAATTTGCTTGCAGAGCTAACAGAAAGCTCTTAAAGTGAGGGGAAAAAATCCCAAAGGCCTAGCTATTATGGGTAGAATTTTCTCATTTTGAACTAAACTGTTAAGATTTTATTATCCCAATATTTTGCAGTTGTCCCACTGTGACAAATGTAACAATTTTCACTTTTTTATTTTAAACACATTTTCTCAAAAATTTTGTGTATCTTTTGTTTTTATTTTTGGCACAAGAAATGACTGTGGACGAAGATCATGGGATTTAACTGCAAACACCTAGTAACTATTAAAAAATAAATAAATAAATAATTCTGGCATACAAATAGCTTCTGGGGAGTGGGAAGAGGAGTCCACTGCTTCATTTGATTAATGTGTGTCTACTGCTTCATTTGATTAATGTGTGTCCTTTCTCTGAGGCTGACTTGAGCTGCTTTGGTCTCCACAGAGGTGAGGTGGTCAGAGGTAACCTAAGCACTTTGCAGGGCTTCCCTTGGTGACAGAGGCTTAGACTGTGAGGTGGAACAGTTCACAGGGACAGTTTCATCATGCTGATACAGACAGGTCTGAAGGCAATGCTGACCTTCCTCAGAAGTTGCCCCAAAGGAGAATTTAAGCATGAGGTGGACGCTGCAAATAAGGCAATCGGTGAAAATGTTCAGTTTTGGAAAAGTGCAACCGTGACAAAATGTTTATGAGTACTGAGGTCATTCTGACCTAGATATAATCAGTCTGGTAGGCTGCTAAAAATCATATATTCTAATACATTCATTTTGTATAGGCCTGGAAAAATGTAGGGTGTTTTAAAGGGCATTTTTTCCCCAGCACTAAGTTTACCACTTGTCAGCATCCAGCATATGTAAATCAGAAACTGTTCATGCAGTAACTCATTGTCCTGTAATTGGGCTGAGAAACCAGCTTTATTTTAGTAGCAGAGATGATTAATTTCCTCTTTGCTTGCTTTTTTACATATCTGCAGACAGGCAGATTCCTTGTACTAGTTTAAGAAGAGCTTGTACAGCAATGAGAAATGAAGCAAGAACTGCATGTTTATTTAGGGTCCCTTTAATGTCACTGTATGACTAAAACTTTTCAAATGTTTTTTTTTTTTTTACATGACAAAGCATCAAAAAGAAGAGATGGAACTGTAAGATTTCAGAATAAATGACATTTTAGGATGCTTTGCTTATATTGTGCCTTCTCATAGACGCAGATCTGAAGTGAGATGAGAGCTGTTGGAACAGCATGCAGCAGAACTACCAGAAACAGGAGTTCAAAATTCAAGAAGAGTCTAAACATAACCTGTGAAAATAATTCTCAACCAGAACTGCAGACAGACTGCCTCTCCAATTCGGATGTTTTTCATGTGGTATGGTATAGATCTGTGCATAATAATAGAATGTCCTAAAAAAAATTAGAAAGGGGGAAAAAAAAAAGGCAGGAATCAAAATAAAAATGGGCCAGGGCTGAAGATGATCAAGCTCTTCTCCATGATTCCATGCTGCTCCCACAGAACAGGAACATTCATCTGCTGATTTTGTTGGGTTCAAGATGCTCCTGCTATTTCAAAGTGTAGTAGCCACCCACAGTTATCCTGTTTCCTGCCTTCTGTTTTATTGTGCTTCTATTAACAGTATGAACACTGGTGGATTTTTCACTGATACAGTTTGAGAATTTCAATTTGCAAAGAAAAAAATAGCTTGCAAATCCAGAGAAAAAAACAGCTGTAATCAGTCTGACCTGTATAGCACCTGGCATTGAATTTCCCTGAGTCAACCCCTGTTTAAATCAGATGAGCTCTTGTGGAAAAGAAAGAGTTTTGATTTAAAGGTTTGCAAAGACTGGTAATGGCAGCAGTCTGTTAATAATGTACCATGAGATATTTGCAGCTATCAGGGCAAGGGACATAAATTTGAGCTGGATGCATAGGGTTAAACTTGTTCAAAGCTTTTTCCCAGCACTGAATCAGTAAATCAGTGTTGCAAAAATGAATTATTTGTATTTTGCATTCCTGATGTCCTCTTGTTTCAGAGTTGTCACCTGTCAGCATCAGTGATGCATGAGAGAGGCAACTGGGGAGCAGCCTGGTGATGGGGAACCAGAATGCTCACATTGAATGCTTCACTCCTGCATCCCTGCCAGATCCTGCTCAGAGAGCCAAAGGGAGACTGCTTCCCACTAATTAAAACGTGGCAAAAAAACAAGAAGAGGCTTCTTTATTTCCTTTTTAAATCTATAAGTTTGTTCCTTATGCGGAGCTGATCTATTGCCAAATGACTTTGGCACTAGATCTGGAGAAATCTCTTCCAAAAGTTGTTTTTCTGATGTGGGTGCAGGCTGGGACAAGGGTGAGGTGACAAGGGGAGAGGTGGCTTGTTCTGCTGGCCCTGGATGCTCTGAGTTTCACACTGGAGGAGCACTGTGCCCAGTGAGCCCTGTCCACACGAGATCCATCCTGACCCAGGCCTCAGGTGATCACTGCTTTTCCTAGCAAGAGAGTTTAACTGAGCCTTTCTGAATGAGTATGCTTTCAGAAGGAAATGGTAACCAGTCATCCTGCTGGAAATGAATAGCTCATTAGAACTACTACTCTGAGCCCTTTATTGCTGACTTCTTTGTGCAGATGCTCTGAGAGGTCTCTTTCCCGAAGTTTCTGGTTTTTTAGCAGCTTTGTATTTATGTAACTTCATTTTTAAGCATGCATTCACTGAGCTTGTGACAGTCAAGGGCTCACTGACTGAAGTGAATCTAGAAATGAATTTTCCCCACAGTGTCCAGGTTAGTGCTTGTAAAGCAGCACAGAGGGCAGAAGGGCAGAGGTGCTCAAAACATGGTTTCAAATGCTTAATAGGAGTTTGTTTTCATGAAATTCACTGTGCTTACAGGTGCACTGGGGAGCTGGTTCAATACTCATTCCTCTAACCTGCAGTTCACTCTGTGAGATGCCTCAGTTGTATAACCCTGCTATTTTAATGCAGCTTGGTGCTCACCATCACGTTATCTTTCAGCAGATGGGCTCAGGAGCCACACCACACAAATCTTCCAGGGAGACAGGGCTTGAGATCTCTGAGGTGGCACTGGTGGCCTGTCCTTGGAACAGGTTGTGCCTGGCCCAAGGCAGAGCAGGGATCCTTCCCTGGTGTGTGTGGTAGAATATAAACCAGGGGAAAGGTGGAGGCTGGGAGCTCACCATGGAATCACCAGGGCTTTCCTCCTGCTTGTGCCCATGACGGTAAATCTGCTCTCCCTCCTGCACATGGCAGTGCTCTGTGTGTCACTTCACTTGCTCCTGTCCATACCAGTTTTGCCACCCCTCACAAGTGCAGGATTCCCTCTGTGGCTGCCCCTTTTTGTTGCTGCATGCACCGTATCTCTCTTCACGTGCTACAGACACAAGGTTTCCCATTATTTAATTTTTCCTGTAACTCTTTCTTTTCTCTATAGGCTTCTCCAGTCCCTGCCAGGAGCTCCACTTGGAGCAGCTTTTCTTTTCCTTCTCATTGAGAAGGAAGCCATGCAGGGTGCTAATATTATATTCTCCACCAAGCTGCTGTTCACAGACATGAGGACAATGTTATGCTGTAAGGTGTTGATCTGTAGGTGGTTGTCAATCTGTCCTCATTCCCCTCATACTTTTCACAAAGCTTTGACCACCGTAACTGAACAGAAACAGCACCAAACCCTGCAAACAAATACCACCACATTTGTCTTAAAGTCCAGCTCATTATTTTTTAATGCTGCTTTAATATTTGGAAAAATATCACAGCATCAAATACTAAAGCTGGCACTTCTAGTGGGTCCTCAATAATTATTATTGAAAACAGTTGCTGCTATAATTGTTTTGGTACATAGTAAGTTCTATTACAACCTGCAATCAGTTTTGTAATCTCCTATTGTAGTGGTAAAAAGAAAATAAAATTACATGAGGTGTACCTGCATGGCAGCTGTGTCATGATATGGCAGTTAAGCAGGCTGGGGAAGCAGTGAGGCAAGGAGTGACATGGGGACAATTTGCCCACAGTACAGAATTGCTGGATCTATTTGTGCAGCTGGCATCCACACCTTGGAGAGGCAGAGGATTTAAAACTGAATTCATTTCACTTAAGGACAAATTAGGGACAGTGCCAAATACACTAATCCTTTCTATAGGTCAGCTCTAAAAATTATTTTCTTTCCCAAGTAAGTTTCTATTTTAATTAAAACCTCTAAGATTGATTGATATTTAAAATAAGCTAATAGGAAAAGGTGTCCTCCTCCACCCCTTCCTTTAACTGCTTGCTAAAGCCAACATTCTGGTCATGATCCAGTGGCATCTGCATTACCATGGAACTCTGCACTGACAGGTGCAGCCCTGGAGGTCTGCACTGAGCAAAAAGGTTATTTGAAGCTTCATTTTTAGGATCACTGTAGTAATGTCTTGTCTGATTTCCTGTGGAGGATTTGGAAGAGACACGTGTCAGGCTTTTTGCCAGGACAGAGCAGGTATCCTGCTGTGGGAAACCTTGGGAAGGATGTGCAGCCATTCCTCACGTGCTCCCCTTGAGGCTGGCACTCAGGCAGCCCCTGGGGGTGACCCAGACCCCACACAGGCTGCTCAGCCCCTCAAACACTGCCTGGATGATCCTGCTGGCACTCTCCCTCCTCAAGGAGCAGTCCCCTTAGCTGCTATGGGCTTCCTGCACTGCCCTGCAGAACCCACTCCAGCCAACCCTGATGGCACAGCATCTGCCTCTGTTCATTGCATGTGTAACACAGGCACAAAAATGTACAAACTACATAGTTCTGAAAAAAACATTGCAGGGTTTTAGATATTTTTGCTGAATTGTAGTGGGATAATTATCTCTGTGTGAGCAGAGCTGCTGCAGCCATGAATGACAAGTTATCTTGTCTGTGGGACTCCATAACCCGTGAACTGTGATTTTCATCAGAAATGGGAGTTCATGTGTCTGCCAGACAGCAAATATCTGTATTTCTCCTTTTCACAAATTTGAGGTTACACTACTTGCATGGCAAGTCTGCTGCTGTCAGTGCTGCCTGAACTTCAGCAGTTAAAGCTCATAGCTGTGACATTAATTCATGCATAATTTAAGGTACAATCTCTATCACTAAACTTGACTTTTCCACAGGGTTACCAGGAAACAAGGCCTCATTTTTACACACTTCCTTTTCATTACTAATTTTTTTCAGCTTCACATTTAATAGTCTTCTGTTTGACACCTTCTCTTTTATTCCTGGTTTCAGGAAGGCAGCTTCAGCCGGAAGAATCCCACATCACCGCTTGACTTGTCTGTTACCACGTGGCTTGAACATCCTGTGTTCATAGTAATAATTCAGTGCAGGTTTTGTATTAATAGAAGTACACCTAAATCATTTTCACTTGTCTCTGAGCATCTGCTGTCTCCTCCTACATTCTTCCTTAAATCTTAATGCAGGGTCTCTTAGAGAAAATCCTGCTTCACACTTAAATGAGCTCATTGAATTGGTACTTTTTAATGCATATATTTTTACATGTCTATTTCCTGTGCATGGAAGATGCATTTCATTAGTTTGAAGCATATTGTGTTGGGAAAAAAGGCTAAATAGATGCAGTAAAATCTGATAATTTTCTGGGTGAAGTTTTTGTTCACTGTCTATTTCTCTGCCCTCAGGTGGTGGCTTACTTACCTCACAGCCAATTACAGCTGGGCAGCACTTGCAACAGAGATTTGTAATTTTAGAAGAAACTCTTTGGTAACAGATGGCCCCATATTTTTTTTTTAAGGACTGCTGAAGTCCTTTTAGTATCTAATTTAGGTAAAATCTGTGAGCTGACAACAGACTTATGCTACATTGCCAACTCTGGGCATTAAAAAATAACAAGTCTTTAAAATATAATGAACTTTTAAATTTGCCTGGTGATTTTTCAGTCCAAGGCGCTGAGTGGTCTAATTTTCAAATATTTCCCTGGAAGAATGAAAGCCAAGAACTTGCCTCCCTTTCACATAAATTCTCACGTAATCCTGGGGATTTTAAAACCAAGGTTTCACAGAAGGTGTCATCTGTTGTGAATTGTGAAATGGAAAAAAAAAAACCAAACAAACTGAGGCTTGCAACTGTGCAGCTGGCAGTGCACAACAGGACAACAGGACAGTCCTGCACCCTCCTGGGGTGTGGGTTAGTGTCTGTACACACAGACACGTGGTGGGAAATTCAGAAAGTTCTCTTTCCCAAAAAGGGATCAACTTTCCAGGAGTGGACAAAGGAGAGCCCGTTTCCATTAACTCTCCACTGATCCATGGAAAGTACCTGTAGGCAGGGAGAGCCTGAGGGGGCAGCTGTGCATCTTCTAATGGGCCTGCAAGGAGGGGCTGGGAAGGGCACAAGAGCCCAGTGCTCACAGTCACCCACCAGCTGGATGGTTGTTACCTTCTGCACCTGCTTCTCATGCAGGTGAGCAGCTCCACTGCCAGTTATTTCCAGCCCACAGGCAGATGCCAGCTCAAATCCCAGGTGTTCACTGATAGTGCCAAGATCAGAACAGCAGCAGCACTCTTCCACAGCATCACTGCTGCAGCAGAGAGACCAAGCACTGACCTCCTGTGTAAGCACTGCAGTCACTCCAGGGGCCTGCAAAGCAGATCTGAATCTACTGCTTCATTTCAAGCAGGCCTGCCTAAAGTGAGTGCCCATTGCCATTCATCCATTTCCTACATCAGTTCTAAATGCAGCCTCTATCACACCACACTGAGATGGGGCACATGTAGAAACACAGATCTGCCCCAGCATCCTTCCTCCTGTGCTTGTGTGGGTGGAAGAATGTGGTTAATGCTAAATTTTCATGGTGTTGGTGTGCTGTAACAATGCAGCATCAGGATGCTGAACCTGTTTCGTTTTGGGCTGCCAGTGCATTTTTCTCCACTTTAAGGATTTTGTGGCAATGGTCTATGCTATTGTCAGAAAAAGACAACAACTCCTTCCCAAACCTTTTGCCATATAAAGAAGTGGTGAGACAAAAAGATCAAAAAGAATAAACCCAAAATAATAAAGCGAGGGGGAGAAAAAAAAACCCCAACACACACAACATATGTCCTGATTCTTCAGAAGAATCCAGACATACAAGAGAAGCAGAAAAGTAGTTGAACAAAGAGAAGAGTAATCAGTGGAAGCAGGAGGGGAAGGAATTTTAAGATATGATTTTGGAGGAATACCCCATCTCTCCTTGAGGTACCTCCCTGCCTCAAAAGCAGCTGCAAGTCTCCAGCTGCACCTGAATCTCTTTTAAGCAGAGTGTCTGTGTCTTCCCGCCTGAAATGAGTCTTTGTGCCTTGCTCCAGAGAACCATAAAGCTATTTCTGAGTGAGCAAAAGTCTGTTGGTGTTGTCTTTGGTCGGTTTGTCTTTACTTAGAAGGATTGCTTCTGTTCTCTCACAGCCAAGCCAGGGACCAGCAACACCATCCAGGATACTGCAGCAGAGGGAGCCACACCATCACCATCCCTAACTGATCCTGTAAGTCTTTCAGTAATATTTATTATTATTATTATTATTATTATTATTATTGCCCAAGAGCTGGACATCTGAAGACATTTAATAATCAAAAAAATAGAAAAAAATTGAAACAATTTGGAAAAAATATAGATAATGTTTTTCGTCCTTTACGCGATATTATAAACTGTGTTTTCTCATATCCCTGTATAACACATTGAGACTACTGGTTAGCCTGACTGCTCAATATTCTCCCTCTTCCAGAGTTTTGTTAATGAAGGAAGATTTCCTGAGTCAAACCAAACCAGTAATATTGCAGATTTTTGTAATCGTTTTTAGGAAAATTCCAAGTTTACATAGTACTGTAAAGGGGTTCACAAGGGGAGCATCCCTATTGTGGTGTTTTCAAATCCTGCCAGTAAGCACAGTCAGTAGTGGGTTCTTCTAAATGTCTTTCAGTTTTTCTATGCTGAAATGGTCTTTTTCCCCCTGCTTACACATTTTGACACCCTTAACTTTTTGTCCCCACTTTCCCCAGTCGTTTTGCTCTTGTTAAAAGGTAAGCCAGTTAATATCTGTACTGTTCACTATATTCCCAAATTGCTGTGTGATAAACAAGAGCTCCCCTACCAACACTAAAAGTGATTTTAAACGAAATTTTATTAAGTAAAAATGTTAGATGATTGTTCTTTTTTGGATTGTAGTGCGAGGGAATAGGAAAAAATTAAGCTAAGAAAAATTCTGCCTGACTGAGAAATGATATCCCCTAGGTTTGCTAAGTAGCACATTAATGATGCATATGGACTATTAAATTCTGGAGAGTACATCACTGGCATGTAAATTTCCCTTAGGCATGTGGTTAGATCACTAAGTACCTGCATTTGTCTTCTGAAAGAGTGATTCATACATAGTTGATTGGGATTTCATACCACACTTACACCCTGTGCAAATCCCTCTCTCTGATTGACTTTGATTTGAGTATCAAAGGTAACCTCTTGGAACTTGGATTTCTAAGATGTTATATGTAAAAATTTTCAAAATTTAGATGTAGCATGAGGTAGCTGTATTCAGAGGTGACACTCCAGGGATTTTCAGATTGAAGGACAGGAAAACAGCTATGGCACAAAACAGGTCTGGCTTTTGAGAGGACTGACATCTAAAAACAAATTACTGCAAATCCATAGAATGATTGAGTGGTTTGGGTTGGAAGGAACCTTAGAGATCACCCAGCTCCAACCTTCCTGCCATGGACAGGGGCACCTTCCGCCAGGTTGCTCAGAGCCCCATCCAACCTGGCCCTGAACCCTTCCAGGGAAGGAGAATCCACAGGTGGTGATCCACAGCTTCTCTGGGCAACCTGTGCCAGTGCCTCACCACCCTGAAAGTAAAGAATTTCTCCTCATATCTAACCCAAACCTCCTCTCTTTCCCTTTGAAGCCATTCCCCTTGTCCCGTCACCCATGTCCTTGAGAGAAGTCCCTCTCCAGCTCTCTTGTGGCCCCCTTCAGGTACTGGAAGGTGCTCTGAGGTCCCCCCAGAGCTTCTCTTCTGCAGGCTGACCAAGCCCAGCTCTCTCAGCCCATCTCCACAGGAGAGGGGCTCCAGCCCCCTGAGCATCAAATCAGCCCCCAAATCACCCCCTTGGCTCAGTTTTGTGCCACGGATCAGCACCAGCAAGGGGTCAGTGAGAGGAGCGCTTGGAAAGTCTGACTTCATGCAGTTTGGAGAGGAAGAAGAGTGAATTGCTTTCAAACTGGGCTTCTCTGGGCTTGAATTGCAACACTGTGGTTTGATATTCAGTCAGAACACATGGTACTGTGGTACACAGGATTTTGTTTGTGATTACAAATGGGGAGATCTGTATATAAAGTTTACTGAAATTTTTCATACAAAAAATTCATTTGCTGATAATGCACTTTTGGATAAACTGGAATTATTTGTAAATCCAGACCAGAATTTGGCCAATAAGCTTCATCAACAAATACAGAAAACATCCTAAAATTTGTAAAAGTTTATTTTAATACAATATATTTTAATGAGGTGTGTGATTTTTCATTTTAAAATAATGCTTAGCCTTGAAGTTGACTATTTAAGATGTCATGAAAGTATATGAAAATCTAACAAAATAATAGTGTTTGATTTCAAAAAAGTTTTGTTTAACCTCAAATCATCATCACTTTCTCTTTTGATCGGGATGAAACCCCAGACTTTTCTTTTGACTAGACTTTAAATAAGCACCCCTTAAATCCCATATATATATATATATATATATATATTTATTTATTTATTTGTTTGTTTGTTTATTTATATATTTTATATAATTTTTTTTGTTCCACTTCTTTATTTAAATAAAGAATGTATTTGCCCCTTTAGGTCTCATTTTAGAAAATCTCTGAGCTGCCAATGTACAAATGAGGCTCTGTCACTCACCTTCTGCTTGCAGGTGCATCACATGGGAGGGGAACCTGGAGTACTCCTTGCACAGCTGAACAGAGAAATTAAAATATACAACTTAATTGTAATTAGCTTGTATTGTAATTCTGTAATTCTGAAACCAACTGGACTTAGTTCTCCTGTGGCAACCCTATGTGTTGATGACTTACAAGGACAAGGAGGATTTTGTGAATTACAGGAAAGATTGTTAGTAGACATTATATGCTTGGGTTTTCAAAAACCCTTTGACAAGGCTCCTCTTGAAAAGGTATTAAAAAAATTAGGTTTCCATGGGATTGGAGGAGAGGTGCTTTCATGGTTTGAAGTCTGATAATGGGGTAGGAAGCAAAAAGGAAAGGCAAAACTGTCATTTTCAGGACAGAGAAGGGTCAACGCCAGTTCTCTCAGAAACTGGATGTGAGGCAGGCTTTATTCAACATCTCACCCTGGGGAGGCTGGTGGGATGAATATCCCCAAATTTATGGAGACTAGCAGTCAAACAAGGCCCTCAAGGTCAAAAAGGTGGCAGATGATGAAGATCAAAAAGGCAGATATGGTCCAGGGCAGATAAAAATATATTTTATCCTTGGGAAAGGCTCCTGCAGCCAGCACTGGCAGGTCACTGAAATCCTTGGCTCAGAACACAGCAACAGCCAGAAAAGCCACAAAACACCATCAGAAAGGGTCCTGGAAACAGAACTGATGGCACCTGGGTGCCTTCACAAAGGAGCAGAGCAAACCCCCAGCTTGTGCTCTGCCTGCTGGTGGGTCTGGTCCCAGCACCTCAGCGTGGGCAGGGAGACACCAGACACAGCAACCAGATTTTCAAAGGGTGGAGCCACTGCCTTGCATGGAAAGGACAAAATGGCCCCACGGCCCCATATTTATCTCCTTTCCACACCCATTTGTTTGGTGTGGAAATGGGAAGGAGGAGTGGGATGTAGCTGAGGTTTGCAAAGTCACTCCAAGCTGGATGGGGAGCTGTTACTCAGCAAGTTGTGCAGTGTGGGGGCTGAGGGACACTAATTGAAAATAAGAGGAGATGGGTTTAAAAGAGATGAAGATGTACTGCTCTCCATAGCAAGGTCTGAACTCAAAAGCAAAACTTTTAGGTTGACATAAGAACAGTTTAATAATTGAAAACAAAATAAAATATAATGAAAATAGTAAATAATAATGATTTAAAAATTGAAAAAAAAAAGAAACAAGTGATGCACAATAAAATTGCTCACCACTCACTGACTGATGCCACATCCCATTCCTGAACTCAGATCATTCCCTTTTCTGGGTAACTCCCCTAGTTTATATTCTGGGCATGATGTTTGGTGTGGAATATCCCTTTGGCCAGTCTGGATCTCCTATCCCAGCTATGCCCCCTCACAGGTGTTTTCTTTTCCATCCCTCCTCTCTGGCAGAGCGTGGAAAAAAAAAAAATAAAGTCCTTGACTTAGGATAAACATGACTTAGCAGAAATCAAAAGATCAGTGGGTTATCATCATTATTCTCCTTCTGAATCCAAACCACTGCCCTGCACCAGTCATTGAGAAGAAGTTAATTTTATCCTCACTGAAACCAGGACAGCCCCCAGTCCAGCTGAGGGAATGTGCTGCAAAAAGTGCCCAAGCTCAGGTGCTTTCCTCTCAGGGTCTCTCCTGGTGCCACTGCTGGAGACACAGCACTTGGTCTGGATGGTCCCAGCAGCTGGAGCCAGCAGGATGTTCTTCTGTCCTTGTATTCCACATTTTCAGTGAAGCCTGGGCTGGTCAAGCCCTACAGTATTAAAAGTAGCTCATTAGAGCTGTCACCCCAGTGCAGGTGGGCTCAGTACCAGCCTAAGGGGTTTTTAAAGTGGGGAGAACTGCGGTTGCTCATCTTCACAGGTTTCCTGGGCACAGTCTAAAGTTTCCTCATGTTACCTTTATTTTATAGAGGTGAGAACACGCTTTTTACTTGTGTGTGAAAGTCATGAAATGACAGTGAGTAGTCACTTCTCAGAAGTCTCTTCTCACAGACAGTGACAGCCCCTTCTGTGGAGCTTTTTAAAATACAGAATAAACTGTGAATTAGCAAAGACACACTTCTGTCTGAGTCACCAGCCCAGTCCAAATGACATCTCAAAGCTGTGTTGTGCTGGAAAGGCTCATAGCTGTGGAAGCCAATTTGAAAAGTACTTATTCTTAATAAATGACAAGGAGTAACTCCAGCAGAAAGGAGCTGGGCTGGCACAAGACTCCTTCCCTCTTAGTGTAAAAGTCAACCCACAATGTCAGATGCTTTGACTGCCTATGGGGTGCCAATACTGTCTGTAGGAGATAAAAAGCAAGTATGCATTGAGGGCACAATAATATGGGGGACTAAGCTACAGTCTTTATGTAAGACATTCAAAACTAATCCAGAAGCCTGCAAAAAAGGACAAAACCCCCTAGGGTTTATGATGAGAAATACGTGTTAAAGGCTTAGGGATCTAATGTGCCCTGCTTTTCCACCGTAAAGATTTTTTTGTGAGATTTCTGGAACATGAAGTCAGATGCTGCTGCCAAATCTGCAGCCACAGGGGGCTCTCAAGTCATGAAAAACAGCTCTTTATTCCCTTAACTTATTTGGATTTATAGGATTACTGTGCTGCGGGCTGGCTCGGTGCTGAGCGCCCTCCCACATTTCAACTGGCTCTTGGGAGAACTCTCAGCAGTTGTTTTTCCCACTGAAGCCGGGATCCTGAGAGCATCACAGCTGGAGGGCTGCATGCTCAAGTGGTGCCTCAGTGTCTCACCCCAGCACCTCCATTCACACTCCTCTGTGCTGGGGGAACTGAGGCATTTCATGGTTTATTGACAAAATTGTGAGATCCACACTCAGGCAGAAAAAAAAAGCGAGGATTGCCTTGCAGAATTGTGCTGCAGCTAAGAGAGGAAATGTTTATCTGGCAACAGTAGTGTTTCTTATAGCTTTAAAGGTCAAAAAAAGCCTCCAAACCTGAGTTGCTTGTAGAGACTCACTGGCAACCTGCACAGAGCACTGCCAAAGACTCCTCTGGAAGCCTGAAACCTTTTGAACCCCTGGAGCAGGTCTTGGTTATAAACAAACCACCGCATTTTTCAGTCTCTTCATCTTCCATGTGGCCCTGAAGCTTGTACTGCTCTAGGTCTCCCCTCTTTGGCGACCAGTGACAGAACCTGAGGATGAAGTTGTGTCAGGGGAGGTTGAGGCTGGATATCAGGAAAAGTTTTTCACCCAGAGGGTGGCTGGGCACTGGACAGGCTCCCCAGGGCAGTGTCACAGCACCAAGCCTGGCAGAGTCCAAGAAACATTTGGACAAAGCTGTGCAGGGCCAGGAGCTGGACTCAATGATCCTGGTGGGTCCCTTCCAACTCAGCATATTCTGTGGTTCTGTGCTTCTGTGATCTTTGTTGCTACACTGATACACACTACAGATGGTTTGTACATCTGAGCCAGATTCTGTCTCATTTCAATTTTTTTTCTCTCAACTTTTTCTCCTTCATTTCCTATTCCTCCAAACTGATGCACTTTCGCTCCCGTTCTGTTTGCAGCTTTCATGTGTCACATTCTGCTCTTATTGCAGCGGTAAAAACCTGGTGGGCTTGGCATGACACCAGTGTAGCTGGTCAGAAGTGCTGTCCTGGCAGCTGAGCTGGGTTTTTGGGGTCACCAGCACCCCAAGGGTGGATCCTTGGGTGGGTGCTCCTGCCCCTGCAGCAGCGCAGCCTTTGGAGCTGCTGGCAGGGTTGCACACTCAGTGACTCCCTAAAGTCAGAGAACAAAACTCAAATCTGCCTGTTCAGAGACGCCTGCAGATCTTGGAGAGGCAGTAACACTGAGGGGGAGGTGCTGAGCAGAGTTCCAGCAGTAACCTCTTACCTAACTGAAGTCACAGCAGCAAATCTGGCTGTAGCCTACGCTGCTGTCTCCATTCTCTCTGCTTCTATTGTTTGTCAATTTATTTCCCTTATTTCCTAAAGAAAATAAAGCCTGAGCATCTTTTCATTTCAGCTTCTTTCCCCCAGAAATGTAGCCAGATAAATGGGGCTACTGAGAGAGAAGGAGGGAGAAGTAGAAATACATTCACATCTAGTTATGTTAATAGTTATATTTCTGTTTCTATTTGTACTCCAGATGTTTTACTATGACCCCCTCCTTCAGTTCTATTTCCTTTCAACTCCCTGTTAAGGTTTTCTTTATTCTGCAAGCCAGTAGTATACCAAAGGTTATATTGAGTTCATGGTGGGATAGAGACCTCAGTTAAATGTCATGGTTTCTTCTAGTAAATCAGAAATAAGCATATTTTCAGTCCCTTGAGATTACACTGTCAGATCACAAATATCCAAACCAACTACTGTTAGCTGATTAGAACACGAGCAATTACAACAGCTTTGCCCAAAAATGGCCCCCCACCCCAGCCTTAAAACCCACTTAAAAGCCTTTATTAATTACAAAAATACTTCAATGATTTAACAGATGAAAATAGTAACAAGTACCAAAAGACCAGATGATGCTTTCGGTTATATCACATAATTGAGTTTAAAAAATGGAGAGGAGCCAATTCTCTAAAGTAGGAGTAAAGCAGGCTGATAACATTATGGCTCAAAGGGAAGAATGGCTTTCATCAATTCTACTTTTCTGCAGAGTCCTGGCTTTTTTCTGCTGCTAGCCTTAAGTGCCTAATTGTTCAACACGGTTTCCTGACAGATTCAGCTTTCCCTTATCCCCATGTGCACTTCCAGGGCTCTTTACACAGAAAAAATAACAGTTTACCAAGCTATGCAACATTCATGAACTTTCAACATTACTTTTCATTAGACCCTTTTAGTAAATGACATTCCCAATATGTGCTGGCTGGAATAAAATAATTCAGAGCCCATAAGTATTGCCAACGAGCCTTCCATGGCTCTCTACTCGGGAGCCTTCTGCTCCTGGTTGTACTTAATCAGTGCAAGCAGCAGTGGAAAATAAAAACCTCTTCTTTTCTTGCAAGAGAAGAAGGAAGAGCAGCAGGGTAACCTGTAATTCCTACACTGATTTGCAGGGCACAGAGATTTAGTGAGTAGGCAGGGCTTGCCACATTATCTGTTCCTACCTTTTCACTGCTCTGGTTGTCTCTAGCTTTGCTGGGACCATGGGTTCAGGAATAAATATGAAATGAAGTTGCATACAGGAGTTCACACTCCTTGGAGCACATTTCAGGCTCTCAAGCATATCACATTGCATCAGTTTCTCTGGAGCTCTTGTTTCAGGCCCTCAGGCAGATAACATTGCATCCATTTCATATTTTAAAGCTTAAAGCTTTCTGTAAGGGCAAGAAACTTGGCATTTCTTTTTCATGAAAATGCAGAACCTGATGTAATTGTATGGCACTGTGAGCTGGAGCCCAAAATAGCTGCATTATACTGCCTTGACCATAAAATTACTGAAGGATTTGCAGTATTCCCTGAAAGTTCCTGCAGAAGAACAGCTCCACCAGTGCAAGAGCTGGCAGGACTGTAAGTCATTTAAACAGTGCAGGGGCTGCAAAAATCTGGGCAGTGTCTCCCGTGTGCATCCCACTGTGCCAGCTCAGGTGCTCCTGAAGCATTTCAAGGAGCCCCAGAGTGGCAGCCATGGGAATGTCCCATCTCCACCGGGGACATTGCTTAGGGGTGCTGGGTGGCTTTGTCCTGTCATGCCCTGTGACAGCACTGAGGATAAAAGGAGAGCCACACCATCCTGGAGAGGCCAAGCCTTCCTCTGCAATATTCCTATGGAAACTTGGAATGCCTGGATGCTGTTCTGGGCACACCCAGAGGTTCAAGCTGCCTGGCATGTTCAGTGAGGCAAGAGATGAAAGGTTTCCAGGAACACAATTTTCCCTCTCCTTTGTCTTTGTGTGATGCTGACAAATGCTGTCCCCCATCAAGGAAGCACTCAGCAAATTGTGGTTTTTATTGTTTTTTTTTCTATTTAGAAACTCTTTAGTTCTTTCAGATTCCAGCCTACTCTTAATGAGTGCTGACAGCTTGACTTTGCCAAAACTGATATTCAGATTCTTAAACTATTAGCTTTATTTGACTCTGCATTGCACAGAGTAATTTCAGATTAATTATTTCCAGGATGTGGGTTAAAGAAATTGTAAGGGGTAATATGTCAAACACAAGGTAGATTCTTCATCACCTAAAAAAAGAAATATCAATTTTATAGGTGGGGAAAGTAATTTGATTTAATATTTTGCCAAACAGGTCTAATTCTCTTTATACTTTACTTCTATAGAATAAGTTTTGAAACAATAGTATTCCTCTACAGCAAATATCTGATGGTTATTTGTATTTTGTTGTTTGCTAAGAAGGAATTACTTGTTAGATCTTCCAACATTTTAGTTCATAATATGGTTCAAAGCATGTTTTCTGTAAGGATGCTGCACAGCTTGTGTCAAAATAATTTGGAGATAGAGCTGGTAACCAATCTATGTGTCAGACAAAGCAAATAAATGTAGTTAACACATGAAAATTACTTACCCAATGAGTCCAAACGTGTTTTTTAAGGGTTGCATTTTATACTCACAGGAAATTTTTGGAGCAAGGATTTTTTATTTTTCAGGTAGCTTCCACTGGACAGAGAGAATCCCTTGCTCTTCAGATTTGCTGGGCCTGGCTTGTGTTCCATGAGGACAATTTAATAAGTAACAACACAGTAAAACAGAATTTGCTAGTTAAATACAATGAGACGAATCCCGGGAATAAATCTCACACAAAAAAAATTGAGCACCAGCAAACAGCAAATTTGAAAATGCTCTCTGAGAGATGCTAATGTGAATCTATAGATTGAGAGAATATGATTGCATGCATCTGATACCTCTTAGTCCTTAATTGCATTCCATTAAATCAGTTGCTCAGGAGCTCACTATCCCTTCTCAGATTCTCAGACAGCTGCTGCAGAAGTTCTGATAGGTCTGAGTTCATAAGTAATTTATTAGAGTTAGTCTCATGCTTGTCAAAAGCGTCAAAACTTATAAAAGTATTCTGGTAGGTATAGGAAGCTTTTCCCTCTCAGAAACCTCTGTGATGGTCATGAATACCTGCTGTAATTTTGTGACTATTGGTGCTAAATTTGCTTGTCTTGCCCAACTGGGTCTTCTTCTAGTCTGTAAGTAGACTGAGATTCTGGAAAGAATTATTTTTTTTCCCCCAGAAGAATCAGGAGATTTTTGTTGTTCAGAAAAAAAAATAATTCCAGAGGCACTGGGGAAAAAGCTCCCATTTTCTCAAGTAGCAAGGTCTATGTTATAAAAACTGAGCAGGGAGTTAGAGCCATGAGTCTGCTCCCTCAGCCTTTGTTTATAACATTTCCAGTGTTAAAGCTGCAACTTCTGCAAGCAGAGCAGGAGAAGATGGATCTTGAAATACAGTATGAGATGGTGCAAAGCCCTGTGGACGTGGCACATAAAATAAAAATATTTTATTCTTTCATAAGACAGCAAAACTTCTTAGATCTGCAAATCCTGCACCTTCACCCAGCTTTCTGCTCTTGGTGGGGTGGAGGATACCCAAGTTGTGCCCTAGGGTGGAGGTGGGGCATGGCTGGACCAAAGAGTTCTGGCTCTCTTTGGGATCTCACAGTCACAGGCTGTGCACTTGTTACCCTTCTTCTGAACAGGTTTTGTCTTCTTGCAATAAATCTGTGATTTTCAGGGAAATCTGGTTTAACTTTTCCTAAAGACTTTTCCCATAAACTGTCACAGAGTTAAGCTACGTTTCCCCCCCTGATTTTCAGCATTCTTGTATTTTTCACTCTGATTATTTCAGGTTTTTTCATCACCTGGTGTTTTGAGGCACCAGTGGTGGTATTGTTGGTCTAAGAGGGTGATAAGGAGAAAAAAGAGGTTTTATCAGATAGACATGGAAAAACGGGCCACCTTTCAGCCAATTAAAAACTGGCCAAGAGTTTTAATCAAATAGTACTTTAGATTTCTTTTGAGAACATCAGATGACTTCAAACAAGTTGTGGTTTTGGTCACTCATGAATTTGGACAGCATAAAGAGGCTTGAGCCATCCTGCACAGTAACCCCTGTCATCCCAAAGGTTCATTTTCTACTGCAGAATGATAATTATCCTTTTTCTCCTCTATGTTCACTCACACTATTATCTGGCATCCCTTTACCGTGATTCTATCCTCTTTGCTAGATTCTCTTCCTTCTCTAGACTAAAAATAAGCTCAGTCCCTATGCATAATTTGCCTTTGCTTCTTAACCTGATAAAAGTATCCTCAATGTCAGCAATAAATTAATTGTTACAAAATATTATTTTAGCTTTACACTTTCAAAATTATGTTCACATGTGTGCTTCTTTTGCTACTCTCTTCCTCTTGCCTTTATTCTCTCCTCAGCTCTGAGGTCAGTGGGTTTTTGTAGAGTGCCTTGGTCTCTCTGCCCACAGATAATGCTCCACTGCAATTCAGCAGCTCCAAACATTTACATTTAAAAATCATGAATGCTCAGGGATACAGAATGGCTGTCAGCAAGGGAAACACCACCAGAAACTAAAGATTTTTGTGTACACAAGGGATGCAGCACCAATTTAAATGTCTCATGCGCTCTTGTATCCATTGTGCCTCAGCCCTGACCTTACAGACTGCAGTTTGCAGCTAATGGACCTCATGAGAGCTTTTGATTTTCCCAGGGTGTCTGGAAGTGGCTATCTCACAGCCCATGCCAGGAAACATGAATCTCTCAGTCTTTCCAAACCTAATGGCTCACAAGCACCTGACTTCCAGCTGTAAGAATATGATATTTTAAACTGCAGCCTTTCTTGTCCTTTTGGATTCTTACCCCAGTCAGTTGAATGTCAGTCAAATTAATCCACAAAACACAGAGGATGAAAAATTATTAATTTTGCTCCTGCTTGTTTTGCAGAATCAAGTCCATTTGTCTTATGCTTGCAGGCTCTGGACAGTTTAATGAAGTGTTGACATGTACTAATGACAGGCAGGGAGCTGCAGCACTCCTGTTTGCAGGGTTACTTCTCCTCATTTCAGAATGGGGACATCAGCATCCTGTAGCAAGGACTGGAAACTATCACAGGCAAAACACAGAACATTTTGAAGTAGACTCTTCAGGGTTTTTGAACAAGGAGAAGAAATGGAATTAATATACTGCTGGGGTTTTACACATTTTTACCTTATGTGATGAAAAGCAGCAAGGAGTGTATGGGATGGGACATGGCTACAGTACCTTCCAGAAGAGAGAAAAAACATCAAAGTCCTGAGGCTTTCTCAGTCTGATTCCAGTATTCCAGGCAGTTTGTTGAGTTTTTACATCTGTGGTGTCACAATGGCTACAATGAAAACATTTTATAAAATATGAGACATACCTGCAAAAAGAAATAGCTGAATGGGCCAAATTGTGCTGCTTCTCCAGGTGCCATATCCCAATCCCAACCTTGTATCAACTTCTTGACACACAAAGGTATAGATTGGTTTTGAATCAATGCCAGAAAATCTAGACTTTGACCAGTCATCATTTTTTGGACCAAGAATTGGTCAAATTGAAGAATTTGGTTTTCAGATGCAATTGAATGTAATAATTTCAGTTTGCTACCTTTTGCTCTTAAAGTTTGCTGAAGTGAACCATTGCCTGGCAGGAACCATTTGGATAGCAGGTACCAGGGGTTTGTACTGTGAAGCAGAAGTTAGTGGGGGATCACTTTTACTAACCCTTTCAGAAGCTCTCCAAGGAGACTTTCTCTGCACATAGGAAGCAGCTTACTTTTAGCAGAACTGTGCTTTGCCAGCAAAGTGTTGTGCTGCAATCACAGCTCTTGGATTAAAAAAGAGCACAGATTTAAAGCTCTGAGTCACATGAAGAGGGCTGCATCCCTGCACATTTTTTTTCCTGGCCACTTGTATTTGTGAATAGCACAAACTACACAAGCCTTACCCCAAAAGATTGTGTGGGACTCATTCAGGATTGCCAGGCACTTTGCTATTTTTCATAAATTGAAGAATGTTTTTACCTCCAACAGAGGCCATCAGCAGCAGTCACTTGTGGACACTCACACACCAGAAAGGCTGTTGCACTTTGCAAGGCAGGGGACAGCAGGTGCTCTCCTCCCATTCTGCTGCCAGAAGCACTTTTCCCTTCCCTTCCCACTCTGGTTACCAGACCAAGGCAGAGGCCTGAAAGGTGAAGGACTTAAAATGACCAGGAGAAATAAGATACTCCTAATCTGGGTCTGCTTTACCAGGCCTGCCCCCTGAAGAGTCAGAAGTCAGCTAGTTAGGCACTGAGAGTGATGCTTTAGAAAGGAGGAGAAGTTCTTCTGTGAGCATTATTACCACAGGGATGGAGTGATTTATCTTCCCCAGAGCTGTGTAGGAACTCTGCCCTCACAGAAGCATCCACAATGCAAAAATCTGACAAGAAGGTGCAATGATTTATTAAATGTCTCACAGCCACTCTCCAATCGCCCCTGGATGGTGTTCCCTAGAAGGGAATCTCAAAAGGAGGTCCAGTGTTTTACCACGCTGCATGGGTGGCACACATCAAGCAGTAAGAGCACAAATACTTGCAGTAAGAGTACAAGTACAACCTGTACCTTCCTGTCAAAAAGTTTACACGAGGTTGGGATTGGTGTATGGCGTCTGGAGAAGCAGCACAATTTAGCCCATTCAGTTTTTTATTTTTGTAAGTATGCCTCATATTTTATAAAGAGTAAAAATACTTGGAGCAGCAGAAGCCCTGCAAGAGTTGCCCACTTTTCCTCTTCTAGGAGACAATATCACCCCTGACAGTAAATAAAAATCACCTCCCCCTCATCTCCTCCTCCATATCTGCTCTCCTACCCTGAGTTCTCTTCCTTTCTAGCTCTCCTATTGACGAGGATTTTTTTAAACTTTCCTTATAAAACCCAAAGACTGACCTGCTTCGGTGCCCTCACAATGAAACAGAAGGTTATGATGACAAAATTATACCTTTTAGGAAGTTTGGAGAGATAACTTTGACAGTCAAAATGCAATTGCAGCTTGTTACCTAATTACCTGATGCCTTCCCCACAGTCCTTGACCAGGATTTAGCTGCAGGTGAGATACAGCAGGAGCACAGAATTGTGCAGATTGGGAAAGATCTGTAAGATCATCGAGGCCAACACTAACTGAGCAGTGCCAAGCCCATCACTCAACCATGTCCTAAGTGCTGCACAGACTTCCAGGGATGGTGACTCAACCACTTCTGTGAATAGTCTGTTCCAATATTTTACAACCCTTTTGGTGAGTGAATCTGTCCCAATATCCAACCTAAACCTTCCCTAGCACAACTTGAGGCTGTTTCCTCTCCTCCTGTGATTTGTTACTTGAAAGAAAAGAACACCCATCTGGTTTAAACCTCCTTTCAGGTGGTTGTAGAGAGTGAGAAGGTCACCCCAAGCCTCCTTTTCTCCAGGACAAACACCCCCAGCTCCCTCAGCTGCTCCTCCTCAGACCTGTGCCCCAGCTCCATTGCCCTTCTCTGGACAAGCTCCAGCACCTCAATGCCTTCCTTGCAGAGAGAGGGCCAGAACTGGACACAGGATTTGAGGTGTGGCCTCCCTGGTACAGATTTCCTACAGGGTCCCAGTGAGGATGATGTTCAGGGAACAGCTGCTGTGGGGCCACCTGCTCTTTTAGGGCTCTGTGGCCAAAGAGCTCCGAGTGGTGCTGGTTTCTGCCTCGCTTCTCTCCAGCCAGCTGCCAAGTGTATTTTTGGCAGTGTGTTTCCCTGAGCCTGCCAGCTTCATTTTTCCTGAGATCCTAATAAGTGCTGGCTACTGCTCTGGGGCCGTGGCTTGTGCTTCCAGGCTGATTTCTGCTTGTCTGCTGGAGCCTGACTGCAGGGAAATGCATCCCCCTGCCTCAGTGGCAGGCTGACAGTTTTTCAAGCACTTCTTGAACCTCATCCAGACAGAGCTCACCGTGGGGACAGCTCACACTGCTCCTGCCAGCAAGGAGAATCCAAAGTGTTTCTGGCACCCTGGGTCAGATCTCTCCTGGGCAGTGAAGTCCTGCTGCTTCCCCCAGGGCAGAGGAAGAAAGATCTGCACCCTGCACCCACGTGAGGGGTATCAAGGGACAGCAAGAATGCCAGAACTTCTGTAATTCCTGCTGCCACTGCTGGCATGCAGCAGGCTGAGCTGGCAGGGATGGCATTGGAAAGGTAGGAAGGCTACCTTTTCAAAAAGGTAGGAAGGAAAAGGTAGAGAAGACTGAGGGGAAGAAGATAAGAAAGTGACAGATGTGGAAGTGCCCCATCTTCTCCCCCACACTCTGGCCATCTGGAAGTTACAGGACCAGAAAACATCAGGGGAACCAAGGAGCTGCTCATTACTATTTTTGTCCTGCTAGGCTTCCTGCTGCAGCAAAGGTGACCTGAAGAAACAAACACTGAATCCTCTCTACCAACCTGTGATCTTTCTATTTGTGGTTTGTGTTTTCCTTGTCAAAATTCCCATAGCTTTAGTGCTAGGACACTGGCTCCTGGCCTGTGTACAGATATGTGTTAACCACATTTTCTGCAGCATCCATCATGCACTGCTGCCAGCTCTGCTGGTTTTGCCTGCAGTGTGGATGTTCCCTGAGAGCTTATCAGGAAAGTGCTTGCTGCTTTTTCACTGCTCTCTGCTTGCTTGCATCGACCCCCTCCTGTATTACATTCTTCCTTCAGTCTGGTATCACTTGTGCTGGGAAGATTGTGCTGACAGTCTGCAAGATTTGGATTTGCTTCTATTTTACCATGTCGTGTTTTGCTGGATGACAAGTCCTGCAAATTCATGGGCAGGATACTTGAGGCTGGACCAGAGGAGGGTTTTCCAGATGTGCCTTGCCTCATGATGAAGATGCCATATTCAAAATGCAGTGATGTGCAGCACTTGTGCTCTGCCTAGAACCCCTCCAGCATTCTTGTCCCTGGCTTACAGACACACATCCCTTAGCTGAAAATGTCTCAATCTAGGATCAAATATCCCAACTCTCTGTTCAGATCTTGCCTCTCCTCCTTCACTGAGCTCAGCCCTATTGAGAGGCAACATGACCCTTCCCAGCACTAGCCTGCTGCAGTGCTGCAGGGCACAGAGAAATTGTTGAGAAATTGTGCTCTCTGCTTCCACGTGCCATAACCACCGGATCATGGGCTGATCACGGTGATCATGCTGATCATGGGCTCAGGAAGAGTGAAAAGGTTATTTATATATATATATTTATATGTTACATTTCACTCACTGCTTCCAGCCTCTCCTTTGTGAATGGTAGCTACCAGCAGAACAGGTGGTGGCTGAAGGTGCCTTCAGATGATTCTTCTTTCTCTATGCCAAAAGCTTTTGTGGAGTTTGCTTCCTTTCCCAGCTCTCACTTTGACTGCTGTAATCTCACCTGTTTCACAGACTGTTGTCACATATGGAGGAGCAGGCAAATCAAAGGGAATCAGCAGAGCTCCAGAAAAGCTCGGGTGGTAACGGTGAAAGTTCAAGTCACCTAAATCGTGAAGCAAAATGAAAATCCATTTTGCTTGAGGCCATGAAATCATGGAATCCTAGAATACCTCAGGCTGGAAGGGAGACATGAGGATCATCAAATCAAATAGGCCATGAAATCATGGAATCCTAGAGTTCCTGTGTCTCCATCCTTGAGGATGCCAAGGTGCCTCCTTGCTTGAGTTGAGGGGAAAAGTCCTTCTGTTACGACCCCTGGTTTGAAGAACCCTACCCTGGTGACACCAGGCTCTGTCCCTTCTCAGCTCAGGTGCCAGACTGTCATTTTTTCTCTGTCCCCTCCCCTTTGCCCCCAGGTGAGTCCTAGCCTTGTTTTTTGGCAGAAAACCCTGCAGCAATCACGTTTGTTTTGGCAACACCACGTGGAGCTTGCACGGAGCCTCCTCCCTGCCTGCCTGCTTGGTGTGGTGTTCAGATCAGGTCATGGTCCTCTTTCAAGGACAGACAGCATGCTAGGGCAGGAGGTTATTAGCAATAATTCCACAGCTGAGTGCACTTCATCCACAGAACAACCACAGATTTTGTAACCAAGCCTCTTTGCCATGATTTTAAACTGAGCTGCTGCACTGGTGGCGTTATGAAGATAATGACCTTTAGGTGTTGATCAGAATTATTTTTTTTTTGATTGGAGCAGGAAGGGATTTGTTTTATTTCACTATTTGTGTACAACATTACTATAATGTTGTAATGCATGGTAATTTATAAATACTTCAAGTTTGTAGGAAAAAATGTCATTTTTTAGAACCACTTCCCAGAACAGTAAAGGGTGTATTTTCAGCAGTTAGTAACAAAAGCATCAAGTACGGAAAACTGAGTTACTTGAGAAGTCTCTCTCCATGTCAAATAAAAAGTGAGTTATTATCATTCTAAAAGGTCTCTTGACTGCCAGCAGTGCTTATTTCACCTGACAGTAATAGCAGTTTTGTAAATGTAACTTAATTCTATTCAAACACTTGGATGCAGGGCCCGGTCACAAGGAAGGCTGAAAACTTTCTGTGCTCCTGACAGTCAATACAATTAAGAGGCATTTATCTCCTTCCAAAATCTGGACCTTGAACTCTCCCACATGCACATTTGCTCCCATTTTTCTTTTTGTGGTAAGATTGGGTCATCTAGCCAGTAACTCCACTGGCTTGAGGAGTGCCAGAAATTTAGAGAAATACAGAGATCTGCAATTATGAGAAGTTGCTGGGGCCGGGGAGGAAGTTTCCAACAGTTTATGCTTGCATTTAAAGAGTCTGCTTGCTTCAACAGCACTGATTCCATCAGTTCCTGTTTTGTAGATTTTGGAATCTGAATATTCTTCTAAACTGGTAATTTAAATTCACATTCCTGGAATTCATGTCCTGGTAATAAGAGGTGAGATATCATTGACAATACCTTCTAGCCACAATTCAGAGTGTGTTGATTACTCCCCAGCACACAGGTCTGTCCCTTGAAAAAACAGATAAAATGATAGTGAGGATGGGTGACTGCTTAGAGGAGTAAGGGAAAAAAAAAAAAAGATCCAGGATCAAGGGCTTGGCATTTTTTCATTTAGTTTGTTGCAAAATTGCTCCAAACAGAAATTTTTCCACGATGCAGTTTTCTCTACACATTACCCAGGGACTCCTTCTCAATAAAAGAGTGATCTTTGACTGCACCCTGGGATAGTGGTGAGCTGGGAAGGAGACAGCTGGGAGAATGAACTATTTATTCCTTCCTCTGAAGAAGGTCCTATTTTTTCACTCTGGAGTATCTTATCTGGCTGGGGATCTCCTCAGTTCATTTGGACCAAACTGAGAATTAGGTATGTCCCTTCAGGGAAAAAGTCACTGACTTATGGAACAAGGAGTTCTGAAAAACACATGTGATATTTCAATAATTTTTAGTTAGTTTCTGGCTTTGTTTGCTTGTCTGTGTTTCTCAGTAAATGGGAGAGACCTACATCCAACCTGGTAGGAGTGACTCTTAAATTGTATTTTTCCTTACTGTAGCAGTCCCATCATTCTCTTGTACATCTGAAAGGTGGAAACACACAAGGAAGACACCCAGGACAAATAAATAAATAATTTCAATCCAGGGCACACATTGTAGTTACTGTGTTCTCAACACACCAAAAAAGCTGGTAGGGTTATTTTATGGACAAAATCAAATGGGTACATGAAGTCCCAGCTTGGATGGTAACAGAAATAGAGTCCTTGGTTTATTTTTTTAGGTCTGCTTATGACTTTGGCATTTTCTGAACTCCTCAGAACAGTTTTGTGGCGCAGGTTCCTGATCTTGTTTTGTAACAGAATTTCTGTGTGGTGTGGTAAAAAAGACAGACTCTGTCCCACTTAAAAGGAAAAGGTTACTGATTCCCCCCTACAGGTGTTGCCCAGACTGTTCATCTCTGGGCTGCTTAGGTGTTATTTTGAGGTGGTTTCTACTACACACAAAGCATTGTGACTTCATTGAGAGGAGCATGCACTCAGAAAGGGATGCTGCTCAAGTTTTGCTGAGAGATGGAGAACAAACAGTTTTAGCAGAACTACATTTACCCCACTAACCAATATTCAGCTAAACAAAACCAAAGCTGGGAAGACTTCACTGATTTCTCTGAATTGTGTGTATTACTGAACTGACATAGAATTTCTAAGCACTCTTACTTGTTTGGATATCTTGTCTTAGCTCATTTAAAAAGCAAAGACAATTCATTAACCATCAAACCCAAAGCAAGCAGCATGCCTGTGCTGTAGCTAAATACAAGTACTGAGATGTTCCTTCCCACAGACTGCTTAAAGAAAGGAGGCAGATGATACAGAAGAAAACAGAAGAAACAAACGGCATATAAATAATCTATCTGCTCAAGCTGTTTGTTCCAACCCAACGCCTCTTAATGAGGAGTCCTATAAACAATATCCTGTGGGATGGAAATTGGATTTTTGCTTTTGGGGTTTTTTGAATTCTTCCTTGTTTGTGGGCATGAGAGAAGGAGAAATTTTAAACAGAAAAACCCTGCCAGAGGAGTAAGGTAAGATCAGAGTTCAATGCACAGATTTCAGTGCAGTTCCTTTACAGTATCCTTGTTGCCACAGTCTCCTTCTCTCACAAACTCAGTCCCTCCATATCCCTTCCCACATCCAGACCCTGATTTCACCCAGTGCTCAGTATGATGTCAATATTTTTTTCATACTCAATGTCTAATTTTCAGATTCAGAATTGACCAGAACCAATTTTTTATTTCTCACACACAAGGAGAAAATAAAACCACAAAATGGATTTACAGTCTCGAATTCCCCAGCTTACTAAAAGCCCCTTCTGCAGAGATGCATGGTGTCAGTGTGTGTGGAGTACCAGCTGTCTGAGACTGCCAAGAAATTTTGGGAAATAATTCACAAGGGCACGCAGAAGAAACTGGCAGAAAATCTGGGGCTGAGGGGCATCCTCTGCAAAGACTGAATTCTGGATTATTTCATGTGCCCTGCTGGATCTTTCAAGTTTCAAAAGTTTCAACGCCGTGCTCCTGGATTTCATCTTAAACACACGAGCAAAACTTCTGCTACAGCCTATTCTTTCTGCAAAGCCTGTCACAACAACAAGTTCCTGTCACAGCATAAGGAATGATACCAAGGTCCCTGTGCAGCAGTAAATATTGCAGCCACAGCAGACAAGAGGCAGCAATTGACCTTTGCTCCTTTCTGCGATGACACAAATCTGGTGTCAGCTTGCCTTGATCAATGACTCAAGATGCAAGGTAGTACCAGTGAAAGCAGGACCTAATGTTTTAAATATTAGTATTACATGTTATGAAGTAGTCCTGTAAAGAGTAAAGATTTTGTGATTATTTGAAGTCAAAAGCCAGAATCAGGCCTTTAGGCTCTGGAGTTGACATGAATGTGTCCTGCAGTGAGGGAATAAAATCATCTTGCTCTTACCTATTGCTTTAAATAAAAGATCAGAAAACCTAACTCCTTTCTTAAAAACCTTAAGCTACAAGACTTCTGCTCTTCAAATCAGTGTGCTCAACTTAATATGCAGTGAGCTAGACTTGAAAGGTCACAAGGTAGCACTGAATCATTATCTATTTGAAAGAATTAAGAGATAAGGGGGGGAAAAAGTCGAGTCTATTTTTAGCTTTGAAATTTACAGCCGTGATAGCATCTGGCCAAATGAAAGTGATCTGATCAAAATGCTGAAAGGCAAAGATATCTATCCTTCATGCATCTTTTAAAAGCACTGCAAGCCAAGATGTTGGAACTGTAGGGAAGAAGTTAATCTTACCTTCAACTGAAAGATTTACTAAAGCCTGTGGCAAAGAATTTAAATGTTAACAGATCAATTTCTCTTGCAGAAATACAATTCTACTGATTCCTTTACATTTGTTATTAATCTAAATGCAAGGCTCTGCAGAAAAGGAAATTCATCTTTGTATAATAAGACCACAGGAAATTATGCAGGTATTAAGAGCTTCTTTTTCACTTCAGAGTTGTAGGATTAGGCTGCTTTAAGTAGGTAGCCAAGTCATTGAGACTCTCTAATTCCACATCTCAAATCCAATCCAATCCAACCCAATCCAATCCCCCAACCTGTAGGAAAGAAACTGCTTGAGGTAAAAAAAATGTATAAGGCTGTACATGAGGATCCTTTTTTAAGGAAATACTAATTCAAATGAGGTTTGAAAATGGTGAGAACTGGGATCACTCTGGTATATTTTAAAATAAATGGCATAATCCAAATTTGTTTCCCAGGGCAGTTCTGGCCCCTGCACTTTTGCTCCCTCCCTTGCATAGACAGTTCATTATTTTAGCAGAAGTTTCTTTTCCCAGGGAGCCACGGCCACAAAAGTGTGTTGCCTTCTAGAAAGTTGCAAGAATAGGTCCAACAAAGAAATGCAAACGCTGATCTCAACCCTACTCCAAGGGAATTTCTGTGGCTTTGGGTGATGTTGCCTTGGACAACAACTTTTAAAGCAATAGCTGCTGCACTGTCAACTAGACAGAGGTTTCTAAAAGCCTTGCAAAAGGTATTTATTCCCTTCAAAGGTACAGTCTGTTAACCCCAGTTCTGCTCAAAAAAACAGATTTTAAAATAAAACCTCACATGGAAACATCTTGTTTCCCTAGCAGATGTTTCCATGTTGTCCTGTATCACGAAAATGCCATGCTCCAGCAGCGTGGAAGAGTCACCAATCATTTCCTGAATTCTTCACAGAAACAGGGGAAGAAAGGCTTTAATGAGCATGGGAAGAAATAGGATCTGTTGGTGAGAAAAATTAAATTTGCAGTTTTGGTGATCTTCAAGTTGTGGGAGAAGAAGATCCATTGCCGTCCATTTTGGACCAAAATTACACAGGATTTTTGTTTCTTCTTCTTCTTCTTCTTTTATGTTTCTTCTTTGACATCCTTGCTATAAGACCATGTTTAGTCTTCTCTGTGGTGAGCAGTCCAGCAAGCCCAAGCACTGTTTTGCTCATGTCATATCAACTGATTTTATGTCCAGCTTGTCCACTAGGTTTCCCTTGCATTGGAAGAATTTTTGCTGGCTAGATCCCCAGCAAACTGAGTCCTGGTGGACAAGATTTCCATATCTGCATTTCTTCCCATTATAAGCAGGCATAAATCATCTCTTTGTCTGGCAGGCTCCTCAGTTTGCATTTTTGACATAATTCTCACACATAAGTACAGGGTGCTAAGAGCAGGCACAAATGTTGCCTCTGCTGTACCCTTTGGCTCATTGCATTTTACATTTAACTTTCTGCATGGTCCTCATTGCACAAAGGTAGAAATAATTTCTGAGTGCTCATTAAAGGAAGTTGCAGGCAGGTTTACAAAAAAAAAAAAAAAATTGAAAGAGTCACCATTATGCACAGGCATCCAGAAGACCTAAGGGTTTCTAGAGAACCTGAGGCTGTGGATTCAACAGTGCAGAAAAACAGGTGCAACCCACACCCAAAATACAGAAAGTAGCCAGGCCCTTTCAGTGTGATTGGTCAGCAATAAGGAAAGTTCAGCAGTGTGATGGCAACAAAATTTTGTAAAAGCCTCTTTCAAAGATAAAACTTTTAAGTGACATGTCTCATCTTAGTGAACTTTTAAATTTCCTTACTCATATCCTCCCCCTGTACTCATACAACTGAATTTTTTTACAATTAGAGAGCTTAAAATTACCACTTCTACAGCTGCTTTCAGGAACAAGATAGACACCACTGTGTTTAGAATACTGATTGAATGTTGGGAACCTGAAGGTTAGTGCTAGATAGAAGCAATCTAATCCTCTAAAAAATGAAAGCTTACACTGCTGGTCATCCTTTCATCTCTTCTTACTGGGTGTTGAAATGCAGTTGGTTCAGAGCTGCTGGAAGCATTCAAAGACACAGTCTGTGTGCAGAGCTGAGTTTTCCTTTCCATGCACCAGACCTTGCAATGGTGTTAAAGCTTTACTAACCCCACAAGTTTAAGCCACTTCAGCTCATGGCTCCCAAACTTTTCTTTATTGCAAATTCAAAGTTGTTTTCCCATCTTCCATTGGCAATTCCTTTCAGAGAAAACCTAGGCAAAGTGCCACTCCAATGCTCCCTCCTTCCCTGCAAGTTTCCCTTGAGATGGGAGAAGCTGCCCAAGCCACATCCCTCTCCATCCTCTTCCTGTGCACAAATTTCTGCTCCCCATCTGCCTCTCCACCACACTGGCTTCATTTGCACTATCCTCCTGTTGTATACTACATCCCTGCCTTTCCATGTGTCCTCAGACATCTTTCCAGACTGGATTTTGGTGGTTCCTTCTTTGATTTTTGTTTTATTTTTTGGTTTGTGGCGTTTTTTGGGTATGGTTTTTGGTTGGTTTTTCTTTGTTTTGTTTTGATTTTTTTCTTTTTTTTTGGCTCCTGGCAGCTGTTGTTTTCCTTGCATCCCTGTCACACTTGAGCCTGAGCATTAAATGCCCTCAGAGCCAGAGGGGCATTTGCAGCCTGAGGAGGCTGTTCCAGGTGCCCACAGCTCCATCAGTTCCATCAGCACAGGGCACAAGGATGCCTGCAAACCAAAGGATCCTTCAGGAGTTCCCAGAGGCTTGCAGTTCCATCAGCACAGGGCACAAGGATGCCTGCAAGCCAAAGGATCCTTCAAGGGCTCCCAGAGGCTTGCAGCTTGTGGAAAGCCCATGAGGCTCTCTAGCTAAAGAAGCAAGACAGTATTTCTAATGGAGAAACAGGTGGTCATTCTGTTTTAGGGGATTTTCAATCAACAAACAGGTTTTGGGTAAATATGTCTGGTGTTAATCTGTCATTCAAGTCAAATGTTCAATACTTTATTGTGCGACGGTGTTCACAGGGATCCGAGGATGAGGGAAGAGATGAGGATTTGACTCCATATTTCAGAAGGCTTGATTTATTATTTTATGATATATATTACATTAAAACTACACTAAAAGAATAGAAGAAAAGGTTCATCTCAGAAGGCTAGTTAAACTAAGAATAGAAAGGAATGAATCAACAAAGGTTTGTGGCTCGGACAGAGGAGAGCCAGCTCTGCTGTGATTGGCCATTAATTCCAAACATCCACATGAGACCAATCATGGATCCACCTGTTGCATTCCACAGCAGCAGATAATCAATGTTTACATTTTGTTCCTGAGGCCTCTCAGCTTCTCAGAAAGAAAAAAAATCCCAACGAAAGGATTTTCATGAAAAGATGTCTGCAACATTATTGTACTACTAATGATAGTGAGGGGTGTCTGTCTTGGGGTCCTACATAAACTTCCACATCCATATGTCAATCTTGCATATAAAAATGTCACCTGTTGGATTGTTTTGTCTATTGCTATGATTCTTATCTAGTTTGTATCTCAAAATATGTAAATATTTACCCGAGCAAACTACCTTAAGGTAGAGCAACGTCTTGCATGCATTCTTCAGATCTTAATTTTGAGCTGCAGCAGAACTGGCCACGAGCCCCTTTGTGGGGCTGCACTTGGAGACTTTGCTTCCCATTAAGATCCCTCTCCCAGAAGAATTTTGATTGTTTATGTTCCAGGCTTTTGTTTCTACTACTCTGCAAAGCAGAGTGCTAAGTCTCCGCAGGAAGTGTGAAGATACACCACCTCCAGAAGCATGTAGTACCAAATGTGTGTTCCTTAAACACATCAACAAGAGCAGGAAACAGCTGCAGGGAGCGGATCCCAGCACACAGCCAGGCTAAATGAACAGCCACTCTCCTGAGAGAAGTTCTTCATTAGCTGGCAAAGCCAACTTAAGCCTACTCTATCCACTTTTAACTGCAGATCAGACATGAGAAGTCTAATTCAGGCAAGCTATAAATTACACTACATGCTCATTCTTTGTCATGAGCTTCAATCTGTTCCTCCAGGGAAGTCTTGGAAATATTTCTTTCCATGCTACATTGAGCCAAGAAGATGGTATGGATTTTTGTACAATGTGTAATGATCCATTTTACAAGCTTATGAATCTGTATCAGTGCTGTATTAGCAGCCTGGAAGGTCTGTCTTCTAAACTGACATTTTCCACAGCATGAGGTGTTCCAGAAGAAAACAATGTGTCTGCTTAGGCCACATACAGCTCTTCAGAAAAATGGGATTTCTACTACTGCAATGCCATCCTTGACATTTTCCTGAGCTTTTAGGATTAAATATAACCAGCCTTGCTATGAATTTGTCTCGGTCTCAGCTTTTCCAAATTTAAATGTTCCAGAAAGTTAGCTTCAAGATGTAGTAAACCTATTCAGTGGCACCCAGTGGATTTTCCAGCAAGCATTAAAGTTAGGAAAAGCCTATTAAACTGTCTTATCCTGCTAGTATCAAGCTCAGCTGTGGGTGCATGCTCCCCTAAAATATATACTACAGGTGTGACCTTATTCTCCCCAGCCAATGACGGTCCGTGCACAGGACCATGAACTTGCTGATGCACTGACTGTGAGAGGAAAGAGCAGGGAGGGTTATTTGGGCAGAGCTGAAGTAAAAATTGCTCTTGCACTATTCCCCAGAGGAATTCCCCCTCATTTTAATTCTCCAGCAGCTTGTTTTGTAGTCACCCTCAAACCCACGGTCTGCATCTTCCTCCACGCCAGTTTACACCTGAGTGAAATTTCTCCATCAGCTGCCAGGATAAGTAACTACTCTGCATTCCTGGTGGAAAAGGACCTCTCTTTCAGCATTTATGTAACATTTAATATCACATTTAATATCACATTTATATGCAAGATTTACGTATGGGTATGGAAGTCTGTGTAGGACAGACGACACCCCACTATCATTAGTAGTACAATAAGGTGCTGGACATTTCACTTGAATGACAGATTAACTCCAGACATATTTATGCAAAACCTGTTTGTTGATTGAAAATCCCCTAAAGCAGAATGACCACCTGTTTCTCCATTAGCAGCAATCAGCAGAACTGCTGGGCTCTGGGCAGCTGTTTCTGACCATTCCCTGAGCTGCAGAAAAGGTACTAACAGGGCTGGGGGTGAGCTCTTGCAGGTTTGTGCAGCCCCTCATAAATCAGAGCTAAAGTTTGAAAACTGAGAGTCCCTAAAGTGCTATTTCTTATTCTTGGGGACAGAAAACAAACAAACAAACAAAAAAAACAACCAAAAAACCCAAAAAGCACATGAAGAAGGAGAGGATATATGGCATTTGACAGTAACAAGGGACAAGAGAGTTTATTCAAAGTCAATGCAAAACACAGTTACAAATATATTTGCTTTCCTCTGGAAGACACTGTATTTATTAAACAAAAAAATAACTCTTCTAATGTATCAAGAAGTTATCACATACAACTGGTTTTGTTTTTTTTAAATATAGATCTTGCATTTGTAAATACCTTGCAGAAGGATTCTCTGACCATTGCTATTCAGAAGAAGTACTGGCCAAGCTTTTATATATGTGTTTTGCACATGTGTTGATGTTTTATCCCTCAGGTAAATAAAAAATGAAGTCCAAATGCTCCCTGAAAATGACAGTATCTAGAGAAATGTTCAATTGTACTTTCCAATTTTTTTTATGTACTGTGAGGAAAAAGAAACCCAAAACAGTAAAATGAAATGACCCATGCTATTCTGAGTCCACTGATAGTGAAGTCTGTCCCTGCCCCCCCAAAGGAAAGAATTGCCTCTCCAGGGACAGGCTAGGCAATACAGAAATTACATCCTTCAGAAAACTAATTTCAAGAAGTACTGTTTGAAGGGAGAGGATGTTAAGACAGGTCTTGAAGTTTTGAGCATCAGGGGACAGACAACTGCAACATTTATTGCTGGTATCAACAACATTTAGGAGATTCACAGTCTTCCAAGTTCTGAATAACTGTGATTTTAAAATCAGTAATTGATGGTGTCTTTCTCTCCCTGAAGTGTTCACAAACTGCTGAAGCCTTGGCAGCAATACAGATTGGAATGTTAGCTGTATCCCAGGATAAGGCTGCACTCATCTTTTAGGCATTTTATTGCAGGTCAGGATAATTTAGAAAAATGCTCAGGATTGTTGTATTGCATCTAGCTGTCCCCTCCCATACCTGGTTTGGTGGGCTGTCCCATGGGTGGTCCCTCCCCATTGGCCACGGTCCTCTTTCCCCGCCCCCTCTCCCCTGGACAAAAACCCCATAGCAGGAGGTCTAGGCCTCTTGCTTCACCTGGGTGGCTGCATCACCACAAGTCCTGTCTCAAGCTAATAAACGGATACCTACACCCACGTGGAGGAAGAGCGCTCCTTGTCTTTTGTCCTTCGTCTATGCTTCGTTCCGTGCTGGGCTTGGATTCGTGCTGGCCGGATTGGATTCATATAAGCCCAGAAACCCGCGGAACGAAACACAGGATCACTTTTAAAGAGCTGCTTGTCAGGAAATGTCAGAAAGCTCTGAACATCTTCATGAATGTAACAGAGATGTTTCAAACACTTTATGAACTGTATATAAACCTTAAAAAGACTGCCAAGGAAATAGTGAGTTAGAAAATTGTGGTGATGTCACTAACTTCTCCTATTATGTGTTCCCACCAATCTTCAAAGAACTAGAAGTGCTTCTTTTAAAATTAATCTTCTGAAAGAAGTTTTGCAGCATATCCAATTTCTTTGCAAGTTGACTACTTGTAAAATTAGACCTTTAAAATTCTGCCCTTGGAAGGAGAACAAAAAGGATAAGCAGAGCACTTCTCCTGAAGTTTGTTCTGATTGCACTCTATAGATTTATATCTGTTTTGGTGACTTAGCACTCATCCATTTCCCAGCAAATCCTAAAAAGATCTTTACAGAGTCAGTTGCCAACTGGCTGGACAGAAGGATGGAAAACTACCTTGAAACTGCCTCCAGTTGTCACAGGAGTGACAAAAGGCATTGGCTTTGTCCCCCACCCCTCCGTGCTGCCCCATCCACATCTGCCTGACCTCCCATCCTCTCTCCTGCGCTGCCCTGTCCCTGTCCACAGCCTTCCTTCCCCCCAAAACCAGGACCATGGCCTGCAGCTCACTCAGGAAATGGACCACAGTCCCCAGACTTGGTTTGTAGGAGCTCCAGGCTCCTGAGGCAGAACATTTCCCTTGGGTTTATTTTCAGTGGGAAGGATATTCCTCTGTGAGTTTCTAACTGGGGGACTGTCGCAGACATCTTTTATGAAAAATCCTTTCCTTAGGATTTTTCCTCCTGAGAAGCTGAGAGGCCTCAGGAACAAAATGTAAACATTGATTCTCTGCTGCTGTGGGATGCAACAGGTGCATCTGTGATTGGTCTCATGTGGTTGTTTCTAATTAATGGCCAATCACAGCCCAGCTGGCTCGGACTCTGTCCAAGACACAAACCTTTGTTATCATTCTTTCTTTTTCTATTCTTAGCTAGCCTTCTGATGAAATCCTTTCTTCTATTCTTTTAGTGTAGTTTTAATGTAGTATATATATCATTAAATAATAAATCAGCCTTCTGAAACATGGAGTCAGATCCTCATCTCTTCCCTCATCCTGGGACCCCTGTGAACACCATCACAGGGGACATCTGATTTGTCATTCAAGGATGGCCCAGATCTTCATTCTGGGAAGCTGGATTTGTTTCATTCCCTGCAGTTTGCTCAGGCTACAGAAGGTACAGACACATCCCTTCCGTGTATTCATGCTGCTGTTCTTCAGCTTCTCAAGGTAATAACATTATGGCCTTTCCTCCAGCATGTCATTTTGACTCTAGGCAGCACATTTTCTTATTAAAGTAACTATATACCAATTATCATCTTAAATCCTGCAGTAAAACAAGGCTTTTCCTCGTGCTGCATAAAGAAATCTGTGATTCTCCCCCAGTATTAGTGGCTGTGAGAGACAAAGCTTATCTATTTTTTGCAAGCAGCCTTTCAACCCCCTGGTCCTTGCACTGCTACAAACCCTCTAACTGCCTCTTTGCTGAGGGGACTAGTTAAACATTTACTCTATTTACATGAGCAATTTGCATCACTGAAATTGGGCACTTGCTGGCATATCTTCTGGAGTGCAGTTACCCACTGGAACAGAGCATCTTTATAAAACCAATTTGGGGCAGTAAATTTGCATCCCCTGTAGTTATTGCAAGCAAAGGCAAAGCAGGACACTCCTGAGTTTGAACAACAGTGATTAATCCTGCCACAGCAGAAAAGGCAATGGGAAATCCAGCTCAGGGAGCTAAAATAAGAAAAAAATTGAAGGAGTTAGGAAATTATAATTTACACACCATGACTAGGCTTCAGTCAAGGCAAGACATATCATTTACTTTTCTCCAACACTACAGTTTGACCAAATTACTTTCATTTTCTTGCTTTATTGATATGTCTTTTCCTTGTGTTAGTTTGAAGCCAGCATGGGCAAGGACAGGAAACAGACTTGCCAAAGAAGCTGCCAAAATAACACTACCCAAAGTGAAGTGTGCACCTTTTCCCTGGGTCTGGATTCATTTCAGTCTAATGGAATGAAGCCCAGTATTCAAACAGCTTGTTGTGAAGGTCATCCCATACTGCAACATTTAATTAGCAGAATATATATATATATATATATACACATTTTAACATATGCAAGTCTGTATACACATAGAAATTACATATATATATGTATATATCAAATATATATGTCAGAGGATGGGAGACAGCAACTGGAACAAATTCTTAGTAGGAGTGAATAAATCAACTTGTAAAAAAAATGAAAGAACCTCCTCATTCTTGGTTCCTTGAAGCCTCAGTGGAGTCTAGAATTGGATCATCATCAGGAATCAGGGCAAGGAGCATTGCTGAGAGAGACTACGAGGAATTCATTGCAAGCAAGAATGTTCTGATGCAAAACTGACTGCAAATACAAAGTCATTAATTTTTAAATATAAGAAAAAGCATGACAGGACATTAAGTGTCTCAGCACAGTGGAACCCAAATGATTTTATGTTTAAATTCCAAGAGCAAATGTTTGCAGAGAAAAAATTGTTTTAGTGCTTTGCTGAGCAGTTTGTATTTCATGAATTCCACTCTGAAAATGGTGTGTGAAGGGTACAGAATAAACCAGAGACAATTATTTCAGTTCAGGAAATGTAATTTGAAAAAGGAGAGTGAAAAATTTTACGTGCTTTATGTACTTGTGAATATACATTTACTAATGATAAACTGTAAATGAATTATAAGTTATTCCAAATCATTCATCACCCAAGTTTCATATTTTGGACAAGCTTCAGTGGAGGTTCCATCCAAGAGGGCAGGGAATGAAGAGATTTGTAGGCAGTTTTCCCTTTGTGGTTGTGGCTGTGCCCTTCTCCCCTGCCTGTGTCCCTCTGAGCTGTGCAGGGGACATCACCCCTGCTCTGGGGGCACCAGCCTCTGCCACCCTCGTGGCATCAACCACCAAGCACCCTTCCTTCCCTGCAGGGCCATGGGGGCACTGGAGGTGCTCTGCAGCAGCCTTGCAGGGTGTCTCTGTCAGAGGATCCAGGTGAAATTCCATGGGTTTGCCATCCTCAGCTCCTTCCCCAGCACCGTGGTTGGGATTTTCTACTCACAGTATCCTAAATTACAGATTAACTGATGCAACCCCCAGAAAATTGCTCCTGGATTATCAATAGTCTGTCAAAAGCTTTTAATACCTGTAATTGAAGTCATTTTGATTGCACAGTGCCTGGCATAATTTAAAACTTTTATCAATTACCTGTATGAGAGAAAAAGCATTAGCTGGTGCAGTTTCCAGGTGGGAAGGTGGGAGGAAGTGCAACTGAGTAAATACAGAATGTAAAAGCATCTTGTCAGAAGTATGAGCAGAAGACAAGGTGTAATAAGAATGAATGTATTCAAATCACTTGAAATTTGCTTTTTAGTTACTTAATATTGTAATCCCATTTGCAGGAGCTTACAAGAGTAAGGATATTTAATAGGTATTGTAATAAATTGTAGCAAATCACTGCATACTAGAAAATAATAAAGAAGGTATCTTCTGTGATTTATCGTCATCTGTGATACACTGTAGTGTACTTAAAACACCATGCACTGATAATGCCCATAAATAACAGGACCATAGCATCTATCAACATCTATTAAGTTGTCATTCTCAATGTTTGAGGAATACTTCATGAAGAAAGGTAGAGCAAAAGCAAAACAAAAAAAAACAATCTGATGACCAATTCTAATTCAAATTCTAATTAGCAAAACTTACCCTCGGAGACCCTGGTGAAGAGACATTCAGGAGCCAATTCCTCCACACCAATGCATTGGTTTTAATCAAAGCTTTTTCTATCCAGGCTTTCTGAAAGGTTTCTCAGGAAGCTTGCACAGTAACATTCCTGCCTCCCCTCTGTGAGCAGGGGGGCACCAATTCCTGGGATCAGAGCTGTTGCACCTGACCAAAAGTGTTCAAATAGGAACTAAATTAAAAGGATCAAATCAAATAGGAATTAAAATAAAAGGATGTGTTGGCTGGGAAAATGACCACACTGCAAAGCCTGTGGCCCACAAGCTGTGAGTGATCTGCTCCCTCTAATTGAGACATCTGAGAGGCTGAGCAAGCCTTAATTGCAAATAAAACCACTTGAAGTTTAGAGCTGCTGGCAAACAAAACATGAGCTAATTCTGCATTATTTATCCCCAGAAAAGAAGACTCTTCTGGAACTGTTTTGTCTTTTCAAGAATCCAGAAGGCTCCTCAGGGGAGTCCTTCATATAGGTAGGATGCTTTTCTTCATTATACTGCATGAAGCACATCCATTTGCCCTAAATAAAAATTAAAGTAAATATTTCTGACCCAAAAAAACCCAAAAACAAATTAAGCAGCAAAATTACCTTCATAATAAGTGGCATTTAAATAAGGAGCAATTTTGAAAAATAGACATTAAATTTATGTGAGGAAACTGCTCTAAAAATGCTCCTTTTCCAAAACAAAGCTGGTTTTGTCTGATGGTGTTTTAGCCATTTATTATAAAGGCAGAACAGAGACTGAATTAATGCTGTGTCCCCATGCAGTGAGAAGTGCTAATCTGAATAATGTACTCCAGGGGAATTCTCCTTACCATTTGTATGAATATGGGAAAAATAAGGATATGGTAATCATCACTGGGGTTTTTTCAAAGATCTCTCACAGAGAAAGGCTCAGCACTGATGTAAATTTTTCCTGCAGCTCCTTCTCCCTCGCAGTTCTCTCAGGATGTGTTAGACCTGCAGGACTGTGCTTGGCATGGGGTCTGTGGCTTTCATTGCCCTCTTCAGATTTCTGGAAACTCCATCTGCTTTTGTGGGGCTTCCAACCCCACTCAGCACAGCCCAGAATTCTGCCCATTTGGTAGGAAAGGTGTTGGGCTAATGTGGAGCACTAACTAAACCCCATCTTTCCCATCCAGCACCCAAACAATGCAGCCCATACAACAGATGCTCTCTTGTGGAAACCCAGGGCACTGGGGATATTTCTCTGTCTGCTCTGGGGTGCCCTGACCCCCAGGGGAGCGCTGACTTTGACCCTCATCCATGGAGAAAGTTTCCCAGACTTCAAGGTAGACCAGAATCCACAAAAGTGTGAAATAGATTATAGAGAGCAGTGTACATGTATCACTTAGGTGAGAAATTTAGGGTTTGGGGATTTTTAGTATGTTGTAGATGGCAGCAAGATGGAGGGCACAGGGTGTCATCCTGGGTTTCTTCTTCATGCTTCTTCTTCCTTCTTCTCCATGGGTTTGGGTGGCATTTTGTAATTGGGCAGAAAAATCCACATTGTGGGCTCCTTGGGATCAATTATTGGGTTAAAAGGGAAAATAATCCAGGTGTCAGCTCTTAATTGGATAGTTCAGTCTTAAAAGACCTTGTAACAAGAGATTGTTGGCCATTTTGTGCCTTGCAAATGAAAATCTGCAGAACTCATGGTTGTGGGAGTGTTTTACTGGTAAGTAATAACGAACACCTGAGTCAGAACATGAACTCCCCAGTGCCTTCAATCCAGACCCAGAGAAACCCACAGCTGGTACCCCCACACTCCCTACCAAGATGTTACACAGCCTTTACTCTTCCTTGGCTGTTTTGTCCCTCCACCAAAAGTCAGTAATTCCTGCTGGGAGGTGTATCCTCACTGGGGATGGCACAATATCCTCACTGGGGATGGCAGGGAAGTGTTGGACAGCCCTGGGCCAAGTGCAAGCTGCAGCAAAGCAGGGTCCTGGCAGCACCTGGGGCACTGATGGAGCTCTGAGCTGTGCCTTTGTCACCATCAGGCTCCACCTGATCCCTGTGCTGGCTCATTTATAATTAAGCTGCTAGGTAATTTATAATTAATTACCTGCAGCCCACTGAATTAGAACATATCCAGAGGTCAAAAGACTGAAGGAAAGAGATGGGAACAGATGCTGTGAAACAGAAACCTGAGTGACTCCAGGCACAAAGTGATGTAACCAGCTTGGGCTGGGCTGAGTCACCCCCTGAGTTAACCCCTTCTTCAGCAAACAGACAGAAATTTATCAGCAGAAACCCTGCACAGAGTGTGTAGGACTCCTGCACACCAGTAGTAACTCCTTTTTCTGTTTCTTCCCCCCAGTAGGATTAAAACACCTCAGTAGATTGTCCCTTTGAGGTGGTCTTTGGAGCCACTAGAGCATCTGGTAATAAAAGAATGTGAAAGTATTTTTTAAGTGAATACAGGGAAAATCAGCAACAGGAATAATTAGGCACTGGGGTGCTGCCATGGCTGTTACTTCAAGTAAATGCTGTAAAATTGTCAATATTTCCAGACAATTAGCACATAAAGGACTTTTTCTGGGACTTGAGCAGGGGAAATATGTAAACATCCAGTGTTTATTCAGCACTTCTGGAATTTGCATGGGTGTGACAGGTGGGGTTTTTTAAAATGCTCCATATCTTCCACAGCCAGGCAAGAAACCATGGGTATTAAGTTGTTGCTAAAATGACTTTTAGCACTTTAATAATACTCTCTAATTTAACAAGTTAAACTTAGCTTTGCTAGACCATGAACAGGAGTACAGGCATTTGGGAGATCTTGCTAACAAACAAAATGTTGAACCTGCCTTTAATGTTTGGAAAACACACATACAGGGTCTGACTTCATAGACAATCCTCTGCAATCTGATTTTTGCAACGAGCCCTGGCCCAAGGTTTGCTCAAGTGTGTCCAGGTGAGCAAGGATGGACACAGCCTGATCCCCCCCATCCAAGTTTAATGTGCAAGCTCAGAAAAGTGTTCTGCTCTTGATTAATTGTCTGGAGGATAAAACACCTTCTCCCACCCTGAATCCAGCATGGACCAAAGGTCTGCAGAGCGTTACAAGCCCTGCTCCCTGGAGAATATAAATTGGTGCACACAAAGTAATTTTCTTCTTCTCTAATATATCTTGCCATAGAGAACAGTGGAAAAACACATTGTGTTTGTGACCTTCAGTGCATCTTGGAATTTAAGCTGACTGACCTTGATATTGCCATAGAAGGAGCAGAGAAATAGAAAATTCAGCCTGTATTTAGTGTGCTGACCCAACCAGGCAAATCCTCATATCGTCCTTGCTAGAAATTTGTGCATCCTCTAAAGCTTTGTTTTGTTTCCTTGCATTAAAATGAAATTAATAGCAAGCTCTAAAATACTAGAATAAATTGGATTTTATACTTGGAAAGTGGGATAAACATGTCAAGGGAGTTGCCTGTGAGGAAACCAGCCAACATCTAACCTGTTAAAAGTTATGTGAAAAAATGGGACTTTTTGATCTGCATTCAATGTGGAAAGTGAAATTCTATAAGGAACTGCAGCAGAATAAAAGGAATGGGTAACATTGCAATAGTCTGAGCACAAGCAGGTCTGTGATTTGATGGAGGTTTTAATTAGTCTCGCACATTCACACCAAAGACTCTGCAGCTTCAGCTTTCAGCCTGGGCTGACCCCAGCACAGAGCAGGGAGAGCCCAGCAGGGTGAGCTTGGTGATGTTACACCCCTGCACTCCTGTCACCTCTGCAGTGCCACTCTCTGTCCCTCAGTGCCTCTGGAAGAGACTGGCTGTCACTGTCATAGTTTTTGAAAAAAATCCCTTCGCCAGGATTTCTTCTCTTGGGAAGATGAGAAGCCTCAGAGAAAAATGACAACAATAATTATCTGATTCGCTTCTCTTGTTTTGCTGCTTTGGAATGTGGTTGGAGATTGTTTATCCAACAAGTGGTTGTTTGATTGGTTTTATGTGAATTGTTTTTACTTAATGACCAATCACCACCCAGCTGGGTCGGGACTGTGGAAGCAGTGACAAGTTTTTCATTATTAGCTTGTTAAGCCTCCTCCTTCTAAGAGCATGGAGTCAGATTCATCAATTCCTCTTTGTCCTGAAGACCTTGAGAATACCACAGCTGGGCTCAGCAGCCCTGATTCTGCCCAGGGGATCAGAAACCAGAATGATGATCTCTGATCAGAAACCAGAATGGTGGGGAGGAAGAGGGACTCAAATGCAGGAAGATGAATATATAGAAACAAATCTCCACTCAACTTCAAGAATATTGAATATGGTATCAGGAGGCTGCACTTTTTGCCCATCATCCCACCCAGCAAGAGCACTGCCATTCCCAGAAGAGTGCCAGGAGCTGTTGTGGAACAGCAAGCAGGGCTGGAAGCACTGCATCTGAGGCTTGAACAGATCAACAGCAGCAAAAGGGAGCAGCTGCAGCTTTGAATCATTGCCACAGCAACCCCAGCACCCTGCTGCCTGCACGAAGTCAGTGTCAGCTCCTGACATGCCATGTGGGGACAAAGGGGAGACAAAAAGATGCTGAGCTATCAGGCAAGAAGCACTCAGACCATCACTGCTTGATTTGTGGGCGTTTAAAAAATTGCCACTGGTTTTTGCATGTCATGACTGCTGTGATCTTGAGCCTGCAGGAGGTGAGCACTCACAGGGTGAGCTCAGCAAGGCTGAAGGAACTTTGCTCTCTCCTGAGTGTCCTGAGGGGCCACCCAGCTGGAGGTGCCTCTGGAGGTCTCATCTCCAGGGTCAGGACGGGTTGCTCAACCCCATCCAGCAGAGAGTGGAGAATAGTCAGGAAGGAGATGCTGCAGCTTGGGTGCCCTGCTCTTGTCCTTTGATGGTGCACTCGAGGCTCTGTGCTCTCCAGACCCCACATCTGCTTGGCACCACCATCTGTCAGTACAAAAACTGACATTTCATCTTTGGGCTGCTTCATTTGCTCTCTAGTGACTCTGGGATGCTGGTGACAAGCAGGTTGGAGAGCACCCTCCGTCCAAATCTCACTGATGGTGACTCATCAAGTAAAATAAGAACAGAACAAACCAAACCAAGAAACCCAAGTGCTCAAAGCACCTCCTTTGCTGGGGAGAGGAAGCTGAAGCTCTGGATGTGGATCATTTAAAGGTGCCAGGGAGTGAGGGGATGGGTGGGCAGCTGAGGGACCCCAGCACCACCTGCTTGGGCCAGAGTGAGTGACCCTCTCCCCACCCAGCTTTTTGGAGGAGCAGATTCCATTGCTGTCCAAGAATAATTCTTTCATGTCCATTTCCCCAGGCTCCCTTGGGCTGGGCAATAAAACTGCAGCCTAGCAGCTCATTTCCATTAGTCCTGACACCCTCCCTCATTTCCATTACTCCTGACACCCTCCCACAGCCCTCCTGTGGTTTTTGGTGGGTAAACCTCTGTGTGTAGCAATTGTTCTGGTAACAGGCACAGCTAACTCCCTGTTTGCTGAGTTAGCAAGCAAGCACCTCAGGTAGCCCTGAGTTAGCAATTTCAAAGTAATATGTGTACATTTTGAAGGCTAAGGTATCTTGAGTCTTACAGTCAAAGTTATGTTTTCATTTTCAATAATGCTTCATAAAATCCCCACAGGTATGAAGCAAAACATTAAAAAAAATGTTCCAGAGTGAGAATATTTTAAAATATAGATGCTAATAGAGGTTTGATGTGGGATTTTTTTTCAAATTTGATATAAAAAATACTGACACTAATACTTCCTAAAGTGTCCCCTATTTTATACAGCCCAAGCTAGTATATGGTTTCATTTTAAAGCTGGAAAGGAGAGTATTTTCTATCATCAGCACAATTTGGAAATGCCATTTGCACTCACTTTCTGGTGTATTTCTTGTAATACTCCCTGCACAGCACAGATGTTTGTGAGGTCAAAAGGAAAAGCAGCATCGTGCTGCTCAGGTCTTTGTCAAGGCAGGTGTGCCAGTCACAGAGGGCAGGGGAAGTTTGAGGAAAATATTCAGAGAAGTGAAAGCAAAGGCACTTTCAGGGTTTGGCTACTGATGTATTTGTTTGTATATCCAAATAGGCACATAAATATACATATAAAAAGGAAAACATATTGCATTATATGCCCAGCCTGACTTAAATTCAAAGTAGTGTCATTTGGGAAAAGTTTTCTGTTCCATATACAGGTCCAGTTGTTTTAAATTAAACTGTATCTGTTTCATGTTAGAAAAAAAAGAGGTTGAGACCGAATAAGAAACTTTCCTTAAATCTGTAGGTAAGAAATACAGGCTTAAGTCATTTTCAGCATTTTGAATTACTCATGAACAAGGTCTTAGCCTTTATCCCATTTGGAATGGATGAAATATTAAACCTCAGACAGGAAGGATTATCTTGAAAGCCCCAAGTCCCTGACAACAAATGGCCAAAGGAAGTGCTGCAGATCAGAGGCTGACAGGACAATGGGGTAACACTCAGGGGAGCTGCTGCCTTGTCCAGGTTCTGTGTCTCTTCAGGAAACCTCTCCAGCCTGAACCCCACTTTGGGATGAGCCTGCTCCTCCCTTTACTGTCAAATTAACTTCTTTTTAATATTCAAACCCTTCACTGTACATTAGAATTTGCAGTCTTTTACAGACTCCTTCCCACCAGTACAGACCAGTTCTCCCCCATTCCCACTTGTTTTCATGTCAAGGAGGAGTTTCTACAGAGTGTGGTGTGGAAGGTAGGTGGTTAAATACTCTTGCTTTTGCTGGTGTTTTCACAATAAGTTCTAAGCTTGCACTGACAAACCAATTAATTTCATTCTGCTGCAAGTGCTCTGGAGAAAAAAAAAAAAAAAAAAATCAAACAACTGAACTTGGGGACAAAAAGAAAATAGATTGACCCCTGGCTGTTATAATTTAAAACTGGACAACTCTCTCAGGCACATGGTGTGAACCTTGGGGTTGTTCTGTGCAGGGCCAGGACTTTGTGTGAGGGACTTGTGCTCTCAGCCAGGATTTCACTGTGCTGCACCATGACATGGGCAAAACATGGAGGGGTCAGGGGCTGCTTCTCAACACCAACATCTCTCTCAGCACATTGATGTCTGCATTGATATCTCCATCTACAGGAGCACCACATCATCTCTTTTGGGGTGCTTCAAACTAACAAACATCTCTTTTGGGGTGTTTCAAACTAACAAATATCTGTTTTGGGGTGCTTCAAACTAACAAATATCTATTTTGGGGTGTTTCAAGCTCCCCATTCCCCTCACAGGTGCTGCTACAACTTTCTGCTGTAATTGTCTCATGCAGCCAGCACCTCCCCAGGGTTTGATGTGGGATCACTGGGGCAGCTTGTATGAAACACCATGTGTCCATTTGAGCAGTGAATTTAAAAACTAATGATGTCTCTCGAGACACAGGAAGGCGGGCTACGTGAATATTTATCTTTATGGCCCCTATCATGTTGGAAAACCTATTTTATTAGTAAGGGACTGCCTGTCACATGGGGAAAATACATTCCACTTGGATTTTTCTTAAAAATAAGCATGCTGGGTGAAAAAACTAAAGACTGATTATGTAATATAGCAGGTAAGAGAAAAAAGTGGCAGTAAAAAACAAATCAAAACCCCTGAAAAGTGTACAATATATTACTGCCAAGCTATTGGATTGTAGATGTGGCCCCATAGATTTCTGGGTCCAGCTCTGCTGCTACATCTCCCTTGTGGCCTGCATGAATTAATTTCTCTCTGTGTGTGGGGGCTTTTTGTCTTTTACATTTTGTCCAAGTGCTTAGATTGTATTAACAGAACTAACCCTGAGGTTAGTAAACAAGGTTTAGCCTGCACTACAGCAAAGCAGCAGCAAAGCACAGATAAGACTGCATAAAAATATTGGTCAGGAATAAGAATTCTAGCCTTTCTCTACAAAAATCCAGAAGAAGGGGAAGAAAAGGGGCACAAGGAGTTGAAATATTCTATGCTATTGCAGATCATAGTGGAGAATTATGATTAGAAATATACACAACCAATTAAACCAATTTCTTTTGAATGGATTGGTAAGGTTCCATATTTTATTAAAATGCTTTACAAAAAGTGTATGCACTGCAGAAGAATCCCAAGTACTTGTGCTAAAAATATAACTAATAAACCAAAAAAAAAAAAATCCATATAAAATAAGAGTGGTACAAATGTATTTACGTCTTTACAAAACCACTCAAGTTTATTTAATGCATATGATCTCTGGAGACTAGACTGAACCTTCCCTTTAATGACAATAAATCATTCCAAAATCATTCAGCCCCTGATGGGGAAGGAGCTAAGAGACCTGCCTTGTTCTATGGGGATTTTGTTAATCATTTAAATGTTCGACCAGAACAACTGTTCTATAGGGATTTGTGCCTTAACATACTCTATTTAATGTTTAGCTACAAGCTGCAAATATGCCACTAATGGGAAATTGTGATGCTGGTAGCAACAGGACACCTCTTCCATCAGAAGGATGCACAGCTTATAGGAGCATGATATTTATCTCCAGAAAATAGGGGTTTATAGAGGAATTGTACTTTAAAAAGATGCATGTGGAGCTAATAAGTGAAAATGTATATCACACTTCTCATGGAGAAAGGGGGCTTCAGGAATAAATTGTTTTAAGACCAACTCTCCTGTGAAAACACAGCCTGTAAGTGGATTACCAAAATGGTACTGTTTTTCTTATTGTGAATGTTTTGTTCTCAAAGCCCTTCTTATTACTCTTCAAACTTCATGAAATGACATTGATGGGATTGTCTCAGGTTGAAAGGTGTAGCTGGGTGTGCATTCTATTTGCCATCTGTTAGAGGTGGGGCAGTTTTCTTCTGTTCATTGGGCAGTTTTCTTTATCTCTTCCCCAATCCTCCCTCTGGGAAATATCTTCTGTTAGTGGCCATTGAGTGTCACTGCTTGGCTGATATATTCCATCATCCCACTGGGAGATGCTCTGCCCAGAGGGAGGAGCCAAGCATTCCTACCTGGATATAATCTGAGATTTTGGGACCCCACAACAGCCTTTTTCCCACTGGATTCCCAGAGGAGCAGCTTTCTTCTCCACTGGATTCCCAGAGGAACAGGTTTCTTCTCCACTGGATTCCCAGAGGAAAACCAGGCCCATCTACATCATCCCTGGACCTTCAGAGGAAAACTGCATCCTTCTACAAGATCCCTGCTCCAACACAACCACAGCTGGCACTGCAGGAGGGCTCCAGCCACCAATCCAACTGGACTGCTGCCACCACCCTGACCCACAGGGTGTCAGGCTGTATTCTGACTCTGTCAGTGGTTTGTTCTCTTTTTTTGTACTATTGCATTTGTATTTTTATTTTTCCTAGTAAAGAACTGTTGTTCCTATTCCCATATCTTTGCCTGAGAGCCCCTTAATTTCAAAATTATAATAATTTGGAGGGAGGGGGATTTAGGTTTTCCATTTCAAGGAAGGCTCCTGCCTTCCTTAGCAGACACCTGTCTCATCAAACCAAGACGTAGATAAAGAACATTCTCCAGAAATGCAGCTTGCTGTCCCCTGTGGCCATCATCCTCCCATTCTGAATCTTGGTAAGTTTCCTCTGGACCCCCTCACTCCTGGCACTGCTGTCAGCCAAGAGCCAGAGGGGAAAGTAAAGCCCAAGAAGAACGAGTGATGCAAAGAAAAGCAGCCACTCACCACCCACTGACTGTAACACAATTCACGTTCCTTCAGAAGGCATAAACCTTTTACAGCTCTTTTGAAATGCTTAATTTTAACTTTTTAATACTCAGCAAGAGTGAGGAGCTTAATGTATGCTCAAGCAAAGTCAGTTCAGGCTGTCACTGATCACTAATAAAAGTGACCAGCACAGAACTCTTGCATTAACTGGAAAGTTCTTTTTGTAATTGTCCTCTGGCAACCTCATTAGCAAATTCAGGCCACCTAAGAGCTGGTAAGAAAGGGAAAATAGCTTGTTAAATGGTTATTTAGGAAGGACATTTAGATAGATTGTTGAAAATTGACTGAATAAATCAAAATGATGCTCTGAGAAATCTGACCACATTAAAAAAGCAATTTGCATGTATTCCACAGGTGTATTAACATGGATTATGTATTCAAGGGCTGTATATGCCATCAGGATTAGCAATGCAAAGGGAAGAGCTTCTTTTGAATTTACTTACTCCTGAAGGAGACACTTTCCTCCTTTCATCAGTCACTGTGGCACATTCTGTTCCTCTCTGCAGGCAGACAGCCTGAGAGGGAAAAGAACAGCAGAAATCACAACAAACCAGGAGCATTGCTTTCCACTCCTTTCTGCTTGGCCCTGTGCTCTCCTCTCTCCAGTGCCTTTACTTCCCATTCCTGAATCAGTGTTACTTTCCTTCCTCTCCCTCTCACTGGAAACTTCTACTTCTGCTTGTTCCCAGTGTTTCTCCTGGAGTGAAGTCCTACTAGTGACTGCCTGTGCCCCACAAGAAACATCTTTGGTGTCCTTCCCACTCGGTCAGGAATACCCACTGAAAGCATCTGAGTCAAAAAATTAGGAAAGGAGGCAAAGAGGTTCTGTTCTGTATCTGGAAAACCTTAAGAAATAGTCATTAAATCCATCTCACTGTCCTGAGCAACCATGCCACATCACAGGGAACTTTTCTGTGATGCACCCTAAAATGTCAGCCTAGACAACGGTGCATTTCTGAAGCTGGATGTTTGGTGAGGTCTTCAGATGTATTCTAATACCAAAAATTCTTCTCTCCCAATATTTTCCATCAATTTTTGAAACTAGTTGTTCAGAATGGACTTTATTAAAAAATGCCTTGTTAATAGAAACACATTTAAAACAAGGCATTAGTTAAAAAAAACAGCAAAACAAAAACAAAAAAAAACCCCAAACACACACAAAAAACCAAACCAAAACAAATCCCTGAGATTAAAATTACAAATATCCAATCCCTTTAAATAACCTTAAATTGAATTCTGCACAGGTGAGCAGGCACTGGCTCAAACTGACACCAGCAGTGTCTGTGTTCTGAGCAGTTCTGGGTGTGCAAAATGTACAGGGCTGCTGATTCTTTACACATATGTGTATGTGTGTGTGTGTGTATGACCTGATATCCCTTGAAATTACCTTCAGGATACCACTAACCAATGGGAAAAACAAAAACAAGAGTTGGATCTGCAGGAGAATGCAAGACCCTTCCTAAATCTGTGGCTGTTTTGGAGCAAACCAATCCTTGAGCCCTTGAAGTTCCAGACCTAGGGAAGTTAAGTCTAACCTGAATTCTTCCTGGGTGAATGATATGTCCTCTAAAATAAACTTCAGACATCATGCCAAAATGACCACACTCTTTTCCCTAAGTTTTGACAAACTGTGTCCAGCAAATATGTATAGATCCTGTAAGGCTCCTGATTTCTAAAATCAGTTTGTGACTCATGCAGACACTCGCACCAGGCGCACGCTGAAGGAGAGCCATGCAGAACACAGCAGCAAAAAAGGCCTCCAAAAATACTCAGACCTCTGCCTTGGATATATTCATGTAGAAGCTGCAATGAGCAGCCTTTCTTGTGTGCTTTGATGTGCACAGTTCTCATGTACCAGCCAGCAGAAGAGGCTTTTCTGGGGTTGTTTAAAGATGATATTTTAGGGTGGAGATACGTCAGATGACTGAAGGTGTGTTTTGTGTCTCCATAAGCCCTCCCAGGCTTGTGGGTGAGGGCATTTCCCCCTTCTAGAAAACATTGACAAACACCTTCTAGAAAATCCCTGACTTCCTCTGTTCCATGGGAAGGAGACATTGCCCTTTGTAGAGCAGGACAGGCAGGTGGCCACTATTATGGCCACAATCATACCTGACCCACACATTGCCAGTGAAACCAGAAGCAAGGTGAATGTATTTAGAGCTCTGTATGTATTCTCAGAGAATCACCTTTCTTTGTTTGCCCTTTGGTGGGGAGATCATTCAGCTCAGGAAATGCATCTGAATTTTATGAGCTTTCCTGGATATGTACCTTGGACTGAAGTCAGCTTTGGCTCCGCGGCGTTATTTATAGCACAGTCACAGTAAACAGTGGCTGCAAGTAGGATGGGGAAGGAAGGGAAACAACAGCACTAAAACACACAGCTCTGCTGACTCTGGGAAGGGGTTGGTGGCTCTGCTTTCTCTCCTACTGACAGAGCATCCTGGCTTGGCTCCTCTCCTCTGCCACCACGTTTTCCTGCTTCCCTTGGAACCTTTTGTCAGTCTGTTAGCAAGCAGTGACTACTTTGGGATGGTTTCTTCTCGTACTTCTGTGCAATGGCCACCTGTCACAGCACAGGTAAAAGCTTTCTAATTCCCCAAACCTGCCAACTAACATTCTTGAGGTTTATTGAGCTGTGAGAGACCAGCTGTACCCACCTGCAAACCAGAAAAATGGCAAAGATTTAGCTTGACTTAGCTGCCTTCGACTTCCCAGCTTGAAGGATCCTCCTCTGGACTCTGTTGTGCAAAACCATGCAGGAGAGGAGGAGAGAGATGCTGATATAGGAAACCAAAGGAGAGATTTGAAGAGAACAGGAGGCTGGACCAGTCCCAGACTGAGGGCTGGCCCTGCAGGCACAGTCCCTGGCTGCAGGGATGTGCCAGAGCTGTCCAGGGGACAGGAGGGAGTGGGGACAGTTTTCTGCTGCCTCCTGTCATCAATTATGCATGGCCAACAATCGACAGAACAGTGCAGGAAACTTTGGTGCACCCAGTCTGTGACACCTGGCTGAACCTTCCTGCCTATTGCCTCCCAAAAGTGATTTGGGAAAGGATGCAACACTTTTCTTTGCAGTGTCTCACAGGAACATTTAGCCACTCTTCTCTCCTGCACAGAGTTTTTGTTCTTCCGCTTATCAGCGTCCTCTCGTTTGAAATAAAGGCCAATAAGATGGAAAATATGTTTGCTCTTTGCTCACAAAGAAACAAGCAAGGTACATTAAAAAAGGTCTATGAGCTTCAGAGGGAAAAAGTAATTTATTGTGGGATACAAAGGCAAGGGCAGAAATCCTGGCTGTTTTCTTGGAGTCCTGTATTCAACTGAAATTCATGGGATATAAAGATAACTCAATTACAAGTTGTTTTCTCTAAAGACTTTGAAACAAAGGCAGGAAATCTCCACCTCCCATTTTTCACTGTAATTACAGTAATAAAGATGACCTTAGCTATTTTTTTAATGCACCTGCTATCCATACCTCTGCCCACTTGAAAGGCTTTAGTACATGATACATCCAAGATCAAAACCAAGTCACAGCCTTTATCTTCTCTTTCAGAAAAGGAGAAATTTGGGCTCAAGTCCATCTGTGCTTTACTCAGAGCTCTCATCATGGCATTTACAGTGTTACTCTAAACAGCCTCTCAGAGATCTGAGAGGCCATGTTTTCTAATGTTCCTGTGTCATTGCACTGCCTGATGCTCCAGAGCTCCAATTCACTGGAATACAGCTGGCTGTGCAATTTTCAAAGCAAGATAATTCTTATTTGCTGATTTGTTGAGCAGTCATATTTAAGTTCTGGTTTCTTCTCCAAATTTTCTATAAAAAAATGAAGCTCTTACTCTGTCCAAAGGACAAACTGGCTTCATCCATCTCAAAAATGGGACATAAGCCCTCCTATTCTGCCCTAAGTTCCCCTAAGTAGACATGTATTCAAAATTCCAAAGGCTGTGCTTGGAAGACCCGTTCCATGTCTTTAATACACATTTCCATTTTCCTTATCCTAATAACCACCAAAACTTTAAAATTACTCACTTTATATTCTCCTCCATATTTCTAACAGAGATGATTATAAAACATCTACAGATGGAGGGGCTTGTTTGGGATACTGAGGTAATTTCTAATACTATCTAAGTGGTTGATACTTTCAACAGCACTTCACTGCTGTTAAGTCTGTCCTCTTTTGACTCTCTGCAGCTAAAATATCCACTAAGCCTGATCTTGAATCTCTTGTGTGTATTTTCCTACTCTTCTCATGAAAGTATCTGTCATTTCTGCCTAACTTACTGTTCCCTTCTTTTTTATTAAAGCCAGCGTGGAAATAGCAGCAGTAGAATGAGCCAAACATGGATTTGAAAGTGGTGCTATAACACAAGAAAATTCAGCCCTCATTCAGCACCCTTTGCAACAATTTAAAGAAAAAGAAACTGTTATGCATTCAAAATGGATAATAAAATATTGGGCTCCTCAGCATTAGAGTTTGACACAGAGTTAACTATTGGACCCTGTAAATTACCTGTGTTGGCTTTTCCTATTAATGTATAAATCACTACCTTCACACAGAATAAATCCAATAAATCCACAAAGAAGCACAGCACAGTGCTGAGTGACCTAAGTGCAATAATGCAAAAGGTTTCCATTCACTCATACATTTGCTCATCAAAATGAGCATCATGGAGTTCAGCCTTTGGGAAACCTTACTACATAAATAAATTCATGAAATGAATTAAAGAAAATTAAATGAAGAGTGGAAAAGGTCAGCAAAAGAAAGGGGAAGTCTTTACCCTACTGGTATTAAGATCAAAGGTACTGCTGGTTTTCATGAAAACATATTTTGTACTCTGAAATGCTGGGAGTCGTTCCCCACTGATAAATCCATTTTATTCAGAGACATTCCCGAGAATTAGATCCTTTTTAATGCAGTGGAGTGTTTGATTTCAATGTCTTGCATTGGTAGGTGTCATGTCCAAACACAAATCAGTGAACACAGACAAATTACAAGGTTCACTTTAGGCTTCGGTTCTATGAGAGCACTGATTTGTTTGAAGGTAGCTCTGTGCTTATTGCTTTGTAACTTTGAAGACTTTTTTCTTCTTTTTGTACAAAATGTGCATGCTTTTCCTATCTAAACTCCTTACTGTTTCTAAAGTTGCTTGCAAAGTAGCTTTCCCTGCTGAAATGTTTCGGCCAATTCAAATCCAGGACATCTACACTTTCCTAACCTGATTGTCTCCTATACACGTGGCAGCCTTCTTTACTAGCTGTGTTTGTTGGTGGATTTTTTTTAATATCCTTCAGAGGGAAACACAATTCTGAGTCTGCTCACCTCCACAGAAATTTGTAATCAGCTCCCTGGTGTGCTGGCTCTGAGCAAGCAGCTCTGTGGACGCTGACATGAGCAAAGAATAATGTCCCAGGATAACAGAGATGTTACACATTGTTTGTGAGCTCCCTTCTGCATGTGTAGGTCAGCCCCATCCATCACTCCCATGGGTGACAGCAGCAGAAATAATTAAAGGAGGTCTTTCTAAAATGGAATAAAGGCCCATATTTATAGCAATGGGACAATACATGGGGGGGAAAAAGTACCATGCCCTGTATGATTTCTAAGGAAACAGCTGCTTTCTGTGACCACATTATCAAAACCAGGCAGGGGCTGTGCAGGAAAGCAGGGTCACTGCCAGCCTTTCCCTGCAGCATCAGAGAAGTTGGGTAACCCAAGGAGAAAATGTTTTTACAATCTGCAGAAAGCTCTGGCTCCAATGAAAGTGTTTGCCCTGAAATTCTTAGGTTTCATCAAATCACCTCTTTTTTTCTTTTTTTTTTTTCTGTGAAAATCACTCTGAGGGAAATGTTATTCTTTTTCTGTTTCATGCCACGCAGCCGTGTCGTTAAGGATCTTCACACTCAGGAATTATTTTAGTCCCTCACCATATGAAATGTTTCCTGTTTAAAACAAAGTGGGCTGATAAGAAGAAGGCAGTAGAATATTAACACAAGTATATAATAGTCTGTAATGTGATATATCAGGTAACAAAGGGTGGTTACAATTAACACATGACTAAGTTTTATGTAATTAGGAGGTAGCAGGAAAACGTGTCTCCAAAGCTAATAGAGTGAAACACACAAGCTCCTTCCTAACCAAATTTAGCTGCATTTTTCCTTGCCCTTGTCACTTGCCATAATCACCAAAAAAATAAAAAAGAAAGTCCCAACCAGGACACAGGCTGTGCATTCATCAAAGTCTGGTTTACAAAGGAGAGCAGTAAAGAGTTGAGGTTCGTATCTCTCTTGTTATGCCCACAAAAACTTGGTAACTCTCCCTTTCTGAAGAGAAATGTCAGAAATCTGCCTGCTGCTTTGACTACCAATGTCAGAGTGAGCCCTGAAAACTGTCTTTTCCCTTGCCATTTTTTTTTTATTTTTAATGCAGAGAAGTGCACTGAAGCTCTGTGAGAATCTTAAAAGCTGCAAAATTAAATAATGCTGGGGCACTTTTCCAATGAAAGCAATAATGAATTCAGAAAAAAATGAAGCTCCTTATCTTGAAATGCTGTAAAAATATTACACAGCATATCATAACTGCAACAGTGAAATAGAAGTGTGCTGCCTATTGCTTTGAAACTACTTCAAAATGTTCACTGTTCCAATGAAATGGTGAAAGCTGTCGCAAAATTATCACTTGGAAGGCCTGTAAAATAGGAGAGGTGTTTTCTTGTTCTTCACCAAAAAACCTGCATATGCCAGTGCTGCCATGAGGCACATTTTGTGTAGAAATACGAAGTTGTGCACAAGCTCCAAGAACCCAGGAGTCTCCTCTGAAGCAGCATTTGCTTAGTCTGGGTCCCATTTCTCCAGCTGCAGGCTGAGTCCACAGCATCCAGAACCTGGGGGCAGGGGGCTAAAAAAGTGCAAAGGGAAATCATGTGTGTGCCAAAGAAAGTGTGTCTAATTCTCCTCACAAGCATGAGAAGCATCAGAGACACTCACTCTTCTACATCCACACAAGAGAGGAGTCCTGAGAGGTAAAACAACAACTTGAAAATTTTGGGTGTCACCCATTCTGTTTCAATTTGGCTTTTTATGCCACTGATAATAATTAGCAATACCTAAGCCCTTCCCTGCTGTATTGTCATTTGAAGTTGCTGCCTTCCCTAAAAACGCACACCCTGTGTTTTCACAAGCAAGGCACTGCAGAGATACAGTTTTGGCTATGGTTTGTGTTTTTATTAGGAAAAAACCCCTTGAAGGGCAACTTGCTTTCTGAATGGAGCCTGCTAAATTTCAGATGGAGCTCAGATTTTATTTTTTTTTTCTCTGCAGCCACAGAGCAGTCTCCAAGGAAATGTTTGGTTCTGTAGCAGTGAGTTCTGTGCTTGCAGAGAAGGGATCTGCTGTGCCTGTGGAGTGAAGTGGTCAAGCACCATGATGTGGTCAAACACCTTCAGGTGATGTTGAAGCATTTAGAGCTGGGTCACCTGTGATTTCAAATATATGGAAGATATATAAAATATTCTGTGGTAGACAGATCAATCAGGAACTCATAGTAGCTTATGCAGCAAAATCCTGCGCTAGCTGCTATTTTCTCCACTCTGGTGGCTCCGTGCCCAGATGTATTTTGGTGCTGCTGGGAGGTGATAAAGGCAAGCATTACCAAGTCCTTTCAAGTCTTGTCTAAACCACAACCCCCCAGAACTGAATTATTATGATTTAATTCCAGTATATGATAGCACTTAAGTCATGGGATTGGTGTTGTTAGATCTATGAATAATGCAAGTTTATTAAAGGAATGGAAACAGACCAGATTATTTAAAAGACACTGACTGCCAGGGCTGAATATAAACTTTTCCAAATGTCTTCATCTGTTACCAGAGCTGTAACCAGAAGCACAAGGAAATACTAGTTTTGTTGTGTGTTATGAATGACAGAGGAGTTGCTGTTTATCAGCATGGGAGCTGATCTCCTAGCCCAGCAGAAGCAGTGGGAGATGCTGCTGCAGACATCACGGACGGACAGTTTGCTATAAATACAGAACTCTGTATTTATAAACTGCAGACCAAACTGACTCATGTGGCTGAGCAACTTTTGGCTTCTTTGCCAAATTGCTGAGGTACAAATAATTTGACCCACAGTCATCACTGGATCTCTTCCTTGGTGTTTGTTTAATCAGACATTTTTGCTCTGATTGAAACTGGCAGTTTTGGTCTGGAGAAGCATTGATTGAGCTTTTATTAACCAGAAGTGCACAGTTCAGACCTGCAGAAGTGGGACAAGTATCCCACCTGATACTGTATTTTTCAGATGTGAGCTGAACCACGGAAATGAAGATGGAGACCTGGCTGAACAGTGAGGGGAACTGAATCCATCTGACCCCAAAGAATTCCTGCACTCAAGATCACATTTTAAGAGAGGAGTGACAAAACAGTTGGGTGTTTTTTTGGTGTTTTTTTCATTTTTTTAGAGCAGGATATTTAGTAAATAACATATTAAAGATCTTTGGGGATGATTTGCTTTTACTACAGAGACCAAGAATTGTCATGTGATATATATGACAAGCATCCATATCACATCTTGTATTGGCATCTTTTTGTTCAATATATCTGATTGCAGATGGACCTTTTGGCCTTTATTCCACTGCTTGCAATGGAATTGTGTCACTGTGTATAAATACTTTATTTCCACCAAGTCATTTCCTACAGTGAGGAAAACATTCCTATTGCTTCCTTGCCACTCTACAATTTCTTTCATTCTCTGTTTAGCTTTCTCCAAGAGTTCTGAAGAAAATACTGTGGGTACTCTTCTACAGGAGTGTACACTTTTTACTGACTTTTTAAAAAAATTATTATGTTGCTCTTCCATTAAAAAAATGGAGAATGAAGAGGGATTTCCTCCTCACATCTTTTGCACCTCCTCAAAAGATCTGCCATATGCACTCCTCCTTCCTGCACCAGGGAAGGGAATATTTGGCAGGAGCAGCAACAGGAAGCACACTTTTTTTGGTGAAAGCAAGTGGAGGATTGGAGAAAGACAGGACAAGGTGCTAAAAAAAATTAACACTTCCAGGACAAACTACGGAGCTTGTACAGCTGCCCAATGTTTCATGGCAGCACTACCAGTGTGGGGATACCAGCTGCACGTGAGTGGTTTGTTCTCAATGTTCCATCAGGACAGTGTTTCACAGAGCTTTCTGCTTGGTTTTGGTGGAAGACACTGATGGGAAGGATGTCATTCCCATCTGTGATCACCACGGCAGCGATGCTCCACGGGACACCACCACTGCTCCAGGGCATCTGCTGGCAGTGCCTGGTGCTGGGATCCCTACTGCTGGCACTCAATAACATACAAAGAAGTCCAGGCTTCATTGACTTCAATCTCCCCTCAGAGAGCACCAACAGCTTTGGCATTTTCAATTAATTGCAAAAGCAGCTTCACTCATTTTTGATGAAGTTACTCAAAATGCTTCACTCATGAATTGCAAAACCCTCCATTAACCAAAATTGTTTTAAACATTGGAGAGAGCTCCCAAAGTGTGAACATTTTTCTGAAGAACATTGCCATTGAATGGGAAAACCACAGGAGAACCTCTCCTATGATGAAAGGCTGAGAGAATTGGGTTTGCTCAGCCTAGAGAAAAAAAGGCTTTGTGGTGATCAAATTGTGGCCTTCCAGTACCTGAACAGAGCCCACAAGAAAGCTGGAAAGAAAGAATTTCAGAAAGTATTTCCAAGGTTCTGTCTTGACAGGACCAAGGGGGAATGGCTTCAAAACTGAGAGTAGGTTTAGATCAGGGATTAGGAAGAAATTCTTTGCTGCAAGGGTGGTGAGGCACTGGCACAGGCTGCCCAGAGAAGCTGTGGATGCCTCATCCCTGGAAATGTTCAAAGCCAGGTCAGGTGGAGCTGTGAGAAACCTGGCCTAGTGAAAGGTGTCCCTGCCCATGCAGTGGGGTTGGAATTAGATGATCTTTAAGGCCCCTTCCAACCCAAACCAGTCTATGATTCTAATTCTCATTGCTTCATTTTAGGATACTCTCTGCATCCTGACACATGGTGTGTGAATTTATCCTCATCTACTGACTGTTTTAATTTTCCAGTTTTTTCTTTCTTAGTCATTCTTTGAAAGATCTTTTATTAATGAAGCCCAGTTGAAGTGGGGAAAAATGTGGGGTTTTTTCCCTCCAAGATTCACATGATTAATTGAAAATAAGGTAAAAA
>WBNP01003409.1:134749-175825 GCA_013401095.1 Passerina amoena | reverse complement strand
CCTTGAGATGAGAGGTGACTTTGGGAGAGAAGGGAAACCTCCCTGACTGTAGAATCATTCTGGAAATGAGGGTGCACATTGCCAGTGCATGAAAAACAGCCCTGCCAGCCAGGAACTGAGAATGCTGCCCAGAGAAAAACACACTGGGTTTGCTCAGTCTCTGTTTTTGCACCCCAAATCCTGCATGCAGCGATGACACCAGTGAGGAGCAAGGCTATGGAGGCTCCTGGTGTTTTGGTGGAGTCCTTGCAAACACCAGGGCTGAGAGCTGAAGTGATTGGTGAGACCAGCAGCAGGCATGTCCATCTGTTTTACAGCTTGCCCTTATTGTTTCTCACCTCTGTGCTATTCCTGTGGCTGTGCTTGCACTTGGCCCTCACTGAGGCCAACCCACAGAAGCAAAGTCACGCTGGTGTCAGGCACAAAGCTCAGTGCCTGGCTCTGTTATCAAGCACTTCTCAGCGCATTCACATCTTCATGGGAACCACATCAAAGGTCTGAAAATGTTAGAAAAGAAAAAGGGCAAATATTGCATGTAGTTTATGCTGTTGTCCTGCAATTTTGAACATTTTGAGGAAAGGGGAATAAAATTTTAAAAAAAGAGAGAAGATTCATTGAACATCAATATTCATAATGGCATCTTGGCTTGAATCCTCTTGTCTCATGGCTAATTTAAGATCCACTGCTGGCAATCAGGATGGTGCTGCCATGGCCCTGCCTCCAGGGACACCCACAGCCACACTTTCTGAAATTCTTTCTTTCCTCCCCAGCCACTTGTCCTCTTCCCCAGGCACTTTTTTCCACTTTGTGTTTGTGGAGCCCCCCAGTGCCAGCGATGCCCTCGGTGGGCTCAAGCCCAGCGTGGTCACACCAAGGGAAGGAGGAGCATCCCACTGATGGGCACACTGACTGAGCTGGCCTGAAATGCAGCCTGGATGGAGTTACATAAGCAGGGAGATCATGTAGGAGGACTGGAAATAATAAGCTGTTAGGATGATTTGCTGAAGCTCCTCTTCACCTCAGCTCCCACAGAAGCACAGAAATAAAAGTCCAATTTCCTCCGTAGACAGAGATCACTGAGGGCAGAAAAATTACAGAATGAAAAAAAAAAAAGTATTTCCCTTTGGTATTTGCTGCCAAAAAAAAGCAATGCTGAAGAAGATACAGACATACAGCCACAAGGATGTGAGGTCAAAATTAGGTGAAAACTTCAGTGGGCAAAGAGACAATGTAGCACAAAAGGAGTAACCTGTTTGCAAGCTGTGAGGATGGGAAGAACATGGCTAGCTTGTACAAATAGGACGGAAAAGGAAAAGCTGAAAACCCTCCTCTTTAGACAATAGTCAAATTTGAGAACAATACATTCAATAAATTAGAAATAATTTTTAATCTTTATAAGCAGCTCAGATTTCCAGAATATCCATAATATCTGTTGAGAGCTTCTAAATAGTGATATCTACCAAGTGCCTAAAATCAAGGCAAGCTTAATATTTATATTAATATGCTCATATATGTTGTTTTTTGTTGTTTTGGTTTTTTTTGAAAGATACATTGACCAGTCCAATTTCTATGTAAAGACTAAAGGGCAACTGATAATGTCATCCACCATTTGCTGAGCCATTCCATTCTTGGAGAGATATAGCACAAACAAAGAGCTACATCCTAAATTTTATTAACTGTGAAAGAGGTGATTTATTTTGTGGTGCAGTAAAAGTGTCAGTGATAACAATGCCTCAGAGAAACAGCCACACTGTGGGTGCCTCCTGCTGTCCTTTCCTTGGTGCAGGTAGGTTTATTTGTGTAAGACCTCAAAGAATTGAAATTTCTTCTGCTCTTACTCTAAGTTCAGAGTTAATTTAGACACTGAAAACTGTATTTACTATGGTATTCCCTGGATAACAAAGTGAACAGATGTGCTGCTGATAGTGAAAGGGTGGTGGGCTAAGTCTGGGCAGGAGCTGAGCCAGGAACTGCCCACCCCTCCCACTTGAACCTTGCTTGAAACTCAGCTACAGCACCCCAGCAATCTTCCTGTTCCTTACCACATTGTGTTTTCACTTTCCTTACACTGCCTTCCCTCCTTTGTCCATTAGACAGCCTGGGAGGAGCGCCACTCTGAACAGCTGCCAAGCTTGGTATGGCATCGCCTTGACAAAACTTGAACAACACCAGCTTGAACCATCCCAACAGCCTGCCAGTGCTCTCCTCACACTCCCAGCTGTGTGTGAGCTTTGCCCCATGCTGTGTGACCCTACAAGGTCCAGCACTGTGTCTCACACAGCCAGGCTCACTCCAAGCACCACTTCTGGGGTAGCACTACAATTTTCTCATGGATCTCACAGCTGCTGAATGGCAGAGCAGCAGTGCTGCTCCCCTCAGCAGCTTCACAAAGTGAAGCACGTGATCAAAATGCTTTATCATCTTCTTGGCGAGCAACCAAAGAGCCAGAGCAAATTTAGAGCCTCCAGTGCCTTCCAGCTGAATGGCATTGCCACTCGACCATTTTATCAGGGCTGGGGATCAGGCATTAATTTCTCCTCCATAACTTCATTAATTTGCCCTGAGTCATAAGTTTTTGCCAGCTCATCCTTGGCTGATTAATCAAATTCACCCAGAAGAGCCTGTGTTAATGCTGCTTTGTTATTACTGCCATAGCAATCCCACTGTCAGAGGTCATTTACCTTCTGTGTTGCCACCTCAGCTGCTCTGGAAGGGACTGGGAGGTGGCTCCAGGAGAGACAGGGAGGCTCCTACCCTGAATCAGTCAGAATGTTGTCACAGCACCATGTACTTATTGAAGAATGTCCCAGATACTTTGTATGTACTTATACAGCACTATCTAATTCCAGAGACCATTTTTATTCCATACATTTACCCTGTCTTTCTTGGCTGCCACGTACCAGGAACAAAGACCATGGTCTTACATTAATTTTACTTTGATGGGGGAAGGTGGGGACAGATGTTGAAAGCAGAATATTTTTTAATGTTGTAAGGTCCTGCAACTTTTCTGATGAATCATGAGCTTTCTTCCTGTTGTAGTTCTTCTAATTCTCAAGGAGTCATTTAAGATGTTTTAAATTGGCACATTTGTTGCCATTGAAGTAAGTTTAAAATATTGCAACATAGTCCTTAACCTTCTGAGCAAGTTTAGCTGTGGAATCCTTAGGAAAAGGCTTGATTTCAGTGAATATTTCGAGTCTTATTGGTGGTGTAAGAGCAGGTATTCCATTCTTTTTCCATCACAAATCACATTTATTGTCACCTGGAATCTGCCTTGTGTTTCTCTGGCAGGAATCTGTTCAGCAGGCAGCACCTGGCATTGCAGAGTTCACCTGAACTGAGCTGACAGAAACAGCCCTGGAAGCCCCTGCCAGCGCAGGATGCTGCGCCCTGCCAGGCTACAAAACCACTGGGAAATGTAATTTTCCCTTCATCCAAATGTATCGAGTTAAGTAGCACAGCAAAGCCCCATTTGCAGTTTCAGCTGACACATTTCAGCAGCAGCAGCAGCAGCAGCAGCTCGTGGTCCATTCCCCATTCCTCCCACCCAGCAGCTTTCCTGGAGATAACCCTTCCCACAGCCACCCAATGCTGCCTTGCTGCACACATTTAGGACAAGCACACCAGGACTCCAGGTTCCTGGTCGCTGCTGTGGGCACCCAGAAGCTGTGATCTGCTTTGGGAAGGTGCCAGGGACAGTGGTGCCTTCTGGTCACTTTGTTCCCAGAGGGATTTTGGACTTGGCTTTGAACCAGTGGTGGTGGGACTCCACGTGACAAATGCTTCCCAGCAGGAACGTGGCAGGAATGCAGAAAACCCTGCTGCAGTCCCAAGGACTGAAAGAACTCCAGGACTTGTCCCTGTAGGAGGAAATGGTGTTTATTGAGTTAGCTGCTGCTTATAAAATCCTGTTCTTGTTAGTGGCATCAAACCTCTAGTGATAAAATGCACCGCAAAATAAAATGTGGAGCCAAGAGTGATAAAGTTCTGTGGCTTGTCCAGCTGACTGACAAACTGTTTTTCTCCCATTTGCTCTTCACTAAGTGGGAATAATCAGTACAATTCCTGAGAGGGGTTTGGGTCCTCCCAGCTTTCTCCACCTCAGCTGGCTGATGATATCTCTGCAATATTGGGATTGCTTTCTTCTGAATGAGGTTTGTTTACCTGGTGTGTTTACAGACAATCAGATCTTCTCTCATCCCTGTTGTTCAAGGCTGAGCAAACCACATTTTTTATCTTTTCCTGTGTGACTCATTTTCATTCACTTCCCTACATCATCTAGGAAGATCTCTGAGCCTGCTCCAGTGTCAATCATCAGTTCTGCAAACTGATGAAGAGGATGCCCAAAGCAGTCCACAGGAGGACTCTGCCACTGGAAAAGTGCTAAAACAGAGATGACACTGTCCATCCCATCATGCAGAGGAATTCTGAGAGGATTGACCTGTCCTGCTGTGTGCTCCCAAGGATGAGTGCATTTTCCCTGTACTCCAGATCAGAACCCAAGCCTGCATTTCTGTACCCCACCTTTTAGCAAAGACTCTGGGAAGACATTGAATTTTAGCTGCATCTCCTGTGGGTGTGGGGCACTTCTGTCCCCCTGCAGAAGACTCACAGTCTCAATGGAGAAACCCTCCACAAATATAGAATCATATCAGCTCTTCACAGCTCTTTGGCATATAAATATCTCAGACAGATCTGAACATCAGAGAAGTGTCACTTTTGCAAACAGGTCTTGGCTAATCCTTCCACTGTAGCTAGCACACCCAGAGCACAGCACCCTCTCAGATTGCCTTTATCCATTAAAGTTTCACTGCAATGGGGCAATAATAAATTGCATCCACTGGTTTTTTAAAAATACTTTTCCATTACACATCCAGAATCTTCCTTGTTTTCTGTAGCACAGAAGAGCTTGATGGAAGTTGGATCTGCTTCCCAACATGGCTGGTTTGCTGCTTCTTTGAGCAATTAAAGCATCCTCTTTGGTGGAACCCCTTTTTATTTCCAGGTTCTCACAAATGCACAGTCCAGAAGTAGCAATGCAACTGAAAAATATCCCTTAGCTGTTGGACATGAAATTCTTCAAATGAGAATGACATTTAGCATTTTTAGAGGCAAGGAAGCAAATAATGAAAAAGAACAGGTATTGTTTGGATATTCTTCCATTATTTTTGTTGGTAACACGTCAGCATTCAGACATCAGCCAATGCTGGATGCATTGGCTTTTTCTGTGTCAGCTGGTAAGGAGAGACACCAGCTGACACCTGCACAAGGAAAAACACCATTAAATGCTAAATCTTGTCAGGACAACAGGATGATAGATCTTTATTCAAATTTTCACTTCTAAAGGAATCCTGAGCCATCCCAATTCCAGCTTCTGGCACTACTTTCAACACCTGATTGAAAGACTAAGTTACAATTTCCTGTCTGAGTGAAGATGAGGGTTTTTTTATCTTGTGGCCACGAAATGATTGTGTTGCCTGGGAGCTGCCCTGGCTCCAAGGGAAAGTGAGCCAGCAGCAGAGCCTGCCCCTCAGGCAGTGCCCAAGCTGGACACAGTCACCACCCAGCAGGGCAGCTCTGTGGCACAACCACAGCTTTAGACAGCCAGAGGGTGACAATCTTTGGTGTTTCTGCAACACTGACCTGAGAGCAGGAGCTAAGGGTCCCTCCCCAGTGCCCATGCTGTGCCACTGCTGGTTTTACTGGCACAAAGACATTGCTCCTCTGTGAATTGCTGCTGAGGTTCTTGTCAGCATTTTTGCAGTCATGGCACAGGACATAAAAGATGTTCTTCTCTCCTCATATCAGGTATATAGCCATATATTATATTTATTTATGAACATGAAAGATCTTTGCAATAAGAAACATCTGGAATGTCCTTGTCTCCCGTGGCTGTAACTTTCCAACTGGGGCCCATCTGTTTCCCCTCTGTAAAAACCTCTTGGGCTCTTTTCTTTAATTGCACACCATTGGTTTAACTGTAAACAGAGTTTAACCCTGCAGGCTGAGGTTTAAGTCACTGCAAAGAGCAAAACTGGCTCTCGAGTCACCAGTGTCACTTCTAGCACAGCTCCCTGGTGGATGTGGGTGACAGCAAAGTGACCACCACCCCTCAGAGCTTCACATCTCAGAGTATGGCCACAGGCAAGGGATGGGCACAGCAGAGGGGGTGGCTCAAAACGCTCACAGGATTTGTGCCACCATCACCAGCAAGCTGCTGTCCCTGCTCCCTCCATCTCCCATCCCTGGGTGTGCAAATGCCTTCCCCTGGGATAGCCCCCCTGACAGGCTGGGCTTTGCACTGACGTGGAAATGGACTTGCTGCCATTTCAGGAGCTAGGAAATTGCAGCAGCAGTTTTTGTTTCCTAGCAGCTTCCCAGGGAGGGATGGAATCTGAGACAAGCGGGAGAGAGGACAATCAAGCACCAATTTAAACCTGATTTTTCAAAGCAAGCTGCTAAAAAGTTATCTTAGTGGCAAACATCAATAGAAGTAAGGCAGAGAAAGAAATTGGAAGAAGGAAATCATGCTGTCTGAATCCTGAAAAACAGTGTAGGTAACTATGCTTCCTCAAAAATACATGCAATTTCTTCATGAGCACTTTGGAAAGCTGTGCCATGATGTGTGCTCACGGGTGTCAATGTGCATATTATTTTGACAAGTAATTCACAGAATTGACTGCATCATACTGAGCTGGGAAATAAAATTCTGGTGTTTCTTTACTGCTGGCTCAAATTTGGCTGCAATGGTTTGGACCCTGCTCTCAGAAGCATTAAACAAGCTCTGCTGGAGAGCAGCCAGTCTTGGTCTGAGTTTCTGTTAGGTACAGAAACTGGCAGCCCAATGTAAGCTAGCTGCAATTGGAAGGAAGAATAATAATAAAATATTAAAAAGTCATGGTTTTGCTGGAAGTCATCACACTGTGACATAACATGATTCCAGAGAAAAACCCAAGGCCATGGAAAATGTTTTAGAGCTCTTCCTCCCTTCCCTCAATGGATGCATGCAAAAATACATAAATGGTGTTAGTAAGAAGAGCAGGCTAACACAACAAAATTTAAAAAAAAAAAAGGAAAGACAAAAGGGGGGAAAAGAAAAGAAAAGGATGATAACTCATTTATCAGCATTAATATATAGTAACAAAAAAACCAACCCACCAAAAAGTCAAAGAACACAATATATAATCTCAAAGTCAATCACTTCCCAGCTGCTCTTTACTTCATTACCCAGAACTCAGCAGTTCACACAACACAGCTGGCACTGTCTGGGTCTGCAGAGCATGTGGAACAGCACAGCTGGGAGAAATGGATCTTTTGCCACCACTCATGCCAGGCAAGAGCCATGGCAGTGTGGCAAAGCTCCAGCAGTTTCCCTCCCTGCTACTCCTGCTCCAGGCATGAGGGTGAGACCAGACCTTCACAGCCCATGCTGTGGCACCTGAGTGCTGAAAACTAAACCTACTAAAATTCAAAAGCGAAAAGAAATCCTACATGTGTGCCTTGGGTGTGTTCAGGAGTATCAATACTTTATCTGCTGGTGTCTGTTGAGCTGGGAAATACTGACAAGCAAAGCCAGATTAAACATTTCCCCACTTCAACAGTCTTCAGCCAGCCGAGGAAGCAGGAAATAAAGGGAGCTGAGACAAACTCTCCTTGTAGCAGCTCAGGCTCAGTTCCCCTGGATTTCACAGCAGGTTTCCTCTCTCTAGCTGTTTAACAGGCATGCTTGATAAAATCCATCATTCCAGGTACACTGCACACACCACTGCCTGCTCTATAACCCTGCCACCCCTCTGAACCCACTGCTGCAGCAGCAAACGCAGGAATTTAAAAATAGCTGTGTAAAAAGAAGAGCACGTACCAGATATTAAAGCCTTGAAGCTGTGAGTCCATCCTGTTGCTTTTAGGAGAGCACATTTCTCTGAGCTCCCTTTTATGTTCCTGTGGCTCACCACAAGGCTGATAAACGTGTCCTTGTTACCTGTCTGCGTTACACACCGCAAAAATTTATGGCCTCTTGCCATCTGTTTCAATTAAGAAACTTATATATAGAGCTGGGTGCCTTGCCCAGTAAAATACTTCTGGAAAGAGAATTTTATAGTCTGATAATGGGCCAGATCTCCAGCTGGCATTCATCCACATGCTTCCAGAAGTGCCACTTGATTTACAGCAGCCAAGCAGTCAGGTAGGTAACAACACAACAATAAATTCAAAATGTTATTCCTCTCAGCAAGCCCTTTTAATTGTGACACTACTGACTGATGCCTGCAGCAGATTACAAAATAATCTTCAACTCCTGTTCGTGTTGAAACTAATGATTTTAGTGAGACATTTTTGCAGCTCAAGCAAATATGTTTGGCTCTATTCACTCCACACAGACTGCAGATGATGGCTCCAATATATCAAATATACCTTTGCATTTTGCATGGATATAACAGATGTGTCAATCACAGCTTTCTGAGAAGGGCTTTTTGAGGTCATTCCAGTGGCAGCAGAGTATTCACCAAATTAAAACAAATAAACCTACAACTATTTAACAGTTCCACAGATAATTGCAAACTCCTCTCCTTCAATCAAGAAGCCACTACTTCAGCCAAAAGGGGATAAACACTGCATAATTTAACATCAGCTACGCCACTAGTGCCACCTACAGCATCCAGCTCAGAGAAATCCAGGCTATCAGCTGGCTCAGGTGTGCATGCATTTCTAGACCACTCTTATTTGGTGTCCAACCAGCCAAGAAGACATTTTCATAGAGAAAATATCTATTTGTGCAACACAAGCACTAAACTCCTTCTTTGCAACATGCAATTCAGACATATAGCTCAAAAAACAGATGCTTCTGGCAAATGCCAATGGCACATTAGGAAAGCATGCACATCCAGTCCTGACAGATGAGCAGGTACATCCCAACATGTACATCCATTCCTGACAGATGAACAGCTCTTATTTGTCTCATCTGTTTTGCTTTGCTTGTGCTGGAAGTGCTTGTCACCACTGGACGAGTGTTTTTAAATGGCACAGTTTTTCCTTCTCCTGCTTCTTGAGCTATGGAGCAGCTCTTCCATCAGTTATCTCCAGCTGCATGAGCTCAGGACACTGCATCCCTGCAATTCAGAAGTGCCACAGTAAAATCCTTCTGATGGCTAGCCTTTGGCACACAAGCTCATGGAAAACACCTTCATTCCAGGCTGGTTAACAATGTGCCACTGGGACAGTTCCCACAGCTCTGTGAGCACTCGCCTTCAACAAGCCTTGGCATTTCCGAGATTATTTCCAGCTTTGGCTGATACATTTTCTGCAGGGCTCACAATGCAATCTGCACACACTCCTGTCTTTTCTGTGTCACTTTCACAAGGATCCCAGGGAAAATATCCTGTCACCTCCTCTGGAGTTTGTGCTGCATCGTTTCCTGGTCACCGCACACCTGCTGAAGGCTTTGATGTTTGTTCCTCCAAAAGGCTGACTGCAGCTATAAATCCTGGTGAGGTGAAGAGAAACAGACTCGTCTGCAAAGGTCTAAGTCTTGGCAAACAATGATCATCAAAAATAGAAACTCTTCTCACCTTAAAACACACATTGAATGAGAGCTTGTAGACAAGATCATACTAGGTCATCAAGGAACTAATTAATTTCTTTTAATGAAGAATTTTTCTGTGCCTTACATTTAACTACTTTCTGTTACAAATAATCACTTGTTGTTTACCTTTCCCTGACTGTTTCTCTTATTTTTTAACACATCACAGGAAGAACCTCAAAATATGTGAAAAAATAACTCACTTCCACCCTTACTCTTTAAATAGAGAACACTGCTGAGGCTCAGGCTCAGGAAACCAATATGTTTATCCTTGTATGGTTGGAAGCAGAGAGGCGAAGAGAACCCTTGGGAGGACTGTGTCCCCAGGAGCTGTGTCCCCAGGAGCTGTGTCCCTGCTTTTCCACCCTTGCCTGAGGAGCACCCAAGCCCTGAGGGGTTCTGGCTGCAGCTGGGGCCACCCTCCAAGCCCAGCTGTCCCTGAGAGAGGATTATTGATGCAGACAAAGCCTGCAGGTCTGCATGTCCTGCACCAAAGCAGCACAGGAGACTGGCAATTCACCTGAGGGCCAGAAGTACCAGGTCTGACCACAGCCCCACAGGGACAGGGAATTACCAGCAGAAGCTTCTCTGTCTCTCTCTGCACAACAAGAGCAGCTCTGTGCCACACTCACCCCTGTGAGCCCTCTCAGCCACCATGAGCCAGCCCCACCTCTGGCACAAATCCTGCTCTCTCTCTCTCTCTTTTTAACCAAGGGACCACCTGCCTTGTGCCCTTCTCTCCCTTTGTGGCCCCTCCACTTGAGGCTGACTTGCTTCCTGAGCTCAGCTCATGGCTGGCAGCTCCAAACAAGGAACTGCTTCAGCTGAATGCAGCTTAGACAAAGAAATTTTTTTCCTCTGCTTCCACAGCCAGAGTGATGCACAAGCATATGGTGTGGTGTTTGTGAGGTCCCCAGGACGAGGTGAGAGATGAGAATCTGACTCATGTTCTCAGAAGGCTGATGTTAGGTATGTTATATGTTATATTATGTTATGTTATGTTATGTTATGTTATGTTATGTTATGTTATGTCATGTTATGTCATGTCATGTCATGTCATGTCATGTCACGTCACATCACATTATATTGCTACACTAAAACTATACTAAAGAAAGAGGAAGATACAGACAGAAGGCTTAACAAGAATGAGAATGAAAAACTCATGATTGACTCCTTGGTCTGACACAGCTGATGGTGATTGGTCATTAAGCTAAAATAATTCACATGTTTGGCTAAACAATCTCCAGACCACATTCCAGAGCAGCAAACACAGGAGAAGCTGAGGTTTCTCATCTTCCTAGGAGAAGAAATCCTGGTGAAGGGATTTTTCAGAAAATGTGACAGTGACAACGTGGCCCAGCCCATCTCCTGGGAAAGCCCTCTGCTAGTGGCACCATGACACCTCTGCAGCAAATCCCAGGTGGCACTGCAGCTTGCTCCCAGCCTGAGATCAGACTGGCTTTACCCACAACTCAGTTCTGCACTTACCTGGAAATGGAATTTTACAAAGCAGAAGTCAGACTTGGCTGCAATTAGATACTGGTTTGTGATTCAAAACCAAATGGATGGAAAATCGAGAGAGATGGGTAACTGGTGAGTTCCTGACACCTGGGTTTAGGCTTTGGCAGGAGATCTAGCTGGATCACACCATCTCCAGAAACCCCTCTGCTCTCATCCAGGATGGCTGAGCAGCTCTGCTGTAGCCTCCTGCCTCAAGTTGGCTATCCCAGCTTACAGAGTTTGAGCACAACAATGTGAGCCACAGGGACAGCTAGAACAGGGCTCCTGGCTCCTGCTAAGGTATCAAATTAAAATTGCACACTACAGCTGATCTGGGTATAATGATGCCACAGCAGCCAGAAGACACAAAGCTGATGGGTACTGTGTGTAAGGGAGCAGTAAATTTGTGTGTGAAGGCACAGAGGAGCTTAATTATAATCCCTTCATGGAAATATGGATTCTAAATCATCAGTGGGCATGTGGGTGTTCAAAAGCATCACTCAGTGTGAGGCAGCACTTGGAGAGGGAAATGCAAAGAGTGGAAAATCTGACATGCTCTGACTTTGCACCAGAGATCAATTTTCCCTGTTCTTCTGTCCCCTTAGTAATTAAAACAATTCTTAGTGATAGACTGATGACTGTCTTCCCTAATGCCTTCCTCTGCCTCTCCTGCCTGTTGAGAGGGTTGAAAACACCTCGGGCTGCTCCTTTGTTTATCACAGGCTCAAATGTTGGTTTTCATTAATCTGGGTGGGAGCCAGACTGATTGCTCCTCTTCCAAGCTGCATTTGTTAGGAAAACTCCTGTCCCCTGAGTATGGTTTCACCACTCAGCTGCTCCTAAAAGTTTTGGTGCTCCAAACAATTTTGTAAATTGTACTGATTAGTTCAAATCCCACCATGGCCTGTTAATGGTGACTCTAATGGATGCTGGCAGATTCAGTGAGAAATCCAAACATATTCAGATTAAGAGCAGAGGGTGCTTAGGCTCTGTGAGAAATGTTTGTTCTCTTGCAGTTTCAGAAGGTTTGGGTGGTGAAAAAGGGCAAGTTCATGGCAGAGCAGAGCTAATGCAGCCCAAGTGACAGCTCATGACATTGATTTTAATATCTTAATCGCTATGACTATTAAAAAAAAAAATCATCCTGCTGCCTTGAGCCTTATTTCAGCCTTCAGAGGCTTCCCATTCTTATTTGGAGCTGCTGGCATTTCCCAGGAGTTAACTACACCAGGGGTACAGGGCTCAGGAGAATCTGACACAGTGTGAATCTCCATTTGCTTTGGAATCTCAAAGCATTTTGCAGTCCACGTAGCTGAGAGCAGAAATCCACAATGAGCAAGAGAGCCTGTGCACATCACTGCAGGAAACAAACCATTCAGGAGTGCAGAGAATATTTTGAGAGAAGATCCACAGAGGACTGGGCCTGTCTGTGCAGACTGGGCACGGCCCAAGGGACCAGTGGCAGCACTTTAAGACCAAGGAGCCACACGTGGCAGAATTCTCCCCTCCACTCTCAGCCCCAGCTCTGCTGTTCTGGGTTGCACTGCTCTTCATTTCAGCGATCTGAATGTGAAACAGGTTCGAGGAAATAAATAGCACTAATAAAAAGACAAGAGTGACCTTTTAAAATGAGTAACTATATTTAATTTTAAATGTTTGCATCTCAGTTGGCTGGGATTAAGAACATTCATTTCCACTGGAACTGCATGCAACAGAAATAGGAGAATAGGTGCACTATGTGAGTAAATGTACTGAGAAATTCTGAACCAGGGAAGAGCAATTCCACATCCCCCTTGGAGACATCAAAAATACAACTTCAATAAACTGCATATGAAACACCTACCCAGCTATGTTAAAATTTAAAAAATGCTGTAAAAGATCTATTGTGATATTTATTTTTAACACTGTAAAATTATACAAGATCATGAGGGATTGTATTTTATCAAATACATAGTGAAATAATCCTTTAACAAACATGCAGAACAATTCCAGCCCTTTTCCCTCTCTCCCCATCACAGATGACTAGTTAGAAGGTGAGGTATCACAGATTATTACCATGTCCCCAAAGGCATAATAACACAGAGAATTTTCACATCAGTGATTTTTAGGTCTCCTCCTAGAATATTCAGGAACATAAAGCCAAGGGGTTGGGCTGTTTTCTCACTTTTTTTTTGCCTACCATTCTGTTAATGAGGCAAAGCTTAACATAGGACTCCTTAGGACTCTGCTGTCTTTAAATGGACACCAGTCTCAGAAACTTCAAAGAGATAAATCTTAGCTGAAACAGCAAAATCAATGCAGCCCAAATCCTATGCCATTCCTATGTAATGAGGCTCTTTTTTTATATTGCTGGAACTATTTTCCTGCTGAAGTAGGGAATATTTATGGTTCTTCCTCCAACTGCAGATCAAAAGCTATAAATAGCTCCTTGTCCCAACATATGTGCAAGGAGGGTTCATAGTTGCTGTTCCAAATAATCTCTAAACCCCCAAGCAGTAAATGTAAATTAGAAATATTAACATTGAGAAATAAAAGGGTTTTCTTGACACAAGCAGAAATCCTTCTTCATCTTCTGTGTTTCAGATTCATAGATTTTTCTAAGCCAGGAGGGAGGATGAGGCCAACTGGTTGAAAAATGCTGCTATTTTTCCTGAAAAAAAACCAAACATGTAAAAATCAGGTGCTGAGTCGGCAGGACTTGGGCATCATTAGAAAACTTTTTCTGCAGAGGTAAAGCAAGAGCAGCTGCAGGTCATCCTGACTCTGTGTAGTGCTGCTCTAGTTGCCAACAGCACCCAGGACATGGAAAAGAAACACTGTAGTTCAGCATCCCAGGATTTGCAAATCATATATGAATCACAAAGCCAGGGGTCTGCCACCTCAAAAAAATGCAGTGGGGCCACTAATTTATTTTTTTTTAAGACTGCAGTATTCTCAAGGCAACCCAAACTCACACCTCAAAACCACAAGGCTACACAGATTCTCCAGCTGGTGTTTTCCCTACAGCATAATAAATGGGGATTGCTCTTCCTGCACACAAGAGAGGTTTCACCAGCAGGAATGAAGTGCACCTTCACAGAAGCTGAGGAGCCAGCTGTATCCCAATTCCCAGCTCCCAGGCAGGAGCTCTCAGCACTACCCTGCTGCCTGGGGGCAGGCACTGATGGTAGCTAACACACACCCAGGAAAGGCTGCAGAACTGTCGCCTTCTGGCATGATTTCTACCACTTAAAATACTGGGGAAAACCTAACTAGTCTGGAAGCAAATGGGCTGTGCAGAACTGAAAAGGCTGAATCCACCATCCTGAATTATGGATGGGTAATCAGCCACAAAAGAGCATTGTCTGCAGCTGCACTGGAATTATGTCTGAGCACTCCCTCTCTTCCAAAATATAAAACTCAGATCCTGTTCAGATTGGAGGGATCATTATAAGCACTGAATGTATTTCTATTACCCTGCATTAGAAGATAGTTGGGGTTTTTTCCTCTGAGATTGGCAATTATTTTAAAATTCATTTTCCTGTTCTAGCACCATAACAGCTCCTTTGCACCAACACTGAAGGACAACACCACCAGGAGCCTGAGACCAGGGAAGTCCTTAGTCCCCTTTTATGCTGAAACACGGGTTTGGGCAGGCTCAAATATATTTCTGTATTTATCTCACTGTGTCCCCACCTTCTTGCAGCACCCAGCTCTGCTGTGCACATGTGATGTAGAGTGGTTATTGGCACAGAGACTTGTAGTGCTTAACATCCCCTTCCTGGCTGGGGCTGAGGAACCCTTGCACTGTAATAGCTGCACTGAGCAGACCCAGGTTGTCCTGCTGGCAGCTGCTGGGATGTTTTAGGGGCTGGAAGAAGAAGAGGAGCATGTACAGCAATACTTCCATGGAAGCACTGGCTCTGTGACTCCTGACCACAGCTGTGGGTGAGAATCTCTGCTGTTAGCAGGTCCTGGCAGACTTCTCTTCCCAGAACAGGCGGATTTTCCCGGGAAGCCATTTGAGTGGTAGGCCCCCAGTGGCTGGTGACAATGAGCTCTGCAGCTGAATTATGAACCACATGAAGTCATACTTCATTATTTTAATTTTAAACCTGCCACCCAGCAGCTTTGTGGGGTGTCTCATGTCACTGATCTACGAGGACCAGCAAATGAACCTTCCCCATCTTACTGACTCTACTGATGCTGAGAAGCCATGGCCTGTTTAATCACTCCTGGCAACTCTTCTCCAAACCTTTTTAGTTTTAATTCACTTGTAGTGGAACTTGGAAAACCACACAGCCCTTGGGAAGCAGCCCTTCCCCTTGAAAGGACATTTAAAACCAGGTAACACCATCTGGAGTTAAGCACCTTCTCCTTCTAATAAGCTGTGCTAAATAAAAAAAAATGCTTGAAAATGAATGGGTTGTGACAATGGAGGCACAGTGTCAATGTCAGCTGGGTCTGAGGCTTTGTGCTTGGCTTCCCACATTGCCTTCACACTGGCAGAGGCAGCACCATGAGCTACAGCTCCTGCAGGCTCTCTCTCCATTCAAAATCCTAGTGTGAACACACATGTGCTCACCAAATCTCTCTCATTTAGTCCAGCAGTGATTGCATACAGATGGGTTTTATCAGAGCAGGAAAACAAACACACCACCTGGGACTGCAGCTAGCACCTGGGCAGGCTTCTACCCAAAGTGGGATTGTTTTCTTCCCCCTTCCCTCAGTGACACTGCTCCCCCAGCACAGGCTGAGGTACAACCAAGCTGGTTTGAGGTCCCACGCCTCACTCCTGTTTTTTTTTTTTTTTTCATTTTTCTTTTCTTTTTTTTTTCTTTTTTTTTTTCAGCAATGAGGCAGGAGCTGTGATGCAACAAACAGGAATCAGTTGCAACACCCATGGAGAAGACTGGTACCAGATAAAACTCTTGATCTCTCTCTTCTTCTCAAAGTCCTCATCAAAATCACAAGACTTTAGAGGTTTTTGAGGTGTTGAGTGCTTGGAGAACAACGAGGTTTTTATTCCTGCTATGGCACCAGGGCAGTGCCACAGCTGAGGCTGCTCCTGGCACAACAGCAGGGCAAGACCCTGCTGTGGTGTGGCTGCAGAGCAGGTTTTTCTGCCTAAAATGACAGGTCAAATTTACTTATCAGGGCAAAGAATTGATGCTATCACTTCAAAATACATCCCTCTTTTCATTTCAGATCTCTGGGAATAGCAAAGTTGGAGATGGAAAACAGACACTGGTGGTCAAAGTGAAAATAAACAATTGTACCTAAAGCATGAGAGGATGATAAGGACAGGCTGTGAGCTACCAAGTGTTTTGAAACCTGTGAGGCTTGGTGATTTACCCATCATAAAGAAGAACTGGCCACTGGGATTTTGGGTTAAGCAGTTGCTGTTGTGCTGCACAGTGAGAATGGGAGATGGAGACCGAAACCAAGACTTCCTCTGCTTTTAGTTCCATCGTCCCAAATGCCAGCTCATTCCCTGGTGCTCAACATCAATTCACACACACTAAGGGGAGGGATTCCTAACATATTTTTCTAGTTTGTGCCAAGTCAGGACCTGGGGGGTAACCCACAAAAGGCTGGCTACCTGACCATCCAAACTTTAATTAAACATTTTAACAAAGGCATCAGCATCCCCTGGTTACAGATTACATATTTTTTTATTAATCAGTACTCAACCCCCTATTTGCTAGTTCCCATCTCTCATTTCTCATGCTAATTAGTCTGCATGCAGAGTTCTTCCCTCCATTTGAGCCATTTTGAGAGGGTGGTCAGTGGGTTGGTGGCTGTGGTCTCCCACTGCCAGAATTACCTTTCCCCCAGTTACTGCTCAGTTCTGCTGACTTCACTCCTGGTGGCTCTGGTCCAGACAGCCCATTTCTCTTGGGATTGTCTTCCCTTTCCCTCAAAACAAAAGATTAGCCAAGACTACAAGGTTCACAATGCAATTGCTTAATCATAGCTGCCCAGCTATTGCTACTGATTAATAACTTTTAAAAAAAGAAAAAAAAGTCAAGTTTGGTTCAGATATTGAGTGGCTCAAATCTTGAGGGGCTCCATATCAGTGATGCATGATATGGAGGTTTGATAGCAGGCAAAGGAAATAGTTACTTAATAATTTTTATTGACCCTTGGTAACTGGAACTGTGTTTAACTTTTCTACAGGCGAATCTCATGATCACCACCGTAGGGACTCACTTGCTGGAAGAGTGAAGACTGCAGGGACAGCAGCACTCCTGTGCTTTTCAGCAGTGGTTGGACCTTAGGTGGCCCTTCCAAACTCCTCTGTGGATATGCAGAAACAGACAGAGCCCCAAGGAGCTTTAATTTAGAAAAAAACCCCAAAACAACCAAACCCAAGCAAAGCCAGCAGCATGAACTGCCGTGGCCCACTGGCAGCACCTCACCTTCTCCTTCCCAGCCCTTGGACTGGGAGTGAATATGATGTTTTACTCCTATTTAATGCCTAATTAGATAAGAACAAATGTGTGGCATTCATATTCTCTGAAAAAATCCCTTTGCCCCAGATTTTCTGCTGGGAAGCTGAGAAGCCTCAGAGAAAAGGAGAACTATTTTTATTTCATTTGCTTCTCCTGTGTTTTGCTCATGTGGAATGTGTTTGGAGATTGTTTACCCACAGGTGATTGTTTCATTGGACTCTGGTGTGAGCTGTTTTCATTCATTGGCCAATCAGTGCCAAGCTGTGTCGGGACTCTGGAAAGAGTCAGGAGTTTTTCATTATTATCTTTTTAGCATTGTGTAAGTATCCTTTCTGTGTTCTTTAGTATAGTATAGCATTCTTTAATATAATACAGTAAAATAAAGTAATAAATTGACCTTCTGAAAATATGGAGTCGGATGCATCATTCCTGCCTTCGTCAGGGCATTCCCTGCAAATGCAATAAAAATGCACCACCATCCAGAAGTGCTGACTGCTGCTTGATAAAGCAGAGGACATTAGCATACACCAAAACTGCTCACTAGATTAAAATGGGTCCATCTCTCTACTAGAAAAAGCTTTGTTATACTTTGCTTAATCTTTGGCCAGATATCACAAAAGAACCAAAGCTTAAAAACCCTGCAAGAAGAGATCCTCAGTTGTGCAATACCATGCTTAATTAGTGTTTGTAAAGCACTTTCTGGAGGAAAAAATTGCCAACTACGATCAATATTATCAAGTGGGTTTTCTTTCATCAAGTTCTTGCCAATAATCCTCTCAGTTTTGTTTTCAGGTTTAAATTAAGCACTTTTGTAGTTCTGTTGAGGACAGCCAAGCAATTATTGCTTTTCAGCTCAGTCCTTCCAGGTTTGATTTGATTTTATCTGGGCTTTGTTTTATAGCTGGCTCCACTCTGTATTAAAAGAGCAGTTGAAGCTGCTGACCTTTCCCAGGCTTATCCATATTTAAGATAGTGGGAAGAAGTGACTGAGAAAGGCATTTAATTAATAGGACTTTATGGAGGATTGAGAACAAAGCTGGAATGCAAAAGTGCAAACCCAGATACAAAAGAAAGAGGGATGAAGTATAGAATAAAATGACTAAAGATAAATATGATCTCTTTTCCAGAGAAGAGATTGATGAGGGGTTTTTTTCCCAAACTATGATGCACAACACCTCATTTGTTTGTGTTTGATGAAGAGGTTCATGAAGAAATATTAGTTAAGGCAAAGAAGAGGCTCAGCATGAGAGAGGGGACCCACTTAAAGAGTAAATGATAAAACATTCAGGTAAAGAGAACCTTTTGGGATGAAGAAAGGACCTGCTGAAGTTTTTGGTGGCTCAAGCTTAGAAATAGTCATTTCCTATTTGGTTTTTATGCAACACTGTCTCTCCAAAAAGAAGAAGAAATAAAAAGAAAAAAAAGCTGGTGAGAAAGAGCTTGCTTCAGCTGCTGACAGGACTTGCTGACAAGAATGGGAATATGCTACAGGAAGAAACAGATCATTTAAGAAATGCAGTCTAAGAAATGAATTTAATTGTACAATGCAACCCAAAGAGGAAGAATAGACTTAGGAACTGCTAACAAAATTTTCTGATTTAATTAAGGTTCTCATCAGTGGGAACTCATGAGAAAGGGAGAGACATGAACGTTATGAAAGCACCAATGAGAAAATATAAGAAATCTTTGTGAAGTTTCTTTCAAGTACATTTCTAACCTTCAAATTGCTTAGAGGGTGTGAAAATGCAACTCTCCAGTGCTTATAAATAAGAATAACTTCTTTTTAATATTTCATTATCTTTCTGGTACTTCATTCATGTGTCACAGCCCTTATATGTTAACTGTGTAGTTAATATATCCTTCTCTTTGTTAACTGCAGTAAGGAAATTCAGATAAATTTACTGTGAAGTAAAAGGGAGAGAATTAAGAAACAAGGGAAAAACTTGAAGGAAAAAGTAAAGATAGCAGCTAGCAGGGCAGGTCTGCATTTTCACTCAGCCTGTGTGAATCACATAAGAGTGATTCAAAGGAGTGAATGACTCAAAAATTGCAGGTGACCACACTGTTATATTGTCCTCTTGTGAGCTCTGGAGGTTAAATTGCTCCTCTGAGTTTCTAATTTTGCTTACAGAAGGGATTTAAGTGTATTTCTTACATTCCTCACCAACTACCTTGTTCTGAGTGTTGTAAAAGAGCAGAACATGCTGCTCTAGTCAACAAAATGCTCTAGAATTTAATTTTAAGTTTTCCCCCACAGCCAATCAAGGGACTATCCAAGTCATAATAAATATGAAGCAATAGAATTGAAGTGCCTGGCTGTCATGGTTTAAGCCCAGATGGCAACCAAGTACCAGGCAGCTGCCTGCTCACTCCATCCCCCAGCCTGGTGTGGTGGAGAGGAGAATCAGAAAAAGGTAAAACCTGTGGGTTGAGATTAAAACAGTTTAATAATTGAAATAAAGTAAATTCTTGTAACAACAACGTTAAAAATGATGATGGAAAGGGAGATAACAGAAAGAAAGAGAGGAATAAGCCCCAAGTAAACCAAGTGATGCACAATAAAACTGCTCACCACCTGCTGAACAGTGCCCAGCTGGTCCCTGAGCAGCAGTCGAGCAACAATTAAAACATCAGTGTGTTATCAACATTATTCTCATCCTAAACCCAAAACAGTAGTGCACCAGCTGCTAAGAACAATTAACTCTGTCCCAGCTGAAGTCAGGCCACTGCTATTCCTTTGTTAGATCAATTCTCCAGCTTGACATGGGTCCCTCACCTGCTTTTACTGGGTTTGCTGTTTGTGTGAAAGGCAGGCTGGGTGCTCCTGCCAGCCTGGGCTCCGTGGTGCTGCTGGGGCACAGCCACAGGAGGTGGCAGCAGCACCTTCCCCATGGCTGAGGGATGATTGTCTGTCAGGATCTCTCACTGGTCAGTGACCCTGAGAAGTGTTCCAAAGTCTCTTTTCCCAGCCCAGCTCTTGAAGAAGGAGTCAGGGCTCTTCATTTCTCAGTCTCAAGGTTGTTCATTGTATCTTATCCATAAAATTCTTCCTCCTGTCCTGCTGAGGTCTGCTCAGCAAGACAGTTCCAGGCACTCTGCCTGCCCCTGGGGTGGTGTTATGTCTTTACACTAAAAACTACATATACAATGTTTACAATTACTTTCCAATACCTATCACCTATGTTAGACAGTGAGCTTCTACTCTAAACCAATCCTAAAGTGCCAGCATCACAGCAGAAGACGGAGGCCAAGAAGAAGAAGGAGAAAGGCAGGACACGCCCAGATCCCTCCATCTTGCCCCCCTGAATCTCCATTCCAGAAACCCCAAAATCTACTTTTTCACCCCGTGATAACTTCACTATTATTCTACCTAAACTGTTGTGGCTTGCTGATCTTCATCTAAGGTTGGTAATTTGCTCCATGGGTCATATCAAGCCCACAGGCATTTTGGGCTCTGTGCCAGGGTCTCTGAGCCCCCTGGCAGGGGTCTGGGCTGCTCAGGAGAGCCAGAGGGATGTCCTGGGTCCTGCCAATGATCTCCCCAGGGCAGTGGGTAGATCACTATCAGATGATTATCTGACTCGGGACAGTGGGGGTGAGAGGCAGGAGAGGCACTTTTTGGAGCAGCATTTCCTGGCTCTGAGCTGAGCCCACAGAGGCACATCAAACACAGCCCTGCTCCCCTGAGAAGCTGAGGTCACCCTGCCAGCTCCTGCAAGTCACCAGCAATTCACCCTGCACTAACAGAGGGGGCTGCAGAGGCAAATAAAAGCATTCAATAACAAGAAGCTAATCAATAACAAGAAATTCTATCTGCATTTGTTTTGGGAATTATTTGGGCTCCCATGAAGCAGAGGTTTCTCTGCAGCTCTGACAGATAGTGATCAAACTGTCTCTGCACAGTCAACACCACCACAGAAGTGAACATACACAATTCAAGAGCCCTTTCTATTTGGTTCATAACTTTATTTTTGGAACAAAATTAGAACTTTGTCAGCCTGAAAACAGCACAATAAAACCAAGATCATTACTCTTTCCCTGCTTGGTTGAAAGCTTTATGGCTCACACAGCATGTCTAATCCTTTATGTCCTGTCGCTATGATGCATCTAATGAATAATCTCCCTTTCTCCTCTATAATTCACTTGACAGCCAAACAATGTATTTTTTAAATCACACAATTTCTTAAGCAGTGTTTTGTCTCCCTTATGCCCACCATACATTTGCAGTTAAAACCCCCTCTCTGTTTCGACACCTTCTTTCCCCACCCAAATACTCCCCTGCCTCCCCAGCACTGCCAATCAGCCACTTGTCTACCTCCAAAAAGCACTTTGGCTGGCAGCCTTGCTGCTTGCTCCAGCTCTTTCTCCTGGGGCAGGACATGCCTCCTCCAGAAACTCCATCTGCAGACTGACACCTGCAGCCAAAAGGCATTGAGAAAAAAAACCCAACATATTAATTCTTGTGTAGCCCTGATGTTCCGCAGAATGGAATACCGGCAGCGTACTGTGGCCAGCAGTGAAGTGCTAGAAGTTTAAAAGAAGAATATTCAAGTCTTCTCAGAGAACCAACAGCTTTCTTCAACTACAGGTACTGGAGTAACTGAGAAAAGAGAGATTGGTTTGGGATTTTTATGGGCCAGTTGCAGAGAGAACAATCCCTGTGAAGATTGCTTTTAATCAGTCACTTGGCAAAGTGTCCCAGGGATGAGCAAGATTTATTACCTTCACCTTGAGGCTGGTGTATAAATGGTCTTAGTTACCTGCAGCACACAGATTTGTAACACTGGGATTTAAAGGGTCCTGTGTCCCTCTTCCTGTCATCTCCACCAAAAACAAAGTTTGGCAGGACAATTCCAAAAGTTAGTAAAGACTGAAATATACTGGTGAGGCAGGGGTGTCCTAAATTCATTGAAACAGAGATGTAAATTACAGAAAGCTGTAGCAAAACCTGCTTTGACTACAGGGGAGAAGCAACCCTGCCCACAAATTGTCCTCACAGACCACACACACATCAGCTGGGCAAGTTAACAGCAGTGTGAGAGTGTACATGGTAACCACTCAAATAGTTCTAAATAGTCTTAAATGTCAATTTTTAAAATGCACTATTACCTGGGGTAGCTTTGGGTGAGAAAGGAAAGAAGGTAAAAACCCAAGAGAAATGGATCCAATTTAGAAAGCACATTTTTGACTGTTGAAAAGATTTTGCGATATGGAAGTAGCCAGGTCTAAGGCTTTAGTCAGGTTCATGTACTTTGAAATGAGCAGATATAGAGCAGTTTCAAGCCCTGGCATCCAACACATTTGCAGGGGGAGCAATGCGTGAGCTGCAGAGGGTCACATCTCTGGGACTCCAGCTGGAGGCTCACAGCTGACCCCTACGCCCTGTGCATGCACACCTTTAGCTGCATGACATTAAATGCTACATTTTTACTGTCTTAAATTAACTTTTTGAGCGTTGATTTCCTCTCCAGGTGGAGAGACAGTCTCTCACTACAAAAAAATTCAAACAACAACTTTCACCCAGACCCCTGACAGCACCAAGTCTTTTCTCAAGCACAGGAGGCTCCTGAAACAAGCACAAGTTCAGCTCCCCACAGGTCCTTGGCCAGAGCTCAGGACCATTTTCACCAGCACAGCTGCCAGAAACAGTTCTGCCTTGAGGGAAAACACACCTGAGAGACCCAACAGCCCCTCATCCCCTCTAAATGTGATTCAGCAGCTCCACCTCAAAAATATGTTGGAATGGAGATGAGGGGAAAGAGGAGAAAGAAAGGAAAATGTATTGGAAATTTACTGTAACACAACTACATTAATATTACTTGTAATATACACATATGCAGCACCCACTTTCATGCTCAGGGCCATTTAATAAAGCTCTGGAAATTGTGTTTTAGAGCAGATGCTCAAAGAGAAAAAGAAATTTATAACCTGCTCTCTACAATTCTGGTGTGCCACTGGGAGCCTGGGAAGCTTTTCCCCTCTTGGTACAATTTCTGACAAACAATTCCATGTTTTGGGCTCCAAAACACACACCTGACACTCCCAGCACATTTTAATCAAAGCTCTGCCATATCTTAGCCTTGTTGAGCAGAAACAAGATTTTTCACCTTTATTTGTGCTGGAGGAAACGATATAAATAGGTTTTCACCATCAATTATTGGCAGGGAAGCCACTTTTCCCCACTGTGTCACCTTTCCCTCTTTCTGTCATTCCCTGGGAGGTGTTGGGAGAGGCTTGCAATCAGTGACTTGGGGTGTCAAGGGCACACCAACAAATGCTGGGGTTACACAGTGCCACTGCAAAGCCCCTGTGTCCTGCCATGCCCATCAGGGGCTGGGGTTTGCTGGCAGGACAGGAATTCTTCTGGCAGCAGCTTCAAAGCAAAAGTTCCCAAAGGCTCCTTAGTCCTGGAGGGCACATCCATCAATCAAAGATATTTGTGCTTCCTTTTTCTAACACTGTAATCCAAATCACACAGTTTTATCACTAATGTACTAAGAGCTGATATTCTTCTTAAGGCTCTATTTAATTTTCAAGGTATATTTCATTTTTTTAAATTATATTTCCCAAAAACATCTGCGAAGTCCAGTCCTACAATGCTCAGCAAAAGAAGGCAGAAAAAAGAAACCTTTTTATTCCTTTTAATGAATCTGGGGGGGCTGACATACATTTCCTGAATGCCTGAAGATGACAATGATTAACAAGAAAGGGAGGACAAATAAATCATAAGTCTTGTATTTTATAAATAAATGACAAAGTTTTGAAGAACTTTTCTATTCTTCATTTCAGCAACAAGATTAATTCCCAGCTCCTTCTGGAGGACAGTCCCCCTTGAGCTGAGTGGTGATTCTTTTTCTGCAGGGAAGATGGAACAGAAGGAAGAAGAGGAAGAGAGGAGAAAGGAGGAGAGAGTGAAATAGAATCCGGGTTTAATTTCAAAAAAATTTTGGTTAACCTTGACAAAAAAAGGATTGAGAAGGTGCTATCAGTGAATTTCAGTTCTGTTCCCCTCTTTGAGACATTCCCCTGAATCATTAAGAGCCCTGTGTGTGACAGTGTTCACAGGGGTCCCAGGATGAGGGAAGAGACAAAGATCTGACTCCATGTTTCACAAGGCTGATTATTATTTTTTATATATATTATATTAAAACTGTACTAAAAGAATAGAAGAAAGGATTTCATCAGAAGGCCAGCTAAGAATAGAAAAAGAAAGAATGAATAACAAAGGCTTGTGGCTCAGACAGAGTCTGAGCCAGCTGACTGTGACTGGCCATTGATTAGAAACAACCACATGAGACCAATCACAGATGCACCTGTTGCATTCCACAGCAGCAGATAACCATTGGTTACATTTTGTTCCTGAGGCCTCTCAGCTTCTCAGGAGAAAAAATCCTAAGGAGAGGATTTTTCACAAAAGATGTCTGCGCCACCTGTGGACACAATATGCCTGACAAAGGGGCCAAAGCAGCTCCTCCCAAGAGTAGTTTGGGGTTGTGGCCAAGGGACATGCCCCAGTACACCAGGGACATGCCCCAGTACAGCAGGGACATGCCCCAGCACACCAGGGACATGGCCCAGTACACCAGGGACATGCCCCAATAGCCCAGGGACATGCCCCAATACACCAGGGACATGCCCCAGGACACCAGGGACATGCCCCAGGACACCAGGGACTGCACTGCAGAGGTGTCCCCAAAGCCACCCCCAGCCTGCTGCATCCCCCTGCACAGTGCAAAGGGGCATGGGGCAGGCCTGAGGGCTTGTAGCCACCCTGACCCAAAACAGGGCACCCAGAGGGAGCCTGTCCAGCTGGGACAGGGACACCCCAGAGCTGCCCCTGGGCTGCCACCCCGAGCCCACCACCATCACCTTGGGCTGGCACTGCAGGCACAGAGCTGGGCATGAGGCTAGAGCACCTAAAGAAAGCAGCCAGAACAGCCTTACACCCCTCCATGTCACACCACTCCAGTACTTCTAAGAATAAAAGACTGGGAAAACCACTTTGTTCCTGTTTTTGAATTTCAGACTTTTTTTGTGAACAGCTCTCCTTTCTCCTGCTCCAGAGCTGCACAAGAAAACTATGGAAGCAGGGCACAGGGTGGCCCTGGTGAGAAAAGGCTCCTGCTGTGATCTTTGGGGAAACCAGACAGCTTTGGATGGGTTATTAGCACCTACAATACTACAGCCAGCATGAATTTCATCTGGAGCTCCCTCCAAGGTTTGTGCAACCACCTTGGAGCTGCAATCAGGCACTCTGCTCGAGCACAGCTACCGCTGACCTTGGCAGGGAAAGTCTCCAAGTGCACAGAGTTTCTGCTGGCCTGTGACCACGGGCACAGGGACAATTGGGAGAAGGTCACTCACAATCCCCTCCAGGAAACTGCTGCCAGGGCAGCTCCAAGCCTCCTTTGATGCTGCACCCCCCCAACAGGTGCTGCATCTTCAACAATTTTATTTTCCATTTCTGAATGGCTCCAGTCACCCTTGTAAGCTGAGACCAGTTTGCCAGTCTGTGTCCTCAGGTTGTCTCTTGGCTTTCTCCCTAGTTTTTCAGTGTCTTTTATTCCTTCTTGCAGTTTAAGTGTCCTCTATGTAGCAATTCACATAGTGGTCAGCAAAGCACCTAACAGTTTCCCTTTTTCTCCACTGTTTCCTTATTTATGCAATGGCCTTTTCCATGGTTGCAATGTGATTTATAGATTTCTTTTTTTTTTTTTTAACTTCCAATAATTTTTAAACAAGATGCAAAGTACTGGCAAACAGATGCTGCAGTACTGAATTTCATAGAATCATAGAATATTCTCAGTTGGAAGGGATCCACTGGGATCATGAAAATTCAACTCCTGGAACTGCACAGAACAACCCAAGGGTCACAGTGTGTGCCTGAGTTTGTTGTCCAAATGCTTCTTCAACTCTGTCAGGCTCTGTGCTGTGAGCACTGCCCTGGGGAGCCTCTTGCAGGGCCCAAGCACCCTGTGGGTGAAAAATCTTCTCCTAATATCCAACTAAAACCTTCCCTGACACAGGTTCATGCCATTCCCTCAGGTAATTCATACTTTACTCCCTTTCTTGAAGAGGAAGCAGGGAGAAAAACACAGGAATAATTTTGCACCTGGAAAACAGGGATGCCCAGGGGATTTTCTAAAGGTTTTCCATTCCTTCCTTGCAATTCCTGGTGGCCCCTCTGCTTCTTCCCAAAAACTCTGTTCTAGTTTGTGGGGTGAAGCCATGTCTGTGATCCAGCCTCACCATGGACACCCTGGCAAGGGTTTGGACATGACACCAGCCAGAACCAAGGATTTTGTGTTTCTGACTCTCTCAGAGAGTCTCTCCCTGTGAGATCTCTCCCTGTGCATCCCATTTCCTCTCTTTATTTTGCCTTGTTTTCTCTATTTCTCAGACACAGGTCTAGACTGAAATTGGGAAGAGCTCCACTCTACAAAAGTACAGTCACAATATGGAGGAGTCCAGCATGAGATTTGGATCTAGAAAGCTCTAAATATTCTGCCATATTCCAAGATAAAACCAGAAAGTGTCTGTATTATAAACGGTTTCACAAAGAACAAATAGTAAGCTGAACTGAACAAGAATTCAAACAGTAAATATGAAACAAGAACTAATGTCTGGAAACTAGAGGCAGACAAATCTGAATTAGAAACTAGATATACATTTTTAAACTTCAAGTGTGATTAATCACTGTGACCTACAGAAGTCTTTCCAAAAGACAGGCTTGAGTTAGACTCCATGTCTTGGGCTCCCCAGAAAAATAATTGGATTAAATTCCACTTTCACCTGATGATCAGAATATGCCCTCTGGTCCTAAGTGGCAATGTCTGCATTAGTTGAGTCAGACAGAACAGAGCTTTCATCAAAACAACCTCAACATTTCATAGTTGTATTAAACCATTGGGGTGTTTGCTTGTCTTTTCTGCCAGCTGCATGGTGGCTTTTTTAAGATCTGGGTTCCTATGGCAGGCAGCTTATCTTCTTTCACAAATTGTGTAGCTTCCCAAATTGTGTAGCTGTCCTTAGGGCTATGAATACTGCTCCAAGTCAGAGGAAAAAAGTTTTGATTAAGGTTCTGAACTTCCAGCCCTGCGGCATGAAGGAATACCATGTGACTTTTATGTTGCACATTGGTCATTAGGAAAAGTGTTTCCAGTCCATTCTGCAAGCAATCTCCAGCAAAAATGTGCAGCTGCTCAAAACAATTTTGTAAAAATCACTGACACAGACATTTCTTTATATTTCATGACATTTTATTGGTCCTGTTACACTGGGACTTACTTCTCCCTACAGTGCCCAGGAGGCAGTTTTCAGTCAGTAATGGCTATTTTCTTGGTCCCTTCTACAACTACATCAAATAAAATTCCAGTTTTATTTCCCATGTTCTGTACAAGTAGGGCAGTTTACAACTCAACTGAAGCAAATCTAGTTGCTTAGTTCCACTTTCAGTTTATAGCAGGAAAATCTTTTTCCTAAAGAAGTCATTATTTTTAGTGACATGTTTATTCTGTTTTTGAGAGGTCAACACATGTCTTTTGTCCTTAAAAATATTCCCCAAAGAAAGGGGGATTCTTAGATGACCAGGTATCTCCCAGTGGATAAGAAGTTCTGTTACTATTTCCAAAAAATAAAAAATAAAAATAGCAATGTAAGACTCCATGTTGTGTTCTCAGGTACTGAAATACCTTGGGTTTTCCATTGAGCTTAAAAACCTAAACCATCTGATCATGTTTTAAGGCTTGATATGGGAGGTAGACACTCAGCAGTCATTAGGTTTCTGCTAATTACCAGCTTGTGAAGGAATTCAGAAGTGCTCAGTAAAGATGGAGGAGAAATCTCTGATCCCTCCTGCTGTCTGTCACACCATTTTGCTGATTTTGGTGGAGCTGCTTTTAATTAATTAAGTGAAAGGAGCCCCTTTTAGGTTCCCACCATAAAATCTCACTTGATTCCTCATAAATAATGTCTCTAGAGCTCACTCATAGTAATAAAAATATATAGTGTGCTGATTAAAACAGTTGTAATTTACATGCATTAAAACCTCAATTTAAAGACATATTAAGGGGCAAAATTCTTTGACCATGACACTCTAGTTTGCATTTCATTACAAACTAAAGATTCAGGAGCTGAGACTGCCATGTACTAGCAAACAATAAAACTCAATGACATGATGTTCCAATCCTTCCATGTTGAGAAAAAACCTTTCACTGAAAAGAAAAAATGAAAAAAAGGCAGTAATACCATTTTCCATAGATTTGCAAAGAGGTTGTCAAGGCAAGGTTCAGGAGAGCAAATAATCCACCTCAGGGTCCATGGTGATGATGATGATGATGATAATTCAGATGGTCACCACAGTCATTTTTCAAACAAAGTCTCACTTTTCTGGTTCAGGTCAAAAGTCTGAAAGGGAAGGAAATTCCAGACTCCACAACCAGCCCCATGCCTGGTCCTACATCCCATCAAGCTCCTCCTGTCCTTCCAATGATAGTGAGCACAGGGATGCCCAGCACTTTCTAAGAGGGTAGCTGATGCCTTGGAAGAACAACCCTTTTGCAATGTCTCTTGCAAAGCAATCACTTTGCTTAGTCTGAAGGAGAATTTCACAGGTTTTTGCTGTTCTGACAGTTCATAAGCAGCCCACAGCATGCAGGAACAAAACTCCTGCATTAAAAATACTAGAGCCAAAGGTGGTATTTCACATGTCAAGGGCTGAGGTGGCCAACTGCTTGAATGGCAAAAGCAGCACAAAATTCCATGTAAGGTTCCATGCCTGCTTCTCCCTGGCATGATTCAGTTTATCATGCCAGTTTATTTAACTAGAAGACCTTGACCTGTGCCTTTCATGCTTTCCATGCACTCAGGTTAAAGATATGCTTTCAGTCTGAATGACCCTGGGATGGGACAAGCAATGCTGAGAAAGAACAGATGTAGGATTTCAGAGCAAGAATTTGGACAAGCACAGGACTCCCCTGCTCTGCCTGAAGCAGAGCAAAATGACTTTTTTTCCTGTACAAAAGCAGAACCCTCAAAGGCACAAAGCTGCTGAGGACAGAAAACCATTTTTAATGTGCTCAGCAGCTGTAAACAGTATTACCTGCTAAGTTTAATGATTAACCATTTCTTTGCCATTTGTTCGAAGGCAGGCAAATGCAGAAACTGGAGGTGCAGCCAGACTGTTCCATCAGAGTGCACTTGATGCAGCCAGGGCTGTAAATGCACTCCACATTAGCTGAGAGCTCATCTCAGCAAGGCCACTAAAAGCAGCAGTCAGCTCTCACAAAACAGAACACAGCAAAAGGCCCCACCACTATATTTCACATTATCACAGAACATTCCTGGTGAGGCACACTCTGGGCTCCTGAGCATTCAGGCTGCTGCTGCACAAGGCCATTCCCCCCCCCCACAGCCCCTTGCTGTCATCCTCCAGCCAGGGGACACCTTGTGCACAGCACCACCTTCACTGGGCTGAAATGAAGGCATCCACCTCCCCAGCACCATCAGTCACTCCTTCATTTCCTGGGAGCAAGGTGCTTTCACCTTGACCTGCCTTCAACCCAGCTGAGTCAGAGCCCCCCTCCTGTTTGCATGGCTTGGATGAGTGTGCTTGGTGGGAGTTTCACTACCCACAAAGTTATTGGCTTCATGTTTTATAGTGAGATTGAAATTAAACTTTTTCCATGCCAGTAACAGTTCCTGTCAACACAGGGCCATGCTATCCATTTCTCTCCTGTGCACCTGCCCTTGTAAACTCTCTGCAGAGCAATTCATGCTGATGATATAACAGGCTTTCCTCCCAACAAGCACAGAACTGAAAGAAATCATTGCATGGTCAATGTAGTGGAGAGGGGAGGTCTGTAAAATCCAATTATAATTACAGACAGAAACATTTCTATTCAAGATTTTTACTCCTGATGTCAGTCAAGAGTGATGAGATTTGAATAAAGAGGGCTCCATCAGATTAAAATCACTCTGAGCAGTGAAGGGATGTCTGTGCCAGGTTTTAGGCTGTAGCAGAAGATCCTCCTTCAGCAGCACCCATTTACATCTCTGAGGGCTGAGCACTGCTGTGCCTTCCATCCTCTGCAGCATTTCCCCCACTGGGCAGGGGTCTGCAGGGGAATGAAACCCCTGAAACCAAACAGAAATCTCCAAAGACTGCAGAAAGCTGACATTGTGTTTGGCCTGAGCACACTCCCAGACCAAGACAAACTTCCAGTCGTTGGGATGAAGTGGAATATAAATTTCAAGGCATGAAGACAAGGCTCCTGTCCTTCCCTAATGCCCAGCTGGTCCCCTCTCCCCTGCCCTGCTCAGCTCTGTGGAACACCAGTCACCACCTTCTGCTGGTGAACATCTCCCTGCAGGGCTGTGCTCTGAACACACAAACAAAACCCTCAGATCCAGGCCATGGGGTGCTCAACCTGAGCTGTTGAAGTTGACTTATCCTGCAGATGTCACCGGGAACTATTCGTGTGTTTCAGAATTAAGCCCGTGATAAAAGGCTTTGCTGGATAAGGGACTGAGCTCCTGGTGTTTTCAGGATGAAGCCTTGGCAGATTTTTACTGTTGCAAATAAACAATGCCAACAGCAAGAAGAGGTTTTCAAACTCTCTTACTGGGAATTGACTTGAAATAGATTTATTCAGCAGGACTGAGAAAGCACTGCATCACTAGCCATTTGGGACAATACTGCTTCACAAACACATATGGGATGATATTGAAATTCCAGTTATTCAACCCTGAAATTTTAGTCCAAAAAGCCAGTACCATTTTGGGCTCAGTTAGAATTTTCTTTATTGGTTTTTAATTTCAAAGTTAACTGTCATCATAAAGCAGGAACACAGTTTTGCTGTAGATTTCCCTGGGGATCCTTGCCTTTAGCCAGCCATGCTCAAAAAGAAGAGCATCCAGGACTTTTCCCTGCATGTGTGGGAACAGGCAGGAAGTAGAATTACAAATCACACCTGGGCAATCTTTAGCCCCAGGTCTCTCAAAAGATGCATCAAAAAATGCTGTGAAAGCAACCCACTTACCTTTGAGAAATTGCTGAACTGTTGGTGCACTGTAGATGCAAGCAGGCAGAATTTCTTATGACCTATGGCCCCTTTTATATCCCTTTTTCTTTCACCACTGTCTCTATTTATATTTTGCAGTGATTTGCTTTCTTTGAGGAGATGTTTTCATGGATCCAGGATAATTGCTTCCTTTCAGAGTGCTCAGGTAAAAACTGTGTAACAATTAATGTAAAAGGAGAGGTTTGATAGAATTTCCAGTGTCGCAATATTGCTCTCAATAATATTGACACTGCTGAAGGCCATAATTCATTAATACCAGGGAATTTAATATCAGAGTCAAGGAGCTAGCTTATAGCTATCACACCTCTGCTGGGAAATGATACTGAAAGGAGCTTTATTGCAGAGGATTTCAGACCTGGAGAGGCAGTGGAAGAGGCAAATGCAACTTCTAGCAAAGCTTTGCTGCTGCATAGAAGACAAGTTTGTGCATAAGTACCAGACAGGAGCCACGGGGATGTGGATGCAGTTTCATGTTACCAGGCAGGAAGCATGGCAGCAAGCAATAAATCTCTTTTCCATGTCTCAATCTCCTAGCAGCAGCAATTGAAGGGGCAGTTGATAAAGACTCAGGTTTCTTCCTTGTAGAAATTAATCTTCTAATTATTCAGCATTGTCTTCTCATCAAGAAAACAGTGATTAAAGAGGTTGGGAAAAGAGCACAAAAGAGGAGATCAATCTGCAGTGATAAGAAACTAAAGGTCATTATGACAAAATGTAGATGTGCCTCTCCTAAAAATGACAATATGATGGTTCAGCCCACATCATTCCCCCATTTCTGGGCTCTCCCATGGTGTTTCACTGAGCTAGCACAGCCCCATGGGCTGAATTTGACAGCTTCCCTGCTCAAGAACATTTGCACCAACCTTCCAGACTTGTAAGCACAGAGGTGTCTATTTTGCAAAATTTTTTGCCTCTTTTTGTTCACGAAGGATCTAGAGTGTGGCATTTAACAAACACCTTCCAACAGCCTTTTTTTCCTCCTCTGTGATATTTTTATGCTTCTTAATCAAGCCAGAAAAAAAAAAAGAAACACAACCAAAAAAACAACATACTTCCAGTGGATCCGAAAGACAAATCATTATTTTAAATTTACAGAGTAAGGTCTGCCTTGAAATGAACATCCAAGGCAATTGCTGTATTTTAAAAGCTCCCCAAGTTGCAGGCTTAATATGAAGCAGTTCTCAGCAGAATGTCTTTTACTGCCTTTTCAAATAACAGCCTAACCATAAGTATAGATCTTCTGGATAGGCTCAGTGTAAAAGATCAATTGCAGAACAGGCAGCTTGATGTTTGCAATCTGTCTTTTAGTAAACATTTCTCTTTCTCCTCCCCACTTGGAAAATTCCTGCTGGGTTCTGAACAGTGGAGACCTTGAGGAGCTTTCATGTTAGTAAATTATAACAGATGTAACTTTTTCCTTTTTTTGTTTCCACTGATAAGGATGTTCTAGCAAAATCATCCCTAGCCTTTCTTCCTAAATGCATTCCTCAGCCAGCTTACAAAAGTTACTTGAGTTCCAAAGGTCAATATTGCTATAAAAAGAGCATGGAAATGTAACACCCCTTTTAGTGGTGATTGGAAAGAAATACTGTGTGTGACTGAGGTCTGTATGTTACCCAGCTTAAAATACCTGCTGATGTTTTGGAGCACTTTAGCCATTCAATTCAGTTCACTGGTGTTGCAGACGGCACTTTATACAAAACACTTCAGACCCCACCTTACAGGCAGTCCAGCTTTTTGCTCTCAATTCTGCCTATTGGAAGACTGTTTAGAAATTTGATTATTTTAAATAGCTAGGAACGTTCTCAAATATTCTCTCAGTGCATTCATAGGCAATACATACTCATTTGCTTTTGAGACAATGTTATTCTTTAGCTTAAGCATTTCTTTCCCTGACCTTCATCCCTCTGGTTCATGTATTCCTCAGTCCTATGAAATCCAGCATTATTTAAATATGATGTGGCCTAGAAGAAGGATCCTAAGGTCAGGAAGCCCCTGGGATTCATAACTCCTACAGCTGCCAAATAAGGAACTTCTGGACTACATCTCTATCAGCTATACACCTCCTCTGTGTGTGTGTGTGTGTGAGACCTGGGCATACACACTGCAAGCTCATAATTATTCAACACCCAACTGACAAAATCCAGGCACTCATCTCCTCCATCATTTCCAGCTGATTTATAGATTGATTTTGTTGTTAGGCTGAATCCCATGGCACAGGTTACCACAGGCTGCAGTTAAGGTGATGAATTATTTTCTCTTGTATTGCAACAGCCCCTTTAAACTTCAGCACTTGATCAGAGATGGGAGAATTTGCTCCATGGGATCAATACACAACAGTACCACTGAGTAGTGTAGTGCACAATCCTCTTCAGGACCAGGATTGCCCAGCTCCAGAGACACTCCATACTTGCCAAATGTCTTCACTCAGTCCAGAGCAAAAGGAATGTTCTGCAATCCCAAACCAGAGCAAATTGTGGCAGGGTCACCGTGAGTCCCACCTTTCCAAAGTGTCATCACAATAACCAGAATGAATCAGGAGTTAAATCAGGAAAGCCAAACTTTAGGAAGACTAAACTCTGGCAAATGAAATGTTTCCTTACTTGAGGGTAAGCATGATACAGATGTGATCCCTCAGGTACATCTGCAAAGTCCAGCCAGATGCTTCATCCCACAGCACAGACCCTGCTCGGGCAGGAGTTCTCACCAGCTCAATCAGAACATCTCCAAGACCCAGCAAAAGTCCTCAGGTGATGCTCAGAGGTCTTTCCTTCTGCTGCAAAATACCAAAAAAAAATCTAGGATCCTCCCTAGATTGTTCCATTCTCCTGGATGGACAAGTGTCTAAGATGTGACAATTGTCTTTTAATAAATTTAGTGGTTGGGATGAAAGTCAGAAACATGGTTTGTAAGGACAAAGTAAAAATCAAATTAACATATTTTGCTTGGAAAACATGTCATTTTTTCCTCCCTATTTAAATTCCCAACAGTATTTGGATCATTCTTACTCATGAGGAATGAAGCAGACCCAGGAAATTTCCTCTAGAAAAATGAACATTCCTTTTCTAATAATATTTCATACTGGAGAAGGATCTCACTCACTCAGTGCATACCAGTTCTCTGAAACTGATTCAAAGAAACTCTGAAAGCAGTGCACTGAAATCACATAAAATTGAAATAAATAACAACCTATGATTTCTTGCCTGAGATTGTTCTGCTGCTTTCCCCAGCCCAGCCCACAAAAAAGCAGCTATTTGATTTCTGTGTTATACACTGCCTGTTGTTTGTCAGCAGGAAAAATTCAGAGTATTAAAAATGCTTACTGCTCTGAGAGCAATAATAAAATGTGTGCTTGCCTTCAGATTAGCTATCACTGTTTTTTCCTGCAGAGAATGAGAGAAATATAGAGGTGAAATTCCATGTTGTTATTGTATAAAATAGTCTTTGAAGAAGTGCCTGGGGAGTTATATTGTATGGATATTAATGTGTCTTATGCAGCTAAATCCCTGCTCACTACTTATAAAACATAAAAGATATGAAATCTAGAATCTTGATCATAAAACACAAATTAAATCAACACAGTCAACTTCAGAGAGCCTGAATATATTTCACTTCATTAGAAAATAGTAAGCCACACTAGCATTCGAACAGAAATGAAGCCTGCTTGCTAGAACACGTTTTTTTTCACAGCATTTTCCCCTTATATCATTATCAGCATGACAAGGTCTCCCCAGGACCATGGTTCTCACACCAGCAGGATTCTCTTTTATTTCCTTCAGGGATGGTGGGAAGCTGGCCATGATTTCTTTGCATCTCCAATGGAGCTGTGATAATGCATCAAAATAAAAGCTGTTCTATTCTGGAATATTTCTCAGCCTAGGGAGAGAAACAGGACCAAGGTCTGAAGGATAAGTAAGGCAACTGGAAGAGAAATCATTGGACCAAGGTGATGCAAGATGTCAGCTCTTAACTGGTGAGAAATCCACGTTTTCCAAGCCTGACTCAGGTGGCTTGGCTGTTAGACCAGGAGTCAGGAGCTGTGGGTGGCACATGGGCTGGACCTGGCACAGAGTCACTGTAAAATGGGAATGGCTCCATCCTGAGACACAGCCAAGAGTCCCAGGAAGGCAGCAGCCCCTGCGTGCCCTGGCTGGGACACGACACTCAGCCACCCTGAGGCAGCTCATTTCCATGTAGGACAAACCCCCTATCTCCCAAACCTCTGTCAGCCCACTGAACTCCTGGTTAAGAAAATTCAAATACACTTTGGCAAGTGCTGCTTGAAAACTTTCTGCCCTAGACTGAGACGGTGTTCACAGGGGTCTTATGTTGAGGGAAGAGATGGAGATCTGACTCCATGTTTCAGAAGGCTTGATTTATTATTTTATGATATATATTACATTAAAACTATGCTAAAAGAATAGAAGAAAAGATTCTCCACAGAAGGCTAGCTAAGCTAAGAATAGAAAGAGAAAGAATGATAACAAAGGAAGCTGTCCCAGACTCTCTGTCCGAGCCAGCTCTGCTGTGATTGGCCATTAATTAGAAACAACCACATGAGACCGGTCACAGATCCACCTGTTGCATCCCACAGCAGCAGATAACCATTGGTTACATTTGTTCCTGAGGCCTTTCATCTTCTCAGGAGGAAAAAATCCTAAGGAAAGGATTTTCATAAAAAGATGTCTGCGACACTAGACCATGGTTCACTCCAATCAATGCACCTGAAGGGCCAGCAAGGGGACTGCACAGCTGGAAGGAAACATGACAGGACTCAGAGCTTCTAAAGTCTGTGCTCCTTTCTATTCCCCACCCCTGCCTCCTGCACCTCTCCCAGAGGCAGAGCTACAGAGGTGATGTCCCAGGCACAGAGTTACCACTATTTACTCCACTTCTGAAGTGTCCACCCTCAGGCACCTGTCATCCCACTGTCCCTTTGTGTCCACCTCATTCCTTACCTAAGCAATTTCTGCCCTGAAGCACACCGTGCAGTTTGGTTTCAATATCATATGTTCTTCACTGTGCATTTTTATTTTTGATGTTTCCACTGATGCATTTTCACTAGAGAAGCTTGTTAAATGCTAAATCAATACCCCAGTGCTCTAAACCCAGAGTGAGAGCACTGGCCACACTACAACTACAATGCATTAAAGCCACAGTAACAAGTTTAATCACTTTGCATCCCTTTAACTGCTCCTTTGTGAAATGACTGCAAAACCCTGCCAAACAGCTTCATTTCATTTTGCCCCAGTGCCCAGGTGAATATGAGCAGTGCTATCTCTAAAAATAGGAAAATGGGAGGCTGAAGTTTAGTTTCAGGCTAAGACCAGAGATGAAAATTACTCTGGTCCTGAGTGTCTTCCCTGGCACATTTCTGCATGCTCAGTGGCACAGCAATTGTCTTTCTTTCATAAGATGCACAAAGACTGTTTTGGTATTACATATGAAACACTTTAAATATGTTTATGTGGCCATAAATAACAAGAAATCTTGATCTGAAAAGGTCCTTTAAAACCCTCTACATATCAAACTGGAATTCTACTTTTCTTTTTTAAAGCTTGATACATTTCCCCATTGCTTACTGCACTTGAAGCAAGAATGGACAGCTGCAAAAGGGAGCCCTCCTCACCATGACATTCTCTTCACCTTCTGCTTCCTAGCAGGAGCTTAAAATGTGTTCTAAAGATGCTATGTTGCTTTCCTTGTATGTGCCTGATCCCTGCACAGGAACCAAAGCAAAGTCTTCAGCCATACACTTCCACTCCACACATCCTCAAGAACAAACCAAGTCGTGTGAAGTAGCTTGGTCACAAGTGGAACCTGTTCATGAAAAGATTACCAGGGTAAATGACCTTAGAGGAACATCAGCCAGCACCTACCCGAACAAGAATGACAGATCCAGGGCAGGAGGGACATTTTAACCTGTCTGGTGGTAACTGGCAGGTGTAATCAGCACACAATTGCTCTCTGAAAGTTCTCTCTCTAGAAAGCAAATCTAACAGGCCAAAGAGGTTGCCAATATTTTCTTCAGAGCTGTGATCAAATGCTGCCTGTCCTGAACTCCTGTAAAGCCTCAGCCTGATGGAGTGAGTGTCAGCTGAGCCGATTTCATTTTGGCTCTGCTGGCTGGAGAGATTTGCAGGAGCTGCAGCCACAGGCTCGGTCACATACACACAGTACATCTTCCCATGGCATGAAAAAGGTGTTTGCCATTTCACAACTTTGATTCATAAATTCCTCACGCTGTCCTTGGCTTTTATCAACAGGATAAAGCAGGCTTTCCTGTCCTGAAACTCTGTCTGCCCAGGAGCCCCATTTCCAGACCCACATTCCTGTGTTTTCCTTTGAGCATGGAGAGAGGGTGGGCAGAGTGACCTCTGCCACGCTCACCAGCCCAGCTGGGTTAAACACTCACCTGTCAGTGCAGGCAGGGATGTGAAATGTAAGGAGGCCCCATGCCCATCCCCAGGGATTTTTTCCTCAGTGGCATCACGAGATTCAGGGCTGCCAGCTCCCAGACAGACATTCCTCCTCCACTTTTCACCACGCTCTGCTGCAGCAAGGCAAGTGCTTCTGGGAACAGGCTGGAGACTGGATCCCAGCTGAAAGTAGCCCTTCAAAAATAGCAATTTTTAAACTGAATCATTTTCCAAATCACACTCTAAAATTACTTCCCTTCCTGGCAAGCTCCCTGCAGCTCATTGGTACACAGGCAAGCATGGATTTGGAGGATGCAGATTTAACAGGAGCTGCACCAATCCCATTCTGCAGGTTTCTGCATCCATCCATCCATGCATCTGTCCGTCCATCCCTCCCCTCTGCACTGTGAAGCTCAGCCACAGAATACAGGGGCCACATCTCTGACCTTAACAGAGATTTACAAAGAGCTTTTCCTCTTCCCTCCAAATTCTTGTCAAGAGAAATGGCAGGTGACAGAACTGCCTAACTGGCCTTTCAGTCCTTTCAAACCCTGAGCTGTTCACTGGGAGGACTGGAGGATGCTGACCTCTCCTGGAAGGCCAGGCCCTGGCTAGGCTGAACAAGGTGAGATCCAAAGAAAATCCGGTAAGTGGATTGTTGCCTAATAGTCTACATGAATTCAACACTGGGTTGTGCATTCAGAAATTATCCTTTGCAGGGTCTCAGAAATGTTACAGAGCTGCATCTTCCTGAGTAGTAGAATAGTAGCTTTCCATTATTAAAATGCATTAAAAATCCCTCGCACGCCAAGCCACTGACTGAGATTTCCCTGTGCAAAGCAATAATAGAAAACAAATTAGCAAAACTAATGCAGGAACAGCATAAGCCAGCAGAGTGGAAGGTTTTCCCATAAAATGCCAGTTTTCATACCAAAAATTGTGAGCAAGGTAAGCCACGTGAACACAGAGCTACCTGCACAAGATGCAGGGTGCCTGCAGCTTCCTTTGGCAGCACAGGCAAGTGAGAACACATTAATTAATTAATTAATTAGTTAGTTATTAACGTGCTCAGGATGCTCGGAGCACTAGACAGAATCAGGCCTTCTGAAATTGGCTACTCATCAGATTTAAACTGAATGTAATTGGCAGCACTAATTAGATCATTCTCAGTGAGAGCAGTGAAAGTGAGAGAGTAGTAGTTAGACCACTGAGCCTCAGGAAAAATAAAAACAAAAGGCCATTGCATATTCATAAATTAGCAGGAAGAATGAAGGAATCTCTGATTTAGACAGCAATTGCTGCCTGTTTCTTTTGAACCTGTGGAAATACTCTCCCAGTAAAACCATGTCTTTGGTTAACAACAATTTCCCTACAGCTTAGCATCCCCTAACAGCTCGACCCAGCAAACCAAAACCTGCACTGGCTGACTCCTACATCTCATCCTGACTTGATTTTGAGTTTGGGAGAACAAAAATTGGTTCCCAAAGGATTCTCCAGTTTATCTCCTCAGCTTCTTTGGCTCTGCTCCCACAACAGCCAGAGTGCTACTGGCAGAGCAATGGGGGCTTACAGAGCCCAGCTACCTGGAAACAGATCCATGCCAAGACCCCACATGGACCACCTGCTAATCAACACATAAAATGTCTTAGTTTTCAACCAAATCGTCAGCAGCAGGCAACTCATGGCTTCAAGAGCAATAATAAGCCTGCCTGTTTTCTCTCTCCCCTCCCCAAAAGTTCACCCTGATACAGAGAGAAGACCTGAGAACACAATAGGCTATTTGGGTCACAGGACTGGTCTTCTGTTTCAAAACCTAAAAAGTGCCTGGGTAGGGTGAGGAGACCCTCAGTAACATCTGAGGTTCCATGACAACACACATTCATCCCCAAATACTTTGTGCTTAGTATACTTTTTCTCAATCACACTAAGTCAGGTACTGGGAAGAGCCCTCTATCCTAAAGTATCCAGATTTCTAACTTAAAAATTGGGCATATTCATTTCTGTTATGTATTGTGACTGAAACCCTTGCTCACAATGCTACAAAGGCTCTGATTGCATAGACTACTAATTACCCCATCCATTTTTTTAACTACAAGGTAATACCCAAGAGACTGTTCCCTGACAGGAGGTAAAGGTGAAGAAAAGCAACATCTCATTGCCTGTGCAGCTTGTCAAGCACCCAGGCCCACCATAAGGCCACTCACTGAAAAATAATTTCCTTGGTACATGTTATAGACAAAAACTAATTCATACAGCCCATTTTGGCTGCAGGAGCAGTTACAAATCCATTTGCCTTTGGTCACTGTTGAGGTAGAAAACACGTCCAGCTACAGCAAACAAGGCACACATTTCAGGTCAGGGACTGCATGGCATGTTTACCTTCAGATTGTATGGTACACTTCCAAATAACTACTTCAATATAGTGGTAAAAAGCTCCTGAATGAGGTACTTGATATTTTTGCTTGGCAAATATTTGCTACAGAGTCAGCGGGGATGTGTATGAGTGAAGCTTGTACTGGAACCGAGAACACCAAATGTGGAGGTTCTGGTACCCCTGAAGTCAAAAGCAGTGGTCTTGCTAATTTGCTTGTGAGTTACACAGTCAAACCATGGCTGGAAATTTAGAGGATTTTACCTATTAAAAAAAAAAAAAAAAAAAAAAAAACAAAACTATTCCCTTGAAAGGAATAACAGTAACTGGTCTTTTTCAGGTTTAAAATACCGTTTTAAACTTCATTATTTAAAGGGATGTGATGTTTAGCAGCACAACCTATTTGCAGACAATACTTTAATTAAACATTTAATGAGCCCATCTCATTTCTTTGCATGAGCTTAACTTCACACAGCCAAGATAATAATGTAAACACCACATTTTGGTTATTAAAATAATTGCTTTCACAAACAGTGACCTCCTGACAAACCAAATGGCTGGTGCCATGCACACAATACTCCCACAGCCCAGGAACCTAATTTTAGCATAAAGCCAAATTTGCAGCTGACCACCAGCTTTTAAAAAATTCTAGGCAAACAGTTTTAAAGACAGTGATGTTTTCACCAAATCCCCC